>PVJD01000593.1:0-398479 GCA_004026545.1 Mormoops blainvillei
CATGTCCATGAGTTGTGCTTGTAAGTTCTTTGGTTTGTCCATTGTCTGTACTGTTCTTAACATCCCCCTGACTATTTTGTATCTACCCAACATGCTTCTAAATCCCTATACCTTTTCCCCTCTTCCCCTCCCAGCTAATAACCCTCCAAATGATCTCCATATCTCTGATTCTGTTCCTGTTCTAGTTGTTTGTTTAGTTTGTTTTTGTTTTTGTTTAGATTCAGTTGTTGATGTTGCGAGTTTGTTGTCATTTTAATGTTAAAATTTTGATCTTCTTCTTTTTCCTAAGTAAGGTCCCTTTAACATTTCATATAATAAGGACTTAGTGATAATGAACTCCTTTAGCTTTACCTTGTCCAGAAATCCCTTTGTCTGTCCTTCAATTCTAATTTATAGCTTTGCTGGTTAGAGTAATCTTGGTTATATGTCCTTGGTTTTCATCAGTTTGTACAGTTCTTGCCATTCCCTTCTTGCCTGCAAAGTTTCTTTTGAAAAACTGGCTGATGGTCTTATGGGAACCCCTTTGTAGGTAACTCTCTGTCTTTCTCTAGCTGCTTTCAAGATTCTCTCTGTCTTTAACCTTTTGCATTTTAATTATGATGTGTCTTGCTGTGGGCCTCTTTGAGTCCAACTTGTTTGGGACTCTCTGTGCTTCCTGGACTTGTATGTCTATTTCCTTTGCCAAATTAGGGAAGTTTTCTTTGATTATTTTTTCAAAATAAGTTTTCAATTTCTTGCTCTTCCTTTTCTCTTTCTGGCATCCCTATGACTCAGATGTTGGCTCCTCTGGTGATGTACCGGAGTTTTCTTAAACCTTCCTCATTTTTTGAATTCTTGTTTTTCCCTTTTGTTCTGGTTGAATGTTTAGTTCTTCCTTATATTCCAAATCATTGATTTGAATCCCAGCTTCCTTCCCTTCACTGTTGGTTTCCTGTAGATTTTTATTTCCTTTCACAGAGACTGCATTTCTTCTCTTATGCTTTTGCTGTAAAGTGAGATCTTTGAGCATTCTGACCACCAGTGTTTTGAACTCTGTGTCTGATAGGTTGGCTGTCTCTGCATCACTTAGTTCTTTTTCTAGGGTTCTGTTCTGTTCTGTTCCTTCATTTGGCCCATATTTCTTTGTCTCCTGATTTTGGCAGCCTCCCTATGTCTGCATCCTAGGCAGAGCTGCTTTGATTCCATTTTAATGCACCTGTTAAGTCATACGGGGCAGAGTCTTGGGTATTAGCCAGGGCAGGGCAACTGTGGCTCCCTGCGTTGGGGAGGGATCGAAGAGGGGACAGTGCTGCCGCTGGCTGACTTCTGGGGGTTTGCCTGGCCCTCGCCCTATTTCCAGTCACTTTACCCACTTCCCGTGCACGACTGGCGCCCCTTCAGCTGCTGTCCTATTTGTGGTTCCCATGGTGGGTAGGTTTGCTTATGTACTGGCAGTTTCTTCCACCACCCCAACGCCCTCTGGGTTTAGGGCAAGAAGTTATGTGGCTTTATTTTTCCTGGTGCTGAGGTCCTGGACTGCACGGTCTGGCCTGGGGCTGGGCTTGCTCGCTCACAAAGTGCCCCCCTGATTTTTATCCACCACACGTGAATGTGGGGCTGCCCATTTCGCCAGCTGCCCCGGTCCACCACAGCCACACAGAGTCTTCTCCGCCCCAGCTCCCCATCTCTGCCCCTCCTACCCATCTGGAGAAGTGTAGCTTCTTTAAATCCTTGGCTGTCGGACTTCCGTACAGTTCTGGGTATTTTTCAGGGTGGTTTTCTGGTAGTTCTGGGTGTTTTTCATTTTTAAGTTAGTTGTGTTCCTTCTTATGGTTGTGCAATGAGGCGAGGCGTGTCTATGCCTCCATCTTGACTGGAAGCCCCAAATAAATAAAATCTTTTTAAAAATCACAGGTATTTTCATATCACATCATCAAGGTCACGGTATCTCAAAATATCACTTTTGCTCTCACTACTTCAAAGTTAAGGTGGCTATTAGACCTGCGACTTTCATTATTTAATGCGTTAATAAAGAAGTATATGTTACTATACCACAGATTTATTTTTTAACATTTTGACAACTGTATTTCAATATAACTGGTTTTCCCTGTAACCCTCTGCATTTTATTTAATGCATTTTAAAAACATCATGCCGAGAAGGGTGCAAAGGTCTCACTGATGCTCACGCAGTCCACGGCACAGCTAAGGACAAGATTCCTGTCCTAGAATGTGAGGCCACTTCTGGATGGGACCACACGGCCAAGGACCCGTCTGCTTCCTCACCCTCCGCCTCCGACTCAGGCCCGGCCCCAAGCCCGCTGGCTGACTCTCAGCGAGGCCGGCCTGCTCACCCGGGCTGGCGAGGCCTCTCTGCAACTGGGCCATAGCTCCCAGCCTGTCTCCCTCTCTCCGGAGGAGGGTTAAGGGGTCTAAGCCCAAACAGAGGCTGAGAGAGGGCTGTGAGGAATCCGGACCAGGCCAGAACCCCTCCCACAAACCCACACCTGCCCCCGGATCAGTCTGATGCCTCTTCTCCAGGAGTACACTGTCCTTATCAGGGTGGGGGTGAGCTTTGCTCCACAGCCTAACTCCTCCAGGTGCTTTCTCTCCAGAAGAATGCTGACTCCAGTGTGACCCGTCACCCAACAGGTACACACCCAGGGCAGCTCACTTTTCTCTGGGCAAAGGCTCTCTGGGCAGCAGCTTCCTGGGAGCCACTCAAAGAATTAAAGATATTTCTTCATCCTACTCAAAATTCTGTCCCCCTCCCACCCATTGCGCCTTTCCTCAATTTCTCAGAGCTTCCTGGAAAGCAGGAGGGCATGTTGGACTAATTTAGAGTAAATCCCCCTTTTCTTCATTCAGCATCATGTCATTCCACACCAATCACGGGGGTCCACAAATGGAACAGGTCCCTAGGCTCCAAGGATGCCAGCAGAGGAGTGAAGGACAGCAAGCCCCCACCCAACCACAAGGAGCAGGCATGTAGACACGAGAAAGCACCCTGCTAGCAGGAAAAACTGGGACCCTCTGGAGCTCTGAGCAGGTAGTCTTTATTAGAGGTCGGGGATGGGAGGAGGAGGGTGTCAGGAAAGGCTTCTAGGACAGGAACCATCTGAGCTGGACCTGCAAGTGCGTGAACAATTATGTCAGAAAACAAGGGCACTCCAGGGCTAGCAGACTGAGTAGGCAAAGGGAAGAGGAGAAGGGAAAGGGCTGTGTGGAGGAGCAGATGCAGGAAGGTCTGGCTGCCGTGTAGAGGGTTCGGCTCTGCCCATGGAAAGCTCAAAACATGGCTCAAGGAGAAGGCAGAGCTTCCTCCCACCAAGTGCCACAGGATGGGGTGGGGGGTGGCCTCAGAGCAGACTTCGGGGGGCTGTGGGACCCTCTGTCTCAGACTGGAAGTCCCTGCCCAGACTGAGCAGGATCAACCCTGACGCCCCTGCCCCCCACCAGAGGACATTTCAAGTTTCTAGTTGAATCTGGGATGCTAGCTCAGGGCTCGCACTGCTCCCAAAATCACATAGCGCCTACCCCGGTCACTCAGGACTCTCACGGCCTGCCCTGGCCGGGGCTCCGGTAAGCCTCGATAAGCCACCCAATCTGACTTCCAGGATGCCAGTGACCACAACTTGATGGTGTGGTGCCCCATTATGCCTGACTAACTGATCTGTCCTATATGTGCAGCTGGGCACTGAGTTTTGCTGGAAATACCCTTAAAGCTTCCTGCCCTTAAGGGAGACGGTGGGGCTTGACCTCAGGCTCTGGGTCCAGCAGGCAGCCCCATAACAGCTTGGAATGGCTCTTGCTAAGGAGGCCCTGTCAAGCTCTAAAAGCTCCCTGCACCTGTCAAGCTCCGGTCTCCCTCCAGAAGCACACCTCTCCTGGACCTCTGCCACTCTGTTTTACCCTTTGACCCCCTCTTTCCCACACCATCCCATAGCCCAGAGAATCGGCTTTGCTGTGAGATCCCGTCTTCTAGGATTCAGCCAGTTCCAGGCTCACTCCCATCCAATCACCAGCCTGGCTCCCTGGCCCCTCTGTACCTTTAGGAGAGCAGCAAGCCTCAGACAAGCATGGGCCCCTGGAGCTAAACGCAGCCTCTAGAACTCCCTGTGACCGCCTGGCCGGCCCAGAGATCAGGAAACAGAGCCACACCCAGGCACTGGCCTTCACCTGCTGCTCACGCAGCTCTTTAAGACAGGGTCACGGGCTGGGTTCAAGGATCTGACCGTGGTTTCCTTGACGCTCTGGGACTTTGCATGCACTGTTCCCTGCCCGAGGGCTGAAGCCTACCCCCACTTTCCCCTGAGCTCAGAACCCACACCCCTCCATGGCACATACCAAGACTAGAGGCAGGCACGTGGATGACAGAGTCCCAACTGCCCATCTGCCCCAGTGGCCTGTGAACAGCTAAGGGTATGCTCAGGACAATTCCTGGGATGCAGCAGATGCCACTACATGTTTGATCTGTATGTCCTAAGCTCTTCCAACCTTGAGGGCCAATAGAGGAGGCCCCTTTCTATTTTCATTCTTCCCACCTCCCAAAAAGATGCATTCAGTCCACCAGTTCCCCCACTCTGATCTCGGTTCCCAGCCTTGCACCTGGAGCAGTTCTCCCTCCCCCACCACTGCCCCTCCTCGCCCCAGCATCTCCAGGCCCACGGGCTGTCCCCGGTGTTCCCCCTCCCCCGAACTCATACAATGATCATCTACAAAGCAGATCTGAGCAGATTAAAACCCTTGATGGGTTCCAGGCCCTCTGGATAAAGTATGAAGAAGCCATCTGGGGCACCACGCCCTCCAGTAAAAGGACACACACCCCTCTCTTCTGTCCCCAGAACAAGCTAACCTTTGCTCAAATGTTCTCTCATCTGCGACACTATCTTCAACGTTTCATTGACCATGTCTGTCCATATTTTCCCCATTAGGCCCACTCGGTCATTCTTTCATGCAGCAGAATTTATGAAACACCTAGTGTGTGCAAAACACTGTACTGGTGAGGCCCGGGAGTGAGCCAGAGAAGGGCCCTGACCTTACATTCTAAATAGGAAGGTAAGAAGCAAGTGAACTATATACTTTATCAGATGGTAAGGAGGGCTACAGAAAGTGAAATAGGCGCTTAGGCAAGGCTTCTCTGAGGAGGTGGCATTTGGGTCCTGAAGGAAGTGGGGAAGTGCTCCGCTGGGGAGGAGATTCCAAGCTCACCTCAAACACTGCCTCCTCTCTGGAGCGCCCGAGGCCCCGGCGCCCTGGCAGCGCTCTGCGTTCCCATCCGAGGGTCTTGGCGGTGAACGCGCGGGTCGACCCGAGCACCCCACCCCACCGCCGCACAATGGGGATGAAGGGGGCCTCCCCGAGGGTCAATGGGTAACGGGGAGGGAAGCTGCGGGCACAGTACAGCCCCTGGCTCGGAGGGTGCAGTTAGCTGTCACGAGTGAAGACGCGCGCTGTGCGCAGCCACCCAGATCGCCCCGTGGGGACTGTCACCCCCCGTCCAGCCAGGAGGCCCAGGCCCCTCTCCGCGCCGCCGGGGAAAGGCCAGGGACCGGAGCAGCACTCACCCAGAGGTAGTCGCCATATTCAACCGGCTCCGGCGTCACGTGAAGTACAGTGTCAGCTGAACCCCTATCATGGCCCTTCCTGCTTCGGGGGGCGGGGCCTGGGCGGGGCTGGGGGCAGGAGTCCCTGACCCACCGCCTCCAGCGCCAAGCCCCCAGAACCCGGAGAGGTGGAGCCCTGGAGGGGAGGAAGGTCTGTCTAACTACCCAATGGCTTCTGGTTGCAGACGAGGGGCGGGGCCGGGGTTGCGGGGCAGAGGCTTTTCCATAACAAGAAGGTGTGTCCCAAGACAGCGGATACTTGCTTCAGCAGACCCCGACCTGGCGTCTCAGCCCTCCCTGAAAAGGACACCATGGTAGAGGGAACCTTTGACCCAAAATAGCGGTGGGGCAGAGGTGACAGCTATTGCTTAAGGAGGGAAATGGCTTGAGCAAAGGCCAGGGCAATTGGAGTAATAGAAAAGTTCAGCGTCCAGGAGAGAGGGTGTGAGAGTGAGAGGTGTGGCGTTAGAGGTAAAAGCAAGGGTCGGGTCTTGCAGAGCCTTGTATCTGAGGCTGGGAAATTACGTCCGGTAGGACCTTTCCAAGTTCCCTCGGCTGCAGGATGGAGAAAGACCTGAAGGCAAGGTGGCCAGTGAGGATCTCTGGGGAGAAGTAGGCTCGTGGGGAGCACAGTTGAGGGAGAATCTACCAGAAGGCATCCCCCTCTGCTCTGCTGGGCACAGGTGTTAGGTGCAGGGTCCTCCAGAGAGTTGGGTGGGGGAAGTGGGGTACCAGGGAGGGGATAGGAAGTAGATGTTCGAGGAGTGCAACCTGGGCTACAGGGGCCTCAGAAAAACAGCAGTACTAACCCTACTGGGCCCCAGCGCTTTGCAAATGCTAGCTCACTGAACCCTCACAGCAGCCCCGGGAGGTAAGCCCTGCCCCGAAGGCCCTTTTACTGAGGCCCAGAGATAACTGGCCTGCACCCACACGGGGGCTGAGTTCATGCCATCTGTCAAACCCCTGGGTCTTGACTCTCACTGGCTCTGTGAAGGAAGGGGGCCCAGTCCTGGGGTGGGGGGGAACCGCTGAGGCCCTGCCACAGGATGGTATGCAAATGTGTGTGGACAGGAGGTAGGCCTTAGCGCATACCCCTGGGGCGCCTGACCTCAGCCCCCAGCTGTTGCAAAGCTGAAAGGAGCTTCTGGTTGAAGGGCTTGTTTCTTTCTCAAGATGAGAAGACAGGGGCTATGAGATAGAGAAGCAATTACTGTTTATCCCCCAAAGGCAGGAAGAGGGAAGGCCCCTTAAATTGGGGGAGGAATTGAACCAGACCATAAGCAGAGTGGCTGGCACCACATGGCCACTTCAAATCCCAGCACTATCCCTGGTCTCCTCATCTGTCAGGCGGGAGCTAATGGCACCCACCCCAGGGGACTGCTGGAGAGTTTCCTGAGCGAATATCTAGGTACCTTTAGCCCATGGAATTGCCGAAAGGCCAAAGCTCTGAGGAGGAAGGCACCATGTTCAGACAGACACAGGTGCAACACATAGCAACTCTCAGGGGTCCCTGTTCTCCAGGCAGGACCCCAGAGAAGGCCTACGGGCCCTCTTGCCAGTGTCCATAGAGGAAAGCAGAGGTAGAAGGCCCTACACCCCACTACTGACCCTGGGTCCCCAAGAACCCCTCCCCTGCATTAAGCAGTTGCTTTACCTTCAGCTAAAGAGACACGATTCCCTAAGAAGGGGCACTTTTAAAAAATAACCAAGAACGAACAGAACGCACTTTCCATGCTCCTTTACGGAAGCAAAACCTGCTCCTGAGCTAATCACTGTCCCTCTACCATTTTTAAGTATAGTAGGGATCAAAATTAAGTCAGCTATCAGCTCCACTATTTATTTCATGTGGAAAAGGAAGTAATTATTCTAAACCCACAAAATGACAGGGGGAGAGTGCCTACTGAGTGGAGCGCCCTTGTTTGTGAGCAGTGATAGGAGGCCCTGCCCGTGACTCCTGCCCACCCAGGCCTGTCTGGACCGTGGGCCTGTCTTGCCAGTGTCACACGAGCCTGGCACAGAGGGCCACCCTTCACCCCTCCCCGTCAGAGCTCTGGCAGGGGCTCCAGGAGAAGTGGCCCTGGGAGTAGGAGAAGATTGCGTAGTTATTCATGCAGGGCAGACCCTGGACACTGCTGGGAGCCAGAAGGCAATTGGGGAAAGATTGATTTTGGAGAGTTGGAGCGGGAGTGTATAAATCAGCAAGAGAGAGGCAGGCAACATACTCAGGCCTCCTGCGGGATACCTCTGAGGTCACAGGCCCTTGGCTGAAACAGTCTCCCCTCTAGTGACCTATAAGTGGCTGGGAGGCGTTTGTGCTCAGTGGACCCAGCAGTCAGGGCATCGTAACTCTCCTGAAGTGCCCTGCCCACAGCCAGAGACCCAGTAGAAATGTGGCTCCCATCATCCCTGTGACACCGTGTCCTGCCGGGTTTCCCTGCTCTGCCCACCCCCTTGGTCTAGCCACATGCTCTTGCAGCTCCCTGGATGTGGCTGACAACCGGCTGCCTGCAGAGAGCTGGCCCAGAGGTGGCAACCAGCTAGACTCTCACTCATGAGCCACCCATGGGGCCTTTTGGGGGTGTTCCTGGAAGAGCCATAACATGGACCCCATCCACCTTCTGCTGCACACCAAGTACACTGGGCTGCTGGAAGGCTCTGCGGGACCACACTGGAGGTGGCCTGGATGCTGGCTCCGCCCCTGGCTACCAGGCTGTCACCCACGAAGCCACTCTGTGACTGGCCATGCTGTGAGGTTGTCAGGGCCGAGCCCCTGCCCTGGAGACCTGGGGACAGAAGAGGAAGAGGAGCCCTCAGTGTCGTCCCCAAAAAGCCCCCACCTGGGAGGGCGGACAGCAGGGCTGCGTGCTGCTATTTCCTGCTGTGATGAGTGGGGAGCTACTGAGAGATACTGAGCAGGAAAGCGGTAGGATCCAGGCCCGTGTCTCGGGAGAGAGCCCAGGAGGTTCGGAGGAGAGATCTGGAAGGATCCAGAAAGAGTGCACCAACCACGTGAAGGCCTCAGCCTCAGGGGATGAAAACCCAGAGCAGATGTCATTTGGGGTTTTTATGGTGGCTTGTTTACTTTTGCTGAGAACAGAAGGCTGGGCTCGGAAAACCAGCACCTAATAGACTGAACAGAAAGACAGACGGGCGTGGGGTGTAAGGTGGGAGCGGGGGTGGCATATTCCAGCCTGGCCTCTTCCCAAGGGGGGAAGGAAGGACAGTGGTGGAAATGAAATGCCCGGGAGGCTGCCTCGGCCTTTGCGATGTCAGCAGTGGCAGACCTAGTGCTCCCACTCCTGAGGCCGGAGGGGCCCGCTCTCTCCTCCAGGACCACAGCACAGCTGTCACCAACGTCGTCGGCTCCCGGAGGAGCCCCACATCACGCCGTTCTCCTCCTGCCTGCCCTTCTTCCCCTGGCCCAGGTGCCTGAGTCTCCATCTTCCTACAGGAAGGAGGCAGCAGCAGCTGAGGAGCCCTCCCCAGGAAGCCCCCGTCACCGCCTCAGATGAAGTGGTCCCTGCTGAGTGCTTTGCCAGGGTCTGTGAGGCAATTCAAGATGAGAAATGGAACGGTGGCTTCGGAAAGGCAAATCATTCCAACAGCACCTTAAAAACATCAGCGGAAACAAGTTCTTTGTGTGTGTGTGAAAATGGGGAATATATTGTTTTCCACTGTTTGCAAGACTGTTTTCTCATCTTGAAATCGCAAGCTGTTTTCTTCCAGAGAGACTTATAAATACATCCAATTATTGACATTCAATATAGGAAATAAAATTCTGAAATGGTTTTCTCCTGAGCACACGCGGAGTGGGCTGGCCAGGTTGGGTAGGTGATAATTATTTTTACTTCCTACAAGTTGTAGTCCTATCAGTGCAGAGGGGCTCCTCTCCCCGCCTTTCATTGCTTTCACCTTTATTACAGTCCCCATGTTGTGCCAGGCTGTTCGCTGGTGTAACTACCACCACATTTCAAGATCTTGATTTAAAAAAAAAAGAAAAAGGAATGAAATCCCTAGTACCAAAAGTGTGAGTGCAAAGGCCCAGGGCAGGGAAATTAGGTTCTGCAGCTCCTGTCCTGGGAAGAAATCTCCCCCGGGGATTGGGCCCTCCCCACCCCCGCTCAGCTCGGAGTTACTGAGCGTCTCTGATGTTCCTGCTGACATTCACAACTACCCCTCCTGCAAGTTCATGTCAGGGCAGCGTTTTAAGGAGGATGCTTTCACCCCTTCACAGAATCATCCACGGACTGTACTGAGGAGATTAGATAGGGTATCCTAGGGTACACTCAGCACAGCACCTGGCTCAGGATGACCGTCATCCTTACTTCGGTGGTCATATGAAAAGTAGGGCAGCAGAAAAGGACCAATACCCTTATTCCCAAGGTGTGGAGGTGATCAAGATGCCCTGCAAGGTCATTCTAAGCCCTGCCCCCCTACAGAGCAACCTGAACACAAAGGGCTGGGCCCCTGACCACAAACCAAATTGCTCAGTGCTCACTCTCTTCAAGAGGACTGTCCAGGTCTGTGGGTTGCCTGAGCACCTTGAGCCAACCCTGGGATCCCTGCACGTGGACTGACATTCCAGGCAGATGAAAAGTTGCTAAAAAGAAATGAGAGTGAGTGGGGGAGGCTGCCAAAGGGTTTTCTGTCTGCACCCAAGGCTTCCGGCCCAACTGGGGCTTCGATCCACAAGGCTCTGTTTGTGGGTGTGAAATCCCATGTAAGGAAGAGGGCGCAAGGAGGCTTGTGACAGGGCTTAGGAGTGTGTACTAGATCACAAAGTTGACTTCGAACTCTTGTCCTTGCCAAGCTCTTGTCTTGCTCACATCTTTGCTTTGTGATGCTGTAGCTTCTCCCATTCAGAAGTGGAGTCTTTTCACCAACCCTTGAATCTGGGTGGCCACTCAACTTACTTGGGATAGTGGGGAATTATTAGCAAAAGCAAAAGACCTGGAAGGTGTTCATCCCCTGGGGCTTACCCTCTGGCCACTCTTGGGAGCCGGGCCCATGTGAAGATGCCCTAACTAACCCGGCAGGGTGTCAGACACCTGTTCGGCAGCCTGACAACCAATAGACATGCAGGCAAGAATGACCTAGAATATCACGCTCCAGCCAACCTGGGTTCAGCAGAGACCAGCCAAGTTGGCCCTCAGGATCCTGAGCTATATAAATTGTTGTTATGCCAGGTTATCAAAGCTGATGCCGAGCAGAGGGAGGGAATCCCCCTCCCCAGAGAGGAGGCTGGGGGCAGGCGCCATAGAGGATGTTGAGGGATTTGGAATAGGCCTTCCCAGCATGCACCACTTTGGCATATGAATTATCTTGAACTGAAAGAAAGGGGTAACTTCCAGCCAAGATGGAGGTGTAGGTAGATTCACTTTGTCTCCTTACACAATCAAAAGAAGGACAACGGCAAATTTAAAAACAAAAAATGACCACAACTGCCGGAAAATAGAACTGTATGGAAGTCTGACAACCAAGGAGTTAAAGAAGAAACATTCATTCAGACTGGTGGGGTGGTAGAGATGGGCAGCCTGGGCAGAGAGGATGCATGGCAAGGTGGCAGCTGGCGGACAAGGCAGTGGCCGGTGGACAGGGTGGTCCCACATTTGCATGCAGATAAACCAGAAGGAACAACTGGGGAGTGAGAGAGACCGCATAACCCAGGGGTCCAGCGTGGGAAAAGAGCCTCGAAACTGGTACAAACCTGTGGGGGTTGCAGTGGCAGGAGAAACCGCCGGTCTCACAGGAGAGTTTGTTTGAGAGACCCACAGCATCCTAGAATGTATACCAACCCACCCACCTGGGAATCAGCACCAGAAGGGCCCAATTTGCCTATGGGTAGCAGGAGAAGTGACTGAATGCCAGTCAAGAGCCAAGAAAGTTGCATTTTTCCCACTCAGACCCCTTCCCCACATATAGCACCACAAGGCAGTGTCAAGGGTTGCCCCGCCCTGGCAAACACCTAAGGCTCCGCCCCTCACAACTAATAGGTGCACGGAGACCAAAAAAAAAAAAAAATATATATATATATGTATATATATATATATATATCCCAAATGAAAGAGCAGATCAAAACTCCAAAAATAGAACTAAGTGATGAAGAGATAGCCAACCTAACAGATGCAGAGTTCAAAACACTGGTAATCTGATTGCTCACAGAAATGGTTGAGTATGGTTGCAAAATGGAGGAAAAAGTGAAGGCTATGCAAAGTGAAATAAAGCAAAATATATAGGGAACCAATAGTGAAGGGAAACCGGGACTCAAATCAATGATTTGGAGCAGAAGGAAGAAACAAACATTCAACCAGAACAGAATGAAGAAACAAGAGTTCAAAAAAATAAGGAGAGGTTTAGGAACCTCTGGGACAACTTTAAGCATTCCAACATCCGAATCATAGGAGAGCCAAAAGGAGAAGAGGAAGAGCAAGAAATTGAAAACTTATTTTAAAAAATAATGAAGGAAAACTTCCCCAATATGGCAAAGGAAATAGACTTCCAGGAAGTCCAGGAAGCTCAGAGAGTCCCAAAGAAGTTGGATCCAAGGAGAAACACACCAAGACACATCATCATTACATTACCCAAGATGAAAGCTAAGGAGAGAATCTTCAAAGCAGCAAGAGAAAAGGAGACAGTTACCTACAAAGGAGTTCCCACCAAACCATCAGCTGATTTCTCTAAAGAAACCTTACAGTCAAGAAGGGGCTGGAAAGAAGTATTCAAAGTCATGAAAGGTAAGGACTTACATCCAAGAGTGCTCTATCCAGCAAAGCTATCCTTTAGAATGGAATGCAGGTAAAGTACCTCCCAGACAAAGTAAAGTTAAAGGAGTTCACCATCCTGTAGTGTTATTACATGAAATGTTAAAGGGACTTATTTAAGAAAAAGAAGATGAAAACTATGAACACTAAAATGACAACAAACTCACAACTATCAACAATGGAACCTAAAAAAATACAAAAACAACCTAAGCAAACAACTAGAACAGGAACAGAATCACAGAAATGGAGATCATGGAGGGTTATCAGCAAGGAAGGGGAGGTTGGAGAATGGGGGAAAAGGTACAGGGAATAAGAAGCATAAATGGTAGGTACAATATAGATGGGGGAAGGTTAAAAATAGCATAGGAGAGGGAGAAGCCAAAGAACTTATATGTACGACCCATGGACATGAACTAAGTGGGGGAATGCTGGTGTGTGTGTGTGGGGGGGGGTACCAGGTGGAGGGGAATAAAGGGGAAAAAGAAAAAAAATTTTTTAAGAGGAAAAAAGAAAACAAGAAATGGAGACCCTGCAGGCTCACAAGAAACTTTTACCGCTCCCTTAAAGAATTTAATTAGGAACTTTGCCCATAAAAAGAGTTATTACCAGAGATAACTTTTTATGACCTATCTATAGGGAAAGACAAGCTCCTAATTACTGAACACCTGCTCTTATCGACCTGCCTGCGAATGACCTTCCTCGCCTCTGAAGCCCCAAGGTGCCTTACCTCATCCTTAGCTAAGAATACCATATATACGCCATTTTCTTTTTATGTCTCCGAACCTCTCATGTATGTGAGGTTTCAGTAAGTATGTATATAATTCAGTTTGATTATTTTCCCATTTTAATCCATGTCACGTCAATTTAATTATTAGACCAGCCGCAAGAACCTAGGAGAGTAAAGTTTCTTCCTCCCCCACTGCTATTTTTTTTCCAGGATTTCAGGGAGATGCAGGGTGCCAGAGCACTGCTGTGGGACCATGGGGAGAAAGCGTGACCTTCACCGCACCGCTGCTTGGAGCACAGCCTGTCTTCGGCTCGGAGAAGGCTTAGGGACCTTGATTCTGCCTCAGCGCCCTGTGGGTGCACTGCCTTGGCACCCAGAGCCACACACTCAGAGCTGCACTGCTGCTGGAGGCTGGGCAGCAGCAGTGAAGAGAGGGGGACCCCAGGGGGCTTCCTGGGCAGCAAACTTGTAGCACAGGAAGTGGGAGGACTCTCTGAGCTTCTCTGCAAGAATCACTCTAGCGAGCCCCAGGGATATCTGGAAGAGACTTTCAAGGCCCCTGTAATACAGATGGGGCTGGAGCCAATTAAACCCACACGATTCTATAGATAGAACCTTATGTGCACCAAAAGCTGGTGAGTCTGACCTGGGACTTGGCCTGCACTGTCACACTCCAAAGCAAGGCTGACCCGGGATGCACAGAGCATGGGTTTGTACTGGGTGGCCTGGATAAGTACTGAGAGGTGGCAGTGAGTAGGGTCTTCACTCCTAGGCTTGCCTTGCTGGAACAGACTCAACCTGAGCCCAGCTCAAGACCAAAGCAAAACTCCTGGAGTTGCTGCAGAGACACCTGTACAAGTCCAAGGTTAGGACTGTCCAAGTTGAGCCCCCAACCCACTTCTGAGTGCTGGCCACTATATCTGAAGCATCTTTTAAAAAGATAAATAGATACCCAAGAAGTTGCCACTGCTGTGCTCAGTCCAGATAGTAGAATGATCTCTGAATCAGCCGCCAAGTTCACCAGCAGCATGGTGAGCCTGCAGGGGTCTCACTCCCTTCCTAGTCCTTTCTGGGCTTTCAGTTCAAACAGCCTTTGGGAAAAATCACAATTTTATTTCTAGAGCTCAGAGATCGATATTTAGAGCTTGAGGGAGAATTTACTGAACATCATCTCGCAGTGGAAATGCCAGGGGCAGGAGCATCTGCATAACCACCCTCTGAAGAGGCAACTCATCTCAGTTCCCAGGCTACAAATTCGCGGGCAGGATCCAGTGTCCACCCAGCACAACGGCGGACACTGGAAGCCTCTCCCAGCTTCCTCCTGGTGACGCCGGCAGTGGACAGGGGTTGCCCAGAGCCTCAGTGCCCATGCCAGTTGAGGGTGAGCCCCAGATCTTTTTTCACAGGGATTTGGGAAGAGTAGAGACCTAAAACCTCCATCAGCACCCCTCCGCTTGAGGGAGAAGGCTTTTCTCAGGCCAAAACTGGGCTGAGAAAAGCCTACAAAATCTTTGCAGGTGTCCCCTGGTTCCAGGCTGCAAAACTGGCTGCTCAGAAAACCCTTTTTAGCTTTGGATCTGGCACCAAGGGTGTACTTTGTCCCTCTGTCACCAGGGTACACTTGCTATGTGAAGACTGAGGATCCTTTCTAAGAGGACAAAGCCTGCCCAGCCGAGGAACATGCTCCAAGCATTTCTGTGTGGTTTCAGGGCGGGGATGGGCACATGCAGCCCACCCCTCAGAGATCCTGATTCGGTGGGCTGAGGTGTGACTCAGACACAAGGATTTTTAACCAGCACTCTAGCTGCCGGGGGTATGTGACCGGGTTCTGGGTTCACTGTGTGGGTAGCCACCCACGCAGCTCAACTTCTCTCATGCCTTCAGTTTACTCACACTACTGGGCCAGGCCCTGTCCACTGACTCTCCAGGGATGAAATATGGGCTCTGGGCATCACTTCTGAGGGCAATCAACCCCACCATCACCACCACCACCACCACCACCACCACACACGTTTGTTGCCTCCTTTCTCCTCAGTGACAGCCCTTCATGCCCAAGGCCCTTTCAAGTCTCACTTCACTGTGAAGCCAACTTCTTCTGCCCTCCTCACATCCCACTCAGCAAGGCTCACTGGCCTGGCCAGGGGATGTGTGGTACCCACAGATCTGCAGCACCTGCCGGCCAGAGAGCCTGTTAGCCCGGGACCCCCTCCTCAAGATTGACATTGAGTGAAAGCTTGCTGAGACCAAATGGTATAACGCTGCCGGGAAATAAATGGGAACATTTACTTTGGAGAGCATTTTCGAAATATCTACAAAACCAAAAAATGTAAAACTAAGCCTTCTGACCAGTAATTGCAATTCTTTACACCAACACTGAAGAAACTCGGCCTCGTGAGCACGAGGAGCCACTCTCTTTGTGACGGTGAAAACTGGAAGCCACTTGCACGTTCATTGATAAGTGAGCTCTCATCTGTTCACGTACAGTGAGACCAGTTAAAAGGAATGTCCCAGGTCTACACGCACCAACACAGAGATATCTTGACAGCACTTTTTTCACTGTATGTATAGCCGACCAAGTTTATTATCGACAACTTTAGTAGGTTTTTAAAAAGACTATTCTGGTTAAAGAGTACTGAACGATGACAATCCTTGATAAGACACATACAAACATGGATAATGCAAATACTCAATATTATCTAAATTAAAAGGCCACGTTTCAAATTGTTGACTATACTCTTGGTGCCTTGTTAGAAGCAGCGGTCAGGTTACCCTTCATGAAATTCACGCCATCAACTCATGAGGACTGCAAAGCCTCACTGCAAAATCAATGATATAATTTACAAGTATCAATGCCAACAGTATTTTTTTATATAATTAAGCATGCACTAACACAGAAAGCATAAAATCCTATTCATAGGGATTGTTTGTTTCTTTAAAACACACCTCAAGCATCTTTTAAAGTGTGAGCTACAAATACGCTTGACAGCACTTTGTTGAGTGAAAAGTTGAAGAATGGTGCATACTGTGCTGTATCATTAATGTTTACAACCCATAAAACAATAGACAGTTCTATGAATTCTCTATGGACACATGTTTAAGTTGTAAAAGTGCTTAAAAGGTCTGGAAGAAAATAAACCAGTGTTGTCTTCAGGGGTTGGGGGAGGGTAGTGTGAGAGAAACTGAAGAGGATATACCTTTGTTGAATGGTCCAATTTTTCTAAAAAACGAGAATACAATCATGCATCTGTGTAATTAAAAATAAATAAACCCACTTTACAGAAGAAAATCTCAGTCTCGGGAAGTCTACCACCTGTGGGGCTCCCTTTGCACATTGGGGAGTTTGCTGTGATGTGGCCCCAGAATCTGTTGGAGCTGCCCCTGCACCCCCACTCTGACCCGTCCCTCCATTGTGCTTACGCAGCTCCTGGAAACAGTGGGGAGGTTGGTTGGTTTGTATTTTGCAGAAAAAGGCCCGGTTATTATTTGCAAGGATCACAGACAGAATGCTCCCGGACAGTGCCAGGAGGACTGTTGGGTAGTCGGGTGTTGGGTGGGGGGATGACCCTAGTTCATGGAAACCCGGGAACCATGTGGTCAAGCCTACCTCTCACCCCTGCCCCCACACCCCACTCCCCAGCTTCTGACTCCGACCCCCCAGATTCCACCTGTTCCCACTACTTACCCCATCACCCAACCTCCCAGACCCAGGGTCCTGCGACTCCAGTTCTGTCAACACGCGTCCTTGACCCCGGCCCCAACCCCGACCCCGACCCTGGCTTTCACACACCACCCTCTACCTGACTTGTGGTCCCCAGAACCCCTGTTCTCCACCTCCTCTCCCCCTACCCTGACCTTGACCCCCACCTCCCAACTCTAAGGCCTACTAGCCCCTTCCAG
Source organism: Mormoops blainvillei (assembly GCA_004026545.1). Lineage (NCBI taxonomy): Eukaryota > Metazoa > Chordata > Mammalia > Chiroptera > Mormoopidae > Mormoops > Mormoops blainvillei. Next base: position 16,968 of record PVJD01000593.1, read on the forward strand.
AGAACCAACCCTCCCTCATTTCTATAGCCCTGGAGAGAAATGGGAGCAAATCCTTTGATGGAGTGGCTGCCAGTGAGAGGAAAGTGGTGTTTTAGGCTTTTATTCATCAAGGAAGGGAATGTCCCCCCTCCCTTCTCTCGCTCCCCAGGATTTGCAAGAAGGCTCTCAGCCTCTTCTTCCCTCTGAATTTCCAGTCTTCTCTGTGGTTTCCATGGATTCAGAGATTGCTCCCGGCACCTGAGCCCCAGTGAGAGGGAGGGAAGTGAGGGGAGTGGCGTAGTCAGCTGGGGTTGGGTGGGCAGGAAGCCTCTCCACGGAGGCCCTCCCCAGGCCCATCTGCTTGCCCCCCTCCTCCTGGAGGCCCCAGAGCTCCCGGGGGGCTTGCTGGGGACTGCTAGGGACCTGACATTTTCCTCTGGAGCCTCATCCTCCTGGATGGCCCAGGGGCCTCCAGAAACCGTGCTCTACCCTGAAGGACCTCAGGGGAGCTGGAGAGGCTGACAAGTCCACGGAGAAAATGCCAGCAGTGACCACAGCAAGAAGGAACTCTCCAGAGCTGCTGGTGAGACGAGCAGGGTAGTTCAGAAAACGGTCCAAGGGCATTGCTGGGTCAGTCTCTGTTCTGCTGGACCCTGGGGGCCCAGCCAAGCGCTCACTTGGGTCCCATGTTTCCAAGGCTCCAGGGCTGGCTGCAAGCTCTGAGCTATTGCAGAGATAGTGAGGAAGGATATGGTGGGGAGTCACTGACTAGCATCCAGTTGTGGGGGGGTGTCCATCCAACTCAGTTTAATCCCTTCTAGAACAGGTGCAGGACGTCCCCCGCCCCACTTTATCCCCGTGGCTGCCCTGAGCCCCCAAACCATTTCTCTCTCGAGGGCTGTTGGGTGTGCAGGCCCCAAGCACAGCCAGGCCAGAGCCCGGCACAGGGTCCAAGCTCAGCCAGAAAAGGCTCACAGTGGCTACAGGGGAGCTGTTTTCAGACACGTGCAAACAGCCAAGCCGGCTGCTAGGGGTGGGAGTGCCGTGGGGCCTCGTGGCCAGGCTGCCTCCTGGTGTCTCCCCAGCCCAGTCTCCGCAAGTCCCGAGAGCTTCTCACACCCCCTTTTCAGCGTTCATTTGCTCAAGTCTATTTTTGTCATTTGTGACCAAGAACCTAGCCTTGACACATTGTTTCCAGTGGGTGTGCGGTTCTCACTGGGCAGCGAGGCTCTCGGGGACCAACTGTGACCTCAGGGCCCACTACTACATGAGGCCCTGTGGCCCTCTGCCCTGCTTCCTGTGGAATTTCCTGGAGAGCCACTAAAAGCTACTCATTCCAGATCCCTGAGAGTGAAGACAGGACCAGTTCCTCTGGGTCCCTGTCCTTCAATTCTGCCCCTTCCTCCTGAAGGCTGCCTCCAGGTCCTGACCCCTCATCCTCTTTGTCCCTTCATCACTCACCCCAAATCCTGTCTTGATCTTCACATTCAGCCTGATGGCCCGTGAAACCTGGAAAGGAAGCCATTCATTTGCAACCTTAAAGCAGAGAGCTCACGTCTGACCCAGCAACCCTACTCCTGGGTGTGCAACCAGCAGAAATGCGACCATCCGCCCACCAGCAGATAGTAGCAAGGCTGTTCAGAGCTACACTGTTTAGAAAAGCCCCAAACTGGAACTATCCAAATGCCTACCTGCTGTAGACTGGATAAACGGAGTGGTGTTCTCACACAACGGAACCCACACCACCAGGAGGACGAATCTCAGAGGTCCGATGTTGAGTGAGACCAGCCAGATGCAGAAGAGAGTGTGCGTTTGATTCTGTGGCTGCTGTTGCATGACAATGGCTGAACTGAGTAATTTGAAGGGGTTTCAGAATAGACCTCGCTAAGACATGCCACTTGGCAAGTGATTATTTTGAGTTGAAGGCAATCGAAACCCTGTGAGCTCAAGAGAAACTTTTACCTCTCCCTTGAAGAATCTAAATTGGGGGCCTTGCCCATAATAAGAGTTATCACCAAAAATAACTTTTCATGACCTATCTATATGACAGGGCAAACTTCTAATTACTGACCCCCTGCTCTTCTTACCATCCCGCAATGCCCTTCTGCCCCTCGGAAGCACCAAGGTGCTTTATCTCATCCTTAGCTCAGAATGTCGTATGTACCTCATTTTCCCTTTCTGTCTCTGAACCAGTCATGTACGTGTGGTCTCTGACTCTCTCATATATGTGGGGTTCCTGTAAATCCATATGTAATTGAATTTGGTTATTTTCTCCTGTTAATCAGTCTCATGCCAATTTAATTATTAACCAGAAAGAACCTAGAAGGGTAGAGTAAACATTTTTTCTTTCTCCCAAGTTGCAACAGACACCCTCGGGCCTGCAAACTTGAAATATTTATTACTTAGTCCTTCTCAGAAAAAGTTTGCCAACTCCTGACCTCTTGGGGAGGGGGTGGAAATGGGCAGAAATGGAAGCAAGACTTCCCAATGTACACACTCTTTTGTGTGTACATCATTTTGGGTTTTGAACTTATAACTGAATGTATTGTTTGTTTATTTTTAAAAGCCAATTTAAAAAAATTTAACAGAACGTTGGAAAAATTCATCTAAACTGTTGAAAGTCAAACTACCTGTGGCCGCTAGTGCCTGGAAAGGGGGCACAGGAGGGACTTTGGGGGCCAGTGATGTGGGGTGTAACTCACCCGGGTGATCCCATGGGCGCACTGTGTTTGTGAAAGCGCATGGAGCTGCGCGCGTGGGACTTGAGCATTTTTTGGTCTGCGTGATCTACTTGAATGGAAGGTTGCTGTAGTTAAGGGGGCCGCCCTCAGGAGAAAGATGCAGAAGGTGAGGGAAATATTCACACTCCCTCTGATTAAAGTAAGGAAAAGAAACCTGGAATATCAGGCTTCCATTTTTAAGCCAACTGAACACTGGCATCCTGTTGGGGAGTGGCTTTTTACCATGACATCTGAGCGGCCAGGGGATCCAAGTGGGGGTGAGCCTCCGCCTGGGGGCTGGGGGTGGGGACTGGGGAAGGGCAGCCAGCGGTGCTCACCCTCTCTAGCTTCCGTGTCCCTCAGATCTACTGGGCGCCCTCCAGCCCCGTCCTGCTTGGCCTCCTGGCGTCTTAGGATGGTGTGGACCAGTCCCTTCTTCTTGAAACTGTCTCTTGCTTTGTCTCCCACCTGCCCCCGCCCCTGGCGTTCCTCCTAACTCTCTGGCCAGTCCTTCAACTGCTGACGGTTGGCCCATCCTCAAATAACGGGCCCCCCAGGGCTCTGTCTCAGACCCCACATCCTCTAACTGCTTGCCCAGGAGCTGGCGGTGCCGCCGCAGCGGCAGCTGCACCTCCGGGTCAGGCTCTGTGCTGGGCTCCACTTCTGTATTACCTCTCAGGTGTCATCAGGCAAGACAAACACCATGAAACGGTCACTACTTGCCCACTCCACACCCCACCATTGTTATTCCCCATCTCAGCGACCATGCCACCAACCATCCCCACAGAAACCTGGTGTCACCTCACCTTCAGAAAAACAAAAATACGCCATCTGTCACCGGTTGCTGCCAGTCCTCCCCCTAAATATCTTTGGACTCCCATCCCTCTCCCACACCCACTGTCCTGGAACAGACTCCTTCCCTTTCACCCTGGGTAATCGCTAGACTCTTTAACAAGGGTGTCCCAGCATCTGCTCAGCGGTCCTTTAAATAAGCAATCTGCTCTTGTCCCCGCTGTCAGCCCTACGGGGATGCTACAATGTCCCTAAGCTAAAGCAATGAGGTCTCAGTCGGGTTGTATCTTAGTATCTTAACGTGTCCTGTCCGGATCCCACCCCCAGCCCCAGCCGAGCTGGGCCCCAAACTTTGGGCATGGGGCCCCAAACCTTGTTACAACTGCCTCTGCCTCCTGTTGTCAGCCCTGGGCCCATTTTCCGCTGCGCCCGCCCCCCACGTCCACGTTCCTGACAGTGGCTCTCCTGCTTGCTGCTCCCAGGCAGCTCTCCCTGCCACTTCCTCCTCTGCCACCTTCAGGTACGACGGGGACTCTCCCTCCTTTCTTGATGGTCCCCCGGCCCCTGTTTGCTTAGGTGGCCCTCCTCTGTGAGCTCACTGCTCCTCTGTTTCCCTCATTGCCCCGCATTCTCCTTGAGGCCTGTGGGCTTGTCCATCTTCCCCGCCAGAACTGCTCCCCAGGAGTGCGGGACTCAACTCTGCCTACTTCTCCTGGACGGACGCCGTCTGTGACCAAACCCAGGCTCCTCGGAGCCCTCTTCTCGGCTGGCCTCAACAATGGCTGGTAAAGACTGCAGACTCTGAGCACAAACAAGTTCTTTCACTCCCCACACCAGGAGACTTGAACAAACCCTAGCATGGCTCCTGACAGCTCAAGGCCACATCCAGTTCCCCTTAAGTTTTTGCCTGGGAAAGCTCAAGGTTGCCAAAAAAATTTACTGTTTCTTCGGTAAACACCTGCAACTAAGGTCCCCTGTCTTTCTGGCTCTGGGGGAGGGTAGGAGCCTGCTTCCATAAGCCCAGTTAGCCAGCCCACAGCCCTCATCACATCGACCACCCCAACTTTTGCAGCTTTTGTCTTCCCTGACTCTGCTCCAGCCCCCAGCTCTCTCCCTCTCCCTACTCCCCCATTTGCACTTTAAAAGGTCCAGTCTCTTCAACATGGGAGTTGAGCTCAGTTCTACACCAAAGTCTCTTTCTCCTGCTGTGGTGGTAACGAAATAAGATCTGTCTTTACTGCCTTTAGCTAGTTCCCGACTTTGTTCTCTTTCACCTCCTCGAGTAATTTTGTTTGAGTGAAAGGCAGTCAGGATGTGAATGGCTCATTCCTTCCTGTCTGGTGAGGCTCTGCTGCTCTGTCCTGTCCGGTGGTGCCGCTGCGGCTGGCCAAGCCCACATATGAGGGAGTGAGCAGGGGCTGGCCAGACCCTGCCCCTAGGTGGGCTCCCAGGTATACTGATTTCCTAGGGCTGCTGTAACAAATCGTTACATGCCGGGTGGCATAAGACGATAGAAATTTATTCCTTTATTTTTTGGAGGTCAGAAATCCAAATTCAAGCTGTCTGCAGGGTTGGTTCCTTCTGAGGCTCTGAGGGAAAATTGTTCTATGCCTCTCTCATAACTTCTGGTGGCTGCTGGAAGTCCCTGGAACTCCAGGGTTTGTGGTGGCATAACTCCATTCCCTGCCTCTGTCCTCACATGGTCTTCTGCCATGTGTCCTCTACTTTTTCTTTTTCTGTCCCCTATAAAGACCATCATCATTGGATGAAAGGCCCACCCTGATCCAGGATGATCTCATTTTGAGATCCTTAACTTATTAACAGTCACAAAGACCCTTATCCCAAATCCTGTCACATTCTGGGGCTCCAGGTGGACATATTTTGGGGGGATCACCATTCTTAGGTCTCAGCAGGCACCCACCCCTCTTTCTGGCACTCATGCTGGCATCACCAGGATGATAAGACAGATCTACAGAGATGGCTGGGCAGGGAGGGTCTCTGGAGTGTGGAAGGGTCTGGGATGGAGAGGCTGAGATCCCACGTTCAGGTAGACACCCCTTCCCGGCCTCTGTCAACTCCTTTCCAGTGACGAGCACTTGGCTCAGAGTCAGAAGACTTGGGTCCAAAGTCTAGCTCTGTCCCTCAACTGCTGTGTTCTTTCTGTAAGCAGGTCCCCTCCTGGGGCAGAGATGAGCACCAGCCCTCCTGCAGCCCCAGCTCAGGATCCTGGTGTCCGGTACCTGTCCCAGCCTGGAACAGTGTTGAATGAGGGGCTGGGTGTCCTGGGATGGGAGGTGTCTCAACTGGGCTCACAGTGGAGTCGGGAAGTCGCTGAACTTCCCAGATGGTCATGTCCTCACTGTGGCTGTGTGCAAATTGCTTCTTCCCACGTCAGTCAGGTTCCCTGCAAACAGTGAAGGATGACATATGGTGACCAAGCACAGAGAAAGATGCAGTAAGTGAGACACCATGGGGAATCCAGTTCCTCTGGTAACAAGGGTGGGGCTGTGAGCCTTCACAGCAAGGACTCCTGAAAATGTGTGTGTCCATCAAGGGACAGGGAGGATGTGGGAAGAAACAGGGGGTTTATTCCCAAGGCACTTGCATCGATGCCTGACCCATCCTGGTTGTGCAGAGAGAGAGCACACATGTGTCCACCCCGTCCCGCTCCAAGACTTGTGGCTTCCTTCTGTGGAGGTGTCCCTGCTTCCCAACCCACCACCAGTGGCTCAGAGCCTTGCTGGGGGACTTGGGACGTGGAGTGCGGCCAGGATTGGGGGTGTGTGCCTCAGGCAAAAGGATAAAAGGAGGACAAATATTTGCTCAGCTCTATCTCATTTCAGTCTCATAATGTACCAATGAAGTAGGTACCCTATTCATTCCCATTTTATAGATGAAGAAACTGAGGCTCAGAGAAGCTGAGTAACTTGCCCAGGATCACACAGCTCTTAAATGAATCGGGCAGGATTCCAGCCTGGTTTGCCTGGCTTCAGAGTCGCTCTCTAGACCCTCAGCCTTGCCCCTGAGGCCAGGCCGGGGCCCGGATGAACCAAGAATGGGGTAGTGAACACATCACACAGGCTCATCAGCCTCACCACAGGCCCTGCCATCACATTCCCAAAATATTTTTTAACACAGTTGTATTAAGGGTGTGGGATCATAAGGGAATATTCTCCTGTTTTCCAAATGTTTGTTAGTGCGCTTTTATTATCTTTATCATTAAAAAGATAAACATTAAAAATCATCTACCAAGTTGCTTTTGTCAAGAGTACAGCTAGGATAATTGTCATTCAGAGGAGGTTGCTCAGGGGACAAGCCAAGCATTCACAGATTCTCCGAGCCCTATTTTCCTTGTCTCACCTCAGATTGCTGGCAACTTACTCACAGCACTGCATTTCTCTGCTTTCACACAGAGCTGTTTTTACCAAACCACATCTTAGCACTGTGCCCTCCGTTTCCGCCAAGGATCAATAGACAAAATGCGCACGTGTAGACTGTCTCTGTATTTCCCGTAAAATTTCTCTCATGGACACCATCTGCTGTGCTGTTCACATCCCTCACAAAGATCCAATTGACAAAATCCTACTGGAGTCATAGTTAGGGGAAACACTCTCCTGGTCAACTTGTAAGCTCCTGAAGAGCTCAGCCATGTCTGTTTTCACTCACGTTGATTTCACAGTGCCCAATACAGCACTGAGCATTTACTAAGTGCTCAAGTATTATTTGTTGAATGAAAAAAAAAGGGGGGGGGGCATGTATTGACTTGTACAATTGAGAAACCCAAAGGGGTATCTTGCTTCAGGTACAGCTGGATCCAGGGGTCCCAATGGCACCATGAGGAGTCTACCTCCCTCTTTCGGCTTGGTTTTCTTGTGCCATTGGCTTCATCCTCCGGCTGACTCCTCACGTCAGCCAAGACAGCAACACTACTTTCACACACCGGTTTGTAATCCCAAAGAAAGAGGGCACTCTGGTCCGCTAGCTTGAGTCATTGAACCAACCAGGGTGGCTAAGGAAATGAGGTCCTTTCATTGGTCAGGTCTGGGGCATGTCCCGCCTCTGAAGCAAGGGGGAGGAGTCAGCTGTGTTTTCTTCCAGAGCCCAGGAAGGACGGCCCTGTTACCAGAAGGGTACGCAGAAAGGAGCACGCTGGGCAGACAGAACCCTAGGCTGCCCGGGCCCCTGGAATGTCCTGACCTGGGCTCCAGATTTCACGCCTTCTAACCTGTACTTCCCCATCCTGATAGGGGGTACAACCACCAACTCTCCAGTTCCTACTGCCAGAAAGTTACAGGTTATTCTTCATTCTTTTCTTTCCCTCCCCTTAGGGCTGATGGAAACTGGAGGCATGTGGCTCTACCCAGCCTCCCAGCAGTCCAGCCCAAACCCAGTAGTGCTTGACCACCCCCACCCAGGCCCTTCAGAGCCCCCGCCACAGCTCCGAGAACCCTGGAACAGAGAAGGCACGATGTCCATTTTGTGGATAAATTCACTGAGGCCAAGCTGAGCTGATGATGTCTCTCCTAAAAACGCACAGGAAGCTGGTGGTAGAGTCCAGGTCTGAGACCTGGTTGAGAAATACAGCCACTCTCGCTCTCCCCCATGGCCTACGGCCCGGTGCACAACAGAAAACTAATACCAACAAGTCAGGCACTCCCATCCATCAGCCCCCTCACCACTCCAGGTAGTCAGGGCCAAAGGTCTATGGCTTGGAGACCCTGGGCTCCCCTCGCAGGGAAAGGGAGAAGGCCAGTCTCCCATGTGGACAGGGTCCTGTGGCCACTGCTGGGACAGTATTGACGACACCTTTCTTTGGGAGTTCCTGGACACTGGGTTGCTGGGTGCCAGGGAAGATGCAGGTGAGTCTGCACATGGGCTAGTTTTTCCCTGAAGCAGGACCTACACCTCAAACCAAGACCAGTTGGTGCCAGGGACACACCTGCCTTTGCTCATGAGCCCCCTGGCACTGGGACATTTTAGTTCCTGATAAAGAAGAAGGGAAGTGCTGTGATTCAGAGGCTCCAATGCAGCTCACATCACTGGAGATCCCCAGGGCAGCTCCAGCAGGTGAAGGTCCAGCTGCAGGAAGTGCTGCTCCCTCCACTCTAGGTGGATGACACCCCTGGAGCTGTGTGTCCTGGTCCAGCATTCTCATCTATGTTATCTCACTCCTTCCTCATTGCAACTCTGTGAAGAAGGCACCTTGTCATCTGCACCAGTGGGTCCTCTGGGAAGCAAATGCTGGGAAGAGTGAGGGGTGCCACATGGTTATTGGAGGATAATGTGTGCTAAAGATAACAGGGGAGAAAGCCATTACACAGGGAGCACCTCAGACCCCAGTGGAGATATGACAAGTTTTCAACCAACTTAATGAGGAACTCGGCAGCCAAAGCTGCGCACCAGAGGAGTCCTGCCGCGGGCAGCCAGGTCATCATTCCCCTGCCGTGCTCAGCCCCTGGCTGAGGGGCACCTGGGAAGAGCCTGGCTGTGGCTTAAGCGCTCCCTGCAGCACAATGGCAATTCCTGAAAGGAGACAGAGGCCCTTCATGGCTGCCATGTGGCCAGTTCACAGCTGTAGACGCCAGTGCCAAGAAGGGTCAGAGACTCCCCCAGAGGCACACGCCTGCACATGACAGAGCTCCTGTCAAACCCTGGCAGCACCTGGCTCTCAGCTGCTGAGACGCTGTTTTCTGCCAATGGTCAGGACCCTGGAACAGGTTCCCCTCTCCTCCTCCAGGGATAATGACCACTGCAGCTGACCAAGATGATGGCCTGACAAAGGACCTGGGTCTCTGCTGGGCCTCAGCATGAACAGGGACAGTTGAGCAACAGTCCAGTCTGCACGCATCTCACGAAACGCTTGTTGTGTAATGAGAAGCCACTTTGATGTGGTGGCTCCTATTCTAACAGGAATTCATCATGAAAGCTGTAGGGCCCCCACTCTTTCTGGGCTCTGTGTCTGTCCAGAGCTATGCAGGTCCATCTGTCTATCACCACAGAGGTTCCTCCTTATTTCTACCTGTCCTCCTGCCCTGATACAACATCAAGAGGTAATTTGGTGGCTGCTTTTTCAACCTCTTTCGAATTGTCAGCTCCATTATTGTCCAGAAAATCTTCCAGATTGGTTTTAAGAACTGAGGTGCACTTTAGTGCTTCCAGCCAAGATGGAGGCATAGGTAGGTATGCTTTCCTTCCTTGTACAACCAAAAGAAGGATAACAATCAATTTAAAAATGAAAAACAACCACAAGTACCAGAAAATAAAACTGTATGGAAGTCTAACAATCAAGGAGTTGGGGAAGAAACATTCATCCAGGCTGGTAGGAGGGGTGGAAACAGGAAGCTAGGGCAGAGAGGACACAAGGCAAGACCATGCCTGGCAAACTGTGTAGGCGAGGTGGTAGCTGGTAGACCTGCCGATCCCACATTCGAGTGCAGATAAGCTGAGAGGAACAACTGGGGAGCGAGACAGACTGTGCATCCCAGGGTTCCAGTGTGGGAAACGAAAACCTCAGAACCTCTGGCTGTAAAAACGTGTGGGGGTTGCAGTAGTAGGAGAAACTCCCAGTCTCACAAATGAGTCTGTTGGAGAGGCCCATGGGATCCTAGAACATACACAAGCCCGTCCACCGGGGAATCAGCACCTGAAAGGGCACAATCTGCTTGTAGAAAGTGGGGAAAGTGACTGAAAGCCAGGCAAGAGCCAAGCGAGCAGCACTGTTCCCTCTCTGGCCCCTCCCTCACATACAGCACCACAATGCAGCAAAGTGGGGTGCCCTGCCATGGCGAACCCCTAAAGTTCCACTCCTCTCAACTTAACAGGTGCACAGAAGCAAAGAAATATGACCCAAATGAAAGAACAGATCAAAACTCCAGAAAAAGAACTAAGCCACAAGTAGACAACCAACCTATCAGATGCAGAGTTCAAAACACTGGTAATCTGGATGTTCACAGAAATGGTTGAGTACAAATGCAAAATAAGGGAAAAAGTAAAGTCTATATGAAGTTAAGTAAAGAAAAATATACAGGCAACCAACAGTGAAAGGAAGAAAACTGGGATTCCAATCAATGATTTGGAACAGAAGGAAGAAATAAACATTAAACTGGAATAGAATGAAGAAACTAGGATTCAAAGAAATAAGGAGAGGCTTAGAAACCTCTAGGACAACTTTAAAGGCTCCCACATCCAAATCATAGAGGTGACAGAAGGAGAAGAGGAAGAGCAAGAAATTGAAAACTTATTTTAAAAAATAATGAAGGAAAACTTCCCCAGTCTGGCAAAGGAAATAGACATGCAAGTCCAGGAAGATCAGAGAATCCCAAAGAAGTTGGGTCCAAGGAGAAACACACCAAGACACATCATCATTACATTACCCAAGATGAAAGCTAAGGAGAGAATCTTCAAAGCAGCAAGAGAAAAGGAGACAGTTACCTACAAAGGAGTTCCCATCAAACCATCAGCTGATTTCTCTAAAGAAACCTTACAGCCAAGAAGGGGCTGGAAAGAAGTATTCAAAGTCATGAAAGGTAAGGACTTACATCCGAAATTACTCTATCCAGCAAAGCTATCCTTTAGAATGGAAGGGCAGGTAAAGTGCTTCCCAGATAAAGTAATGTTAAAGGAGTTCATCATCACCAAGCCCTTATTATATGAAATATTAAAGGGACTTTTCTAAGAAAAAGGAGATGAAAACTATGAACAGTAAAATGACTACAAACACAACTAATTACAATGGAACCTAAAAGAACAAAAACAAACTAAGCAAACAACTAGAACAGGAACAGAATCACAGAAATGGAGATCACATGGAGGGTTATCAGCGGGGAGAGGGAGGGTGGAGAATGGCAGGAAAGGTACAGGGAATAAGAAGCATAATTGGTAGGTACAAAATAGACGGAGATGTTAAGAATAGTATAGGAAATGGAGAAGCTAAAGAACTTATATGTATGATCCATGCACATGAACTAAGGGGGGAAATGCTAGTAGGAAGGGGGGTACAGGGTGGAGGGGAATAAAGGGGAGAAAAAAATGGGACAACTGTAATAGCATAATCAATAAAATATACTTAAAAAAAACAGAACTGAGGCAGCAAAAACTTTTGAGCTCACCTTGTGTCCTACACACGGAAAACTAACCCCTCTAAAAGAGAAGCTCAGATACCTGGTGACTTCATACCTCCAGCCCCAGACTGTCTTCTCACCCCGTCCACCCTAGCATGCCCCTTTCAGCAAATGGGCCTACTCTCCACCTCATTGCTCAGTCTCACACCTCAGGGGTCCATGCTGACCCCTCTCCTCAGCCCCCTCCTCACCCTATGGAAAAGCAAGCAAATGCTGGGGTTCTAGTGTCCCAAGGGCACCGCCGTCACAGTGGCTGCACTGCTGGTCTTCCTCCTTCAACTGGAGGGGCCTGACGAGACTTTATGTCAGCTCCCCACTCTTCTGGTGGCTTCCCCAACACGCACAGTAACAGGAGGCTGGTGTTGCGATTCTCAACTCTGGCTGCACATTAAAAAAATCACGATGCCAGGATCTCACCCCTGAAATTGGTCTGGAGTGGAGCCCAGGCATTAGAAATTTATAAAGACCTCCAGGGAGTGCTAGTGTTTATGGGTGTTGGACCAGGACAGTAGCAAAGGGCCCTCTTGCTCAGAATGGGGTCCTGTGCTTGGGATTTAATTTCTGCTGTTGTCATATCGCAAATTCTTTTTTTTTTTTAAGATTTTATTTATTTATTTTTAGAGAGGAGGGAAGAGAGAGAGGAAGAGAAGGAGAGAAACATCAGTGTGTGGTTGCCTCTCATGCGCCCTCTATGGGGAACCTGGCCCACAACCCAGGCACGTGCCCTGACTGGAAATCGAACCGGTGACCCCTTGGTTTGCAGGCTGGTACTCAATCCGTTGAGCCACACCAGCCAGGCCTGAAATTCTTAATAATTTTTATATTTGAACTTGTTTTGTATGGGACAATGGCACATGTGCTGGGGCTTATAGTACCCGCCTTCCACCACCTCTCCATGTCTCAGGGTGGGTTCCCAGCCACCTAGTCCTCATCACCCTGCTGTGCCCTCCCTGCTGGAGTGGAGTGGGGAAGGGGGCTGAGCACAGGCAACGGGACGTCTGGGCTAAACGCTGTGTTGCTGGGTGGGGCCTTGGGTTTCTATGAGGGTTGCATTCACCCTACAAGTATCCCCCGTCCTCAAAGGAGGGTGGCATGAAAAAATAAAAAATACCACGACACATGATGGGGAGACTGCGGAAGAAAGGAAGAAGTTTTTCCCTGTTCTTTGAACAAGGGACCCTGTGTTTTCCTTTTGTACTGGGCCCTGCAATTATGTAGCTGCCCTGCCTCCAGGGGGCGCCAACAGTGCTGATGCTCACTCCTGAGCTCACGCCCAGGGTTTTCTACTGAGAGCACCACTGCCACATTGCAGAGGGCTTTCTCTGGGAGGAGATAGGGGCTGCTCTTCTGGGGCAACCTAACCCACAGATGCAGGAGACTCTAACAGGGAGCTGAGAAGGACCACCCCCACCCCCATTGTCAACCTCTGAGCTCATGCCCTCCACGTTCCCCTCATTCCCTGCCCATCAGCCTCCTTCCCATATTTGTCAGTGTCCCTGTTGCTTGCACCACTCCTTCCAGCCTCTGTGCCGGCTCCTTGGGCCCACTTCCACTGCCGCTTTTCAGAGGGGCCCTTCTGAGCCCTGTTGCATTTTCTTGGTAGCACATGTCTCTCTCTAAAGTTCCTTTTCTTGTTGTTGATTTAATTCCGTATCTGCAGAGCTCTGCCCCTCCACACCCCCTGAGGGCAGGGCTCTTTCTGTTTGGTTCACAGATGTGTCCCCAGAACTCTGCTGGACACACAGTGGGAGCCCTGTAAATATTTGGTGAAGGTGCAGGCAGAGCTCTGGCTTAGCATCTGGGCCGTGAGTCTCGGTCTAAGGGGCGACTTACAAAGAGCTGGGTCAAGACCGAGCTGAACAGACGCCCATGCCGCCGGCTATGGCAGGGTGTTGTTGTGTGGAGCTGACAGGACTCATTGCAAAACGCCCATCTCGTTCCATAACCCATCTTGGCAAGGCAGCAGTGCATGCCAGTGGCCCGGAGGGAAAGCCACGGTGGCTTCAGCTTGAACGACGAGAGAGGAGGTGAAGTGTTGGGTACACTCAATTATCACCCCAAACCCCGTCATTGCTCATAATCTGCCTGAGATAAATCACAGGCAGATAATTATTATGTCAGGTCAGGTAGCAAAGAGAAGTTTTAAAATAGCAATCAAAGAACTTCCTGGTTAATTCAAATCCATCCTAACTCCCTCCAGGGACAAAAGTGCTTTGGCTATAGAACTGACCAGGCATAGAAAAATGTGATTGCTCCATGCAAAATGGGGACTCCTGGACCTAATGTTTCTCTCCGTCAGGTTTCAGAATAGCGCACCTGCCAGGAGTCCTAAATCAATGATCACGAATCTGGAGTAAATCACAGCGCAGGGACGCCCTGTCTCCTGGGTGCTGAACCCAAACGGCGCAGCCAGCTTGCCGGACCGCTCCGGCCTCCGGGGCGGTCTCAGACGCGGTCCTCCCCATGCGGTTCCGCCTCGGGCCTTGAGCCCCTTGCTTTCCCACACCAGTGCGCCCTCCCCTGTCCAAGCACCAGCAAGGCCCAGCTCAAACCACCTGCCCCCTGAACCCCTGAACCGCTGAACCCCAGGCTCCCCTGAAGCCCACCCAGGGTCTGCTTTGCTCCTGCCCCTACCCTCAAAGGGCAATGCTGGGTTTATCTGCGTATGCACTGATCAGAGCCCTGGGCCTGTGGCAGGTTCCAAGGGCGCTCCTAAAGCTGGGTCTCCCCATTCTCACCCACTTGAGCAAAACAGCCCTCTGGGACCAGCTCTTCTGCCCAGCAGCAGAAACCACTTTGGAATAACTGAAGCCAGAAGAGTGGGGGTGGGTTTGCAGGAAGGGTGCTGGGCATGGGAAACTCCCCTGGGTGGCAAGGGGCAGCACACCCGACCCACTCTGGGCTGAGCAGACCCCACCCAGGCGGGCTGGCCTCGAGTGCGCCTGCCTTCAGCTGCTCTCTTGGGGCTCGGGGCTCTGGCCGACCCTGCCGGTGAGGTTCCTGGGCCCCGCATGGTGGCAAGCTGTTCGCACCGGTCCTGGTGCAGGTCCATTAGGCATGGCGGGCGCTGTTTCCCATTTGCTCAGACAAAACCCTGGGGTTAGCTCTAATGCTACCTCCGTGTGGTCGGTCACATGTATGTCACAGAACAGCAGTGCTGTGATGTGCTTGGGCCCTGGGTCACATGCCGGCCCCACCTAGGGCACAGTTCCATTCACAGCATGCAGGCTGAACACAAGGGAGAACTGAGTCCCACAGGCGAATTAGGCCACAAGTAGAGAAACAGGTGCTGGGCAGCCCCAGACCAACAAACACTGTGAAGGTAGCTCTGGGTCAACAAGAGAGAGCTGTGCACCATCGGGGTGGCTCCGAGACTGGGGGGCTGGAGTTCCGCGGCCTTCCCTTTCCTGGGGCCGGCCATGAAGGAGGCATTCAGCTTCACCCACCTCTGGCTCTCAGGAGGAAAATCTCTGCTTGGGCAAGCCTGAGTCTCAGCTGAGCACGGAGACTCCCCGGAGCAGGGGAAAGGGTTTTGAGAACAGGAGACATTGGAATTGTGGGCATGCTAAGGATGGGAGCACCGGCCCTACTGGGCGCTGTGACAGGGGTCTTGGTGGACGGTGTGGTCCTGGGCTCCTAGGGCCCCATCTCCAGGGCCTCACTGAGAGGCTGGAGGTAACCCCTCTACCCACAAGTTTAAACAAGGTACTTGGTCAGCACAATAAGACTGAAAATAAAGAAAAGCCGTGCAGAGATTAGAAAGAAAGAGACAATATTATCATTCTTGGCATCTAACATGTTTATGTTTACCTAGAAAGTCCAAGCGTTAACCTCACAACAATTAGAGCCACTGAGAGTTTGGAAAAGTGTTCTCATGGCAGATTCATCAAGAGAAGCCCACAGTTTGCCAGTGAAATGAAATGAAAAGGGCCCCATTCACAAAACTGATAAGGTTACACACTATATAAACTTAAGATGAAACATGGAACTCCTAGATGAAGAAAACTCTAAAGCGTTAAAAAGGACAAAAGACATGTCTTGGTAGATAGAAATGCTTGTCTCCAAATTTATCTATTTTTCGCACAGTTCCACTTTTTAAAATTCCCCCCAAACCTTTTAATTGGAATTTGATAGAAAAATATTTAAGTTCATCAGAAAAGGCAGGAATGGATGGGCTGAGGGGGCACTGAAGTCCTCCGCACCCCCTCCCGACGCCCTCCCCACCCCCTGCTGGCCTCAGGCGTGCTCCCTCCCGCCACAGCCTCGCAGGACGCTGAGCTGGGGACTGCTTTCCTCGCACAGTGACGGTGTCGCCCCTGCCTGTCGCCTGAAGTGTGTTCTGGGCCCACACTGGGAAGCTGAGTCTCCTGAAAACGGCTGTGAGCCCTGCGACGGGACCCATGGCTGAGCCCAGTTCAGTCTAGACATGTGAGGGTGGCCACCTGGGGAGGTCTCCTTTGCACTGCCAGGACAGAGGGGCATGGGTTGGGCTCTGGGGGGCGGGGGTGGGGCGGCTCGGATAGCGCAGATGCCCTGGGGAGAAGGAGCGGGTGGGCAGGGCAGGGAAGACTGCGAAGGCCTTGCCTCCCACGCTGGTGTGGCTGCTCCGCCTCTGTCCTGGCGCTTTCCTGTGGCTTCCTGGAACCAGGAGGCGGAGCCTAGAGTCCCCTCTGGTCTGCCACTTCTGTTGTTGTGTGACCTTGGGCCATCTTGCCCCTTGATTTCTCAGTTTCCCCAGCTATAGCTTGGGGGTGGCGGGGGGAGGTGGCTGGGACTCAGGGCCTGGATCTCTCCAACGGGGCTGCCTTTCTTGGCGGGTGAAAACTGCCCTCTTATAAAGGGAAACTTGGATGTCAGGCCGGCTGGGAGGGTTGGGTGGGCCAGGCCAGAGCTGAAGGCCCTGGAGAGCCTGGGAGATTGGTCCGGGGGGGGGGCTTTTCCAGGCCCTGGAGGTCTCAGCAGACAGACACCAGGGCTCTAGGGAGGGGGTGTGGACCGGTGAGTGGGTCAGTGTCCTCAGCCCCCATCCAGCCTTCCCGTGGGCCTGGAGACCACACCACTCCCAGACAGGCCTGAGACCAGCTCTCAGAGCTGGGACCTTGCGTGGGCAACTCAGGGAGTGTCCCTTCTCCCTCCTCCCAGCCTGCTGCCCCCACGCTGGAATTGGGGACATTTTACCACAGGATTCACGGCAGGAGTGGATGGGAGCTGCAGGCTTTCCTACCTCAGAACTGAGGCTCCTCTCAGATTCATGGGAGCTATAAACCCATGCCCTATTTCTGCTCTAATTGAAGCTATTTGTATTGTGACTAAAATAATCAGAGACAACTTTATTGGTACATTTTAAAAAATAATTACATTCCATATATTTAAGTTATGTAAGTGCAGTGGTAGTCTGACGGGGCTCCCCAGGACGCCAGTTCAGAAGGCCTGTGCTAGAGGACCCCACCCTGGCTCCAGAAACAGGTCCCCAAGGCCTGGACCACAGTCAGGGGCCTTCCAGGTGACAGGCAGTAAAGGTCTGGCAGCAGGCATGTCAGCCCTGTGCCCCAGAGCGCCACAGGGAAGCCCAGCGGAGGGGCTCCCTGGCGCCCGCCCAGACCCTGGCTCGAATCCGGCCTTGCAGTGGGCGTCTGTGCTTTGCCACCCAACAAGGAGTCGTCTGCCTTGTAGTCACCGCGTTTTTCTCTGGGGACCCTCTCACTCTTCGCTCTCCTGCTCCTGGAGCAGCTGACCGCCCGCCTGCCCTGGGATGGGCCTATCAGAGCACTGCCTTCCCCAGCCCTGGCGGTTGGTTCAGGGTGAAGCATATGACCCCAAAATAACATCTGTCCGGATCCCCGGAGTTTTTGGATACACAAACAAGTGTATCTCATTTTTGCTTAAGCCTTTCTGAGCTGGGCGTTCGTCCTCGGACCTAAAGTGTTCTAATGGAGATCGCTTCTGTAAAGAAAGACAACAAGAGCTCCCGCCTGGTGTGTTTGTTACAAAGACGCATGGAAATGAGCCGTGCACAGCAGCCCCAGAAATAACTGCTGTGCTGTCTTCAGGGGCGGGGGTATCATGGAGCATGGACGCTTGTCACCAGAATTAGGGGACAGGGAGGAACTATGAGGGGACACTGCAGCCCAGGAGGATATTGGTCCACATGCTCACAGGTGGCAGGAGCAGTTTGTCTGCTGGCTTGGTGGTGGCCCCATGCCTTCCTCATCAGGCCTCTCCTATGTGGGTATAACACAACTGACTGTGCTCAGCCCAGGGCCCTGGGGCCCAAAGGCCCCCAACACAGCTCTCTTCCTCCTCAGCATCTTCTAGCCCCACTGGGTTTGACGGATGCCCCAGCATCCCCACCGCCCTGTGAAGCCCCTGGGCCCTGCATTTGGACCTGAGCAGGAGCTGGGTCTTCGTACCCACTGGCCCCACAACACCAGCAGGCACTACAGGGCAGAAGCGAGCCGAAGCTCCCACCCACTCGGGGCAGGTTTCCACTCCCACAGCAGCCTTTCATCCTGAGGAAGCCACTTCTGGCAAAGTTGCTAACAGGTGGTTGGAGCCTTGCCTCCCTTCTCCCAGAAAGCCTTCTCTTTGCTGGACTCAGGCCACCTCGATCTTAAATAGCAGTGAGAGCCTTGAGAAAAGCCCCCACTGTCTACCTGGTGGGAGTGACACCGTCCACTCCCAGCTTATCTGGGGGGCCCACTGCTTGGAGAAGGGCCAGAGAGGCACTGGGGCTGGACCATCCAGCTGGCCCTGGAGTCCTGGTCAGTGGATACAGGCACACCCGCACGCACGCGCATGCGCTTGCCCCCAAGTGCTTGCTTTTACTGCCTGTCCCAGAGCAGGCCCAACTTCCTCTGAGGAGCCCCTCTGTGGAGCTCCGCAGCTCCCGCACATCCTGGCACTGTGCTCTGTCAGCCCAGGGGGCCGCTTGCTCTTGGGCATCCTTGCCCTCCCCAGTCCTCGGGGTCCCCAGCCTGATAGGGTGTATCCGGCATCCTTGGTCCTTGGGACCACTGACTGTCTACACCTACCTAGTGGGACATTCTTTCCACCCAGTCCTGGGGCCTCATCAAGGTCCCTGACTTCAAACTTTCTTTCCTGTCGTCAGGTGGCTGTGACTGTCCGGCCTCTCTCCTCACGGGCCCAGACATGAAGGTGCAGAGGACCCCGGCCCACCATGACAAACTCCTCACAGTCACAGGGAGACAAGGGGATCCAGGGAGGCTTTGGTACTACCGAGCTCCTGGGGATCAGTGTGCACGTGACGGAGTCCCCCTCTGCCTCTGGGTTAGCTTACAGGTCTTCCCTTCACAAGTAGAGCAGGGGACACCGTCTTTGTCCCCTGATGGTAGGGGGTTGGCACAGAAAACCTAGAAATGCATAGAAGAAAGAGGGGGAGGAGGGAGGGAGGGAGAGAGTGTGAGGGGGAGAAGGTGGAGGAGGAGAGAGACCCTCAGAGGTATCCAGAGAAGCCATTGTCAGACTAGGGGGTTAGAGGGGTGCCAGGGGTGTCCAAGTGGGCTGCTAACAGGACAGACAGACAACAGACTGGGATGCTGCCTGGCTCCCCACCTGGGCTCCACGGAGATCAATAGGTCCACCCCAGAAAGTGTCCTAGGAAGGCGCTTCTTCCAGGACACCTGTGCTGACAGCCCGAAATACCCCACCCGCCTGCCCCCACTCCTTGTTCTGAAGAGGACACTGAGGTCAGAGGCAGCTGGAACTGCTCCAGGTTACACTGTGGGCTGTGGGTGTCCAGAACCCTGATCCCTGAACTTTCCATGCAGCACTGGGCTCTCGCCAGTGACTGCCCCAAACCACTGTGCCTCTCTACCCCTCAATTGTCCTCATCTGCAAAATGGGGGTATTAGGCCAGAAGGTGGCAGATGCCTTTCTGGCTTGGAAAACTAGAGATATAGGACTCCTCCCTTTGAGTCCTTGGGGGTCCAGCAGGGGAATTCTGCACTGGACATTTTCTGTAAATTAGCTCTGTCAATTACAAAAATAAATAAATAAAATAACACCTGCTGGCTTGTTAAGCTATTTCAAATAACCCAGAGGAGACAAGGTGGAAGTGCCTCCCCCACAAACCGGCCCGTCTCCATCAGGTGCCGTGTGGCCCATGCAAACATGAGCAAACCCTCCGTCACCTCTCCAAGGCCCTCTTCTCATAGAATTAAGGAGGGCAGTCTGGAGTGGGTGATCAGGGACAGCCCTGAGCCCAGGCCCAGCCATCCTACTACACATGGCAGCCCTGCCCACACCATCCCCTTCCCGTGTCAGCCCCCACCTCCTACACCAGACCCCTGCTCAGAGCCCAGGGACAGGGGCTCATTATCCCATCCGGTCTGCCTCGGAAGCCGCGGAGTGACAGCTGTTCTGTGTTTAATTACTGATGGGCTGCGGCTATGCCAACCCATGAATAAAATTACAGTTGTTCTGCAATGCAAATACTGCAGCCTCCGTCTGAGGGTCTGGGGTGCTTATTTTGATTGGCTGGCTTTTTTAATGAGAAAAGTTTTATTACATTTTAAAGCACATTAGTAATGATGAAACTCACACACCTAAAGATTTATACAGCACCGCAAACAGTAGCAGGGAGAAAGGAAGTTATTTATAACTTCAAATATGTTCCTGCCATCTGATTGCATTGTTTTAGGGAGCAGGGCATTTTTAGCTGATAATTGCTTTAATGATAAATGTGGAAACTCAAGAACCAAAATATACAATGTCTTTAAAAGGCAAAAGCCTCAGTTAAAATTGGATGAGTTGATCTTATTGAGGGAAGGGGGGGTGGAAAAGGGGGAGCTTGACCTCAGCAGAGCACAGGGGATAAGAATAAATTAGGAACACTTGACATTGACAGGTGACCACTGAACACAGGTTTAGCCTATGGAAATGAAAACGGAGACATACCATCCTTCTGTCAGAGCTGCCACAGGGGGGACTTATTTCTTCTCTGTCGTTGCTGAATGTTTCCCTTCAGGGTGATGTATCTGCACTCTGGGTGACTACCTCACCTGCGCCACAGCTGGGTGAGAATACAAAGTTTGGATGCAGTGACCTGAAATCCATATAGATTTGCATACTGTGCATCTGGTTTGACTTCCCCTATCACTTAGCAAATGGGCTTTCCCTGGGAAGGCGGAGTTTGCGGATGGGTGGTCTTGGGACGTGGCAAGTCCCTCACTAAGGGTTCTCTGTAGCTCTTTCCTTCTGGGGACACTGCTGAACTCAAGAACAGTCTAGCTGAGAGGGAGAGTTCTCCCGCTGGCCTAGGTCCTCATTTCCAAACAGAACAGAACTGACTGCAACTCAGCACCCTTGGTGCATTCATTTGTTCATCCTTCTGCAGGCATGTGTTTACTGAGAGCTTGCTGTGATCCAGGCTTCCAGCATGTTCTGACCAGGCGGATATGGTTTGTACCTCCAAAAGTGACTTAACGAAGGTGGCAGAGACAACTGAGCCCCCGTAAATGGCAATGTGACAAGGACAAAGGACACCCAGCTCAGGGACAGCAGAGGATGGGGCTGGCTCTGCTTGATTGGGGGGAGGGGGACATCAGTGAAGGGGTTACCCAAGCCAGCCCCAAAGGGTGCTTAGGAGTTTGTAGCAGGCGCCCACCACCACGAGGCCTGTGGGAGGAACAGGGACTTTGAGTGACTGGAACACAGGCTGCTGTCTGTGAGGGTGCAATTGGGCTGAAATAGGGTGTCAGACCATTGCACTTATCCCTGAGGGCTCCTCTGCAGCTCTAGGCTGGGGTTCAGAGTGGCCTGAAGGCAGCTCTGGTGGGGGGCAGAGAGGGAGCCTGGAGAGGGGGTGGGCCAGTGGGAAGGCGTGTGTAAACAGAAGGTGGAATCAGTGTTTTCTGCGTCCCTTCTCCTGGAGGTCAGCCAAGCCGAGTGGCTCCTGCCCATACAGCCACGGGCCCCATCCCAGAACGAGGAGGCACAAGGAGATGGGGCAGGAATCGCAAACCAGCTACAGGATTTCCTCCTGGCATCCTACCCCCACTGTGCACGTGGAGGCTTCTTCCTGGGCACGTGTTTACCAATGTGCATGTCTCTGTACAGTAAGTCCTCACTTAATGCCGTCGATAGCTTCTTGGACATGCAACAGAAAGACATATAACAGAACAATTTTACTCCAGGCTAATTGGTTTAAACAAGAGTTAAGGTCCCACAGCATCACATAAGTGTTGTAATGAGATGATGATGAACAAAATGCTATTTGAAGGCCCACTGTGTATGTGTTGTGTGCATGCGTGTGCACTCTGTGTATGCTTCTGTGTGCACTGCATGCTGTGTGTACATGAAAATGTATATGTATGTTTATGCCTGTGTGAACACGTGCACATGTGTTGGTGTGTGTATGTCTTGTGGGAGTGCGCATGCCTGTGTGAATGTGCACTCGTGCATGCACTGAGGATTTGTGTGTGTGTGTGTGTGTGTGTGCGCACACTCCCCAGAAGATCCATGCCTAGACCAGGCACCGGGTTTTTAAGAAAAGCCTGACACTCTGGAATCAACAGCCTGGCACGACCACTGGAGCTTCTCAAATGAATCCCGCACAGCTTTGCCCACAGCTCATACCCCTGGGTGGCTCAGGTTGCTGAGGTCTCCTTGGTGAGGGGAAGAAAATGAAAAACTAAATAACAGCACTGCCTCCTGGGGCGGCCTGGGGCAGCCCAGGTCAGGTTTGGAGGGCTCCGATGGGGGGTGAGAGGGCATCTAATGATAGCCAGATGGGTTCTGCCACCGGGGTCCCCAAGGGACAATAGGAAAGACCCAGCCAGGCCCAGGGCAACTTCAGGGTCCCTGCAGACAGAAGAGGTGCACAAATGTCTGTGCATGTGTGCAGGTATGTGTGGTGCATGTGTGTACAAACATGTAAGCATACACATGTGCATGTCTTTGCAGATGTGTGTACACAAGTGTATAAGTACATGAGTGTATGTGTGTGCTAGTGACTGTATATGTGCATGCATGTGACCTATTTCCTGATTCAGGAAACTATCTTCATTGACCACGGAATTACCCAAAGCCACATTTAAGGAAGGTAAAGATGGGGGA
This sequence comes from Mormoops blainvillei, assembly GCA_004026545.1. Lineage (NCBI taxonomy): Eukaryota > Metazoa > Chordata > Mammalia > Chiroptera > Mormoopidae > Mormoops > Mormoops blainvillei. Next base: position 39,655 of record PVJD01000593.1, read on the forward strand.
GAGGGCAGGGCACACGTCTGTGCCTGTCCTCCCCGATGCTGGCCCTCTGATCTGCCACCCTCAGAGCTGTCCAGGGAACAGACCATGCAAAGGGCTGGAGCAATTGCCCACTGGGTATAGGACATAGCCCAACCACCCTGCATGCCACAGTGGGGCAGGAACTCATTGCCCACACTGGACACCTGTTCCATTCTTAATGGTTTTTTGGAGTTTAGCTGAGGGTGGGGCCTGCAGTTACAGTCATTATTGGGTATAAGGAATCTTTCTTGGGTCGCCAGGTCACCTGAGCTCAGTTTCCTCCTCCTTCCTCAATGCTGGAGGAAGTGGAGGGGGCTGGGAACTGGGGGTTGCCAAGAGATTTGGTGGTGAGGCGAGTGGAACCTGCCAGTTGTGGTGAGAACAGCCGGGCTACAGTTGTGACACAGCAGCTTGATTGAGTGGGCCAAGGAGTGTTTGTGGGGGGGAGGGGGAAGAGTAAGTGAGGACGCGAGCATAGACAGCTTACCAAGCAGCCGGGCCAGAGGCAAAGTGGGAGGTAACCCAGTGGGCGGGACTAGCAGGGTTGGTCCACCTGCAGAGTGCTTCTCCCCACAGATGCCTCTTGACCAGGAGCTGTGCTGTGAGCGCATCTCCCAGGCCGGAAAACAAAGCTCAGGTTGTGTAGCTACCAGTGACCACTCAGCAGGTCTGATCAGAGCTGTGGCCTGTGTCAACCAAGACATAAATACCAGACTGGCCTTAGAGTTTTCTCCCTGCACCCTAGCGTCCTACCCTTCCTGGGCGGAGCCTTACCCTACCCTTTCAGTCTCTGTCTCTGCCTCCTTGATTATTCCTCCCTGCCCCTGCTCTCTGACATCAGTTCATCTCAGATGAGATGTACTTGCACGTCCTGAAGCCCTGCCCTTGGGCTGCTCAGCTGCCCTGGGGAGTAGGATAGTCCTTGGGGATTAGAGGCTAGCAGTATTCATAAACTGAGTCTAAGCCATTCAGGCTTTCCCAGAAGGGGTTCCTTTCTGCAAGTGGGATTTGGATAGACAGAGGAGAGAGACCCGTCCTTCTGCATGCAAATGCGGGTCAATCAATGAGACAAACCCTGAACAGCAGAAGCCACATAACTGTTGGTCACATTTTTAGACCAAATGAGTCACCTGCTCTCCTGAGCTGGCAAACCACTGGCAGCTCACCCAGATGCTGCCTGGCAGAGTTGCCCAGTCCCTGACCACCTACCTAGCCTATGATCCAGAGAGGGAAATCGCCTGTCAGCCGATTTCTCAGGTACCTTTTCCCAAGGGTCATTCCAGCTGGCAAGCCTAATATCATACGGGGTATGAATATGCTGCATTTATTATTTTCACCATGGAGACGTCCAAGAGAACTGACCTTTTCAGCTTCAATAAAAGCGGATTTTCTTGTAGGTCCTTTGACAGCAGCAGCAATCGTGGGCTGGGCTGAAACTCAATATTAAACACCAAAGAACAGGAAAAGGAGTCACTTTCCCTCAGCGTGTGAGTCTTATTGACACACATTTATGATCAGGCATGGGAAAGCACATGGGGGCCCGAGACCAGCTCAGAGAGGCCCAACTTGGACCCCGATGGGTCAGGCACCCCGTCCCCATAGCATCAGAGCTGCCTGCTGTTCCTGCACTCGGTTCAAGACAAGCTGTACTCAGGACAGAGCTGTAGCAGTAGGCTGCTTTATAATTCAGCAGGAATGGGTTATGGAATGCTCAGGACTCAGTGTCCCTTTCTGGGCCCAGGAGCTCCCAGATATCCCACTTTGATTCGTCTTCCCCTAGATTCAGCCCAGGGCTGACTGTCTTGACATTCCTGAGCCACGCCGATGGGAAAACCCTTGCAAACTTTCTGCCCCATCATTTCTCCTGACCATGATAACCAACATATAGGGGAACAACATGACAGCCAAATGATAATGGTGCTGCCTTGCTCTGAAACATGATGCTTAACAGTAGCAAAATCTAGAGCTCCTGTTAAAAACCAGTGGCTATACCTCAGGCATTTTCTCCTCCCCATCCCAACCCTGCCACAGTGAAAGTGAAGCAATTTCAAGAGGTATAAACCAACAAAGATAAATGAAGGAATAATGGCAGTGAAGAATTTCAATGAATTTTGGAAGGCAGAAAGAGGGAAGAGTGCAGTTGTGCAGAGCAGAGAAAGTACCACTAGGTGCCTTGGAGGGAGACACTGCTGCGCATGAATGCACTAAGCGCAGAAAGTCCAGGCTCAGTAGCAGCTGGGGCTGGGAGTGGAGACCTAGGGGAACTCAAAACAAGGGTACTGGGTGACATCATGGAAGACTGCAAAGTTGGAAGTGACAGAAACCTGTCCCTGCATCCAAACAGCAATTGGGCTGGCAGGAGCGGTCTGAAGAAATTATCTTAGAACCGTGGAGTTTAGCTGAAAACTTGCAGTGTCCAGGGAAGAGTTTGATGAAAAGGCCAGTAAATTTTGATAAAAATCTCATGTTTTGCATACTAGCTGCCATCCTCCAGCCACCGGTCCCTGGAAGACACTCATGGGGATGGCAGCCATGGTGTGGCTTGCTGGTGCCAGGGTAGGCAATAAAGACCTTGTATTCTAAAAACCAAGGTGTGTGTTTTGATTGCTGATCACTGTTTTTGATCACTGAGGCACTGGCGCAGAGGCCAGTGATTGCTTGAAATCCCTTGGACTGAAGCAGCTTCCCCACTGTGAGAGAATTTAAAGAGAGAATTTAAATATTCCATTAAATATCTCCCAGATATTTAATGGAATATTTTTAAGGTCACTGACTGACTGCAGAGACAAAGAAACAAAAACTTCAGTGATCACATGCAACAACGAATACACACCTTGAAGAAATAGTTTGGAAAAGTCACAAATAGATGGCCCTGGCCCTCAACAAGCAAAAATTAGCAATACTGGAGAAGTGGGAGAAATGTAGTTCCACTGTTATCACAACATAATACTCAGAAGGTCCAGTTCTCAACAAAAACAACAAAAAACACAAAACATAAAAGAACAGGAAAGAATAGCCTATTCAAAGAAAAAAGAAATTTGACAGAAACCACCTGTGAGGAAGAGCAGACAATTATTTGTCAGAAATATTAAACTGGCTGTCTTTAATATAGTCAATGAGCCAAAGGAAACTATGAGAAAGAGCTAAAGAAAATCAGAAAAATGATGTCTAAAAAATTAGGATACCAACAAAGAAAAATTATAAAAAGGAACCAAACAAAAATTGTGGAAAACACAATAACTGAAATGAAAACTCACAAGAGGGGCTCAATAGCAGATTTGAGTAGGCAGAAAAAAGGATCAGTGAACTTAAAAGATAAAACAGTTGAAATTATCTAGTGTGAGAAGCAAAAGGAAAAAATGAAAGAAAACGAATAGAACTCAAGGGACCTATGGGATGCCATCAATATAACAACATATGCATTATAGAAATCACAAAAGAAGAGAGAAAGGAGCAGAAAAAAATATCTGAAGAAATCATAGTGAAAACATCCCAAATCTTATGAAAGACATGGCATAAACATGCAGAAAGCTTGACTAATTCCAGAATAAACTTGAAGAGATCCACACCGAGGCTTATTTTACTCGAATTCCTGAAGCCCAAAGGCAAAGAGAAAAATTTGAAAGCAGCAAGAGAAAAGCACCCAGTCATGTACAAGAGATCCTCTACAAAATTAACACCTGAGTTATTATCAGAAACCATGGATGCCAGAAGGCAGTGGGATGACATATTTAAAGTTCTGAAAGGAAAACAACAACAACAACAACAACAACAACAACAACAACAACAACAGAATTCTACATCTGGCAAAACCATTCTTCAGGAATGAGGAATAAATTAAGACATTTCCAGATAAACAAAAGCTAAGGAAGGTCATTATCAACAGACCAGCCCTATAAGAAATGTTAAAGGGAGTCTTTCAGGTTGAACTAAAAACACACTAGACAGTAGCTAGAAGCCATAAAAAGAAATAGCACTGGTAAAGGTAACTCATAGATAAGTATAAAAGTCAGTATTATTGTACTTTGACTTGGTTTGTAGCTTTTCCCTTTTTCCTATGTGATTAAAAAGGCAAGTAACAAAATAAAAATTGTAAATCTATGTTAATGGGCATCCAATGTATAAAAATGTAATCTGTGACAATAATAACATAAAGGAGAAAGATGGAGGCATATGGGAGTAGATCATTTGTATACTATTGAAACTAAGTTGATATTATTTAAATTAGATTCTTGTAAGTTTAGCATGTTAATTGTAATCTCCAAGGTAACCACTAAGAGAATAATTACAAAATAGATGGAAAAGGAAATAAAAATAGAACACTACGAAATATCAACTAAATACAAAAAAAGGCTGTAATGGGGAAATTGAGGAACAAAAAATGTCAGCATATACAAAACAAATAGATATATATTTGTTTTTATTTACATAAGTACAGAAAACAGCAGAAGTAAATAATTTTTGTTAGTAATCGTGTTAAATGTAAATGAGTTAAACTCTCACTAAAAATCAGATATTCGCAGACTGAATAAATAAAACAAGGTTCCCTTATATATAATCTACAAAGATTCACTGTAGATATAGGGACACAAGAAGTTGAAAGTAAAAAGATGGAAAAAGATATTTTATACAAATAGTAACCAAAGAGAGCCAGGGTGGCTACATTACTGTCAGGAAATATAGACTTTAAATTTTAAAAAAAGATTAAAAGAGACAAAGAAGGTCTAGAGAAAAGATGGACAGCTGGATAGAGACACAGTTCAACACAGTAAGAAAATAGAACAATTATAAATATATATGCACCTGACAACAGAGCCCCACAATACACGAAGCAAAAATTGACAGAATTGAAAGGAGAAATAATTCTATAATACTAGTTGGAGACTTCAATACCCAATTTTCAATAATGGATAAAACAAGACAGAAGTTCAATACGGAAACAGAGGACTTGAACAACACCATAAAGCAATTAGACTAACAGCCACACATACAACACTCCACTCAACAACAGCAGAATACACATTCTTCTCAAATGCACAGGGAATAAACCATATGTTTATGGATAAACCATATGTTAGGCCACAAAAAAAATCTTAACAAATTTTAAAAGGTTGGAATGATACAAAGTATCTTTTCTGATCACGGTGGAATAACACTAGAAATAAATAACAGAAGGAAAACTGAAAAAATTCACAAATATGTGGAAATTAAACAATACACCCTTAAGCTACCAGTGGGTTGAAAGAGAAGACACATGGGAAATTAAGAAATACCTTGAGACTTATGTAAACAAAATCACAACATGTTAAAACTTATGGTCTGCAACAAGAGTGTACTATAAGTGAAATTTATAGAAGTAAACATATACACTAAAAATTAAGAAAGTTTTCAAATCCATAAACTAAAACGATATACCTTAAGGAACCAGAAAAGGAAAAGCAAACTAAACCCAAAACAAGTAAAAGGAATGAAATCATAAAGGTTAGAGAGAAGATAAATAAAATAGAGAATAAAAACCCAAAATCGATGAAAGTAAAAGTTGATTCTCTAAAAAGATAGACAAAAAATTGACAAACCTTCAGCTGAACTAAGGAAAAGAAAACAGAGAAGACTCAAGTTACTAAAATCAGAACTTAAAGTGGGCACATTACAGAAGGTAAAAACATATTATAAGAGAAGATGCCAACAAATTGGAAAACCTAGATGAAATGGACAAATTCCTAAAAGCGCACAATACACCAGAGCAGATTAAAAAAGAAATAGAAAGTCTCAATAGACTCATAATTAGTAAGATTGAATCAGTAATCGAAATTCTCCTGCCCTGAACAGTGTGGCTCAGTGGGCTGGGCATCATTCCGCGAAGAGAGAGGTTGTGGGTTTGATTACCAATCAGGACACATGCCTGCATTGTGGGTTTGGTTCCCGGTCAGGGTGTGTACGAGAGGCAACCAATTAATTCTCTCTCACATCAGTGCTTCTCTTCCTCACTTTCTACCCCCTTCCCCTCTCCCCAAATAAATAAATAAATAAATAAAATCTTTAAAAAAAAACAAACAAAACTCTCCTCACAAAGAAAAGCCCCGGGCCAATGCCTTCCCTGGTGAATTTTATCAAACATTTAAAGAAGAATTAACATCAATCTATCCCAAACTCTTCAAAGAAAAGCATGAACTACAAAGTAAAGAAAGAACTATATTTAAAAAGGAACCACTAAGAATACTGTCACTAAATACAGCTTGGATTAATTCTCAAACTGGGCTGCAAAGGTTCACTTTGCCCACGATTTTGGCCAAAAATGAACTCATGAACAGATTCTTCCCAAACTGCAAACATGTTTGATGCCAGTGATACCTTGCTATCCAAAAGAAAAACATAGGCATCAGATTTCATTATTTTTGTGCTTCTTTGAACTTCTTTTTATTATTTCTAAGCATTAAAATATTTTTAAATTATAAAAGAAAAAAGAGGAGGAAACGGTTCTTAGCGCACTCTCTTGAGTCCAGTATTATACTTATGCCAAAGCCGGATGAAGGCACTGCAAGGTAGAGAGTGAGGGCTCCTCTGGAAGTGGCACCCTCGTGGCAGATTGCAGCCCGAGGGAGCAGGCTCCCACAGGGAAGTCCTCAGGGTGCGTTAAAACAGAGGTTCCCTTGTCTTGGTAATTTTCTCTTGGTGCTCCTAGGGTAAAAGAAATACCTAACAATGCTGTTTATTAAGTAGATAGGTCAGAACACCTTAATCAATATTGATGTCCTAACAATTTGGCGGCCATTTGAAAAAATATAGCAAGCATGAGTTGCAAGAGAAACACTTAAATTTCATCCTTTAATAACCATAATTACTTCCTAATGAGATGTGTGTGTCTGTGGAACACTGCACACCTTCTCAACCTTTTGAATCAGATTATACACCTTCACCCAGTACTTGCTTTTTATCATAGAAACTGCTGAAAACCGGCCTTGCAAAAATGTGACATCATCATAAGGAATGTAGTTCATTCTAACGTTGAAACAGTGAACTACCTGCTTGTTGTATCTACAAATGCCAACTATCACTGTTTCCCTCAAAAATTTAAAGTCCCCTGTGGCACTGCACCGTGTTCACTACAATATCCTGGGGCGCCCTGGTGCAGTTTGGGAATTGTGAAAGTAGAGTCTATCAAAAAATATTGGTAACACACTTGTGGCAGAGAGTTCAGAACATTTGGAAAAAAATAATGAAAGAAATATTGAAAAATGGGCATGGAAAAAAGTGAAGCAGTTACTAACTTTAGAGGGAAAAAAACAAGGTTGGACAAGAAAGATGAGAGATATTATACTTCTTGCCTCAACAATGAACGACATTTTCATAGTCACAATAAATAAGCACTGACTCGGAACAAAGCAGACCTTCTGAGAAGAACAACGAGACCAGATTCCATCCCCCCGGAAGTGTGATGGGGGATGGCGGAGGAGAAGCAGGCAGGGGCTATCCTAGGAAAGTGAGAAAGTCATTCGCATGGTTGGTCTCTCATTATTGAATGACAGGCTGAGGAACGAAGAAAGGGCAGGGGTTGTGAACGAGGACTGGAAGCCTGGAGGTCAGTGCTGGGGGAGCAGGTATAGGAGCTAAAAGTGTTGTCTCTGGAAGAAAGATTGGGATGTAGGGAAATAGAACTATTGTTCCTTATTAAAAATCTTTTGGTAACACTTGACTTTTCGAACTATGTGCTTGCATGGCTTTGATAACAACATTTAAAAATTAAACAAAGCAATAGTAAGACCTAAAAAATGTAATCCACGTGCTCCTTATGATCTAGATAATATTTCACATTCAGCAGAAAGTCTAATAAGTCTCCTGAGATTTCTGCAAATCGAGCCTGAGAGAGGGGAGATGAATTATATTCTCATGGCGCTCCAAGCCCTGCTGCCGCCCGTGCTTCATTCTCGTCCCCTGCTCTCCGTCAGGTCTCTGAGACTTACTCCTCACGCCTCACCTTCCCCGGCCTGGCCGTGTGAACTAAGAAAGCGAGGCCCCTGCCCGAGAGTCTGTGGGCCTCTGAGGAGGGGCTGCTTATTAGATAAGACACCCTTTTCTCCACATCGGGCCTGGGCTCCCCCTTCTGGCCTGGTCCTCTGGCCCCAGCCTCTGTCCCAGAGGCGGATGTCCCCTGGAGCCCCAGCTCTTTTTTCCAGAGCCGGTTTGTGTGTGCGCGGGTGTGTGTGCATGAGCACAAGCATGAAGACTCACGCACACACTCTTAGGAAGGTCAGCCAAGGCAGAACAAAGCAGACTCTCTGAGAAAAAACGACAGGGACCTTGGAATGATCATCTTTCCTTCATGCAGCTCTATCCTGGAAGAGAGCAGTGGTTCGAGGCGGTATTTTTCCCTCTACTACGCGATACTTCCCCGACATTGATCAGAGCAAGAACACAGAGCCTATGCGCTGTGACTCGCAGTGATCCGAGAATGTGACGATAGCAGAGCTCTTTCCTGACAGCAGGCCATCCCCAGGCTCTGCGTGTCTGCACATGGGGAGCCGTGCAGTGTGGCGGGGCTGCCATCCACCTTTGCTGGACACTAAGATTAATGATTATTGCACAGGTGCACCAACTTAAATCTCAACAATCCCAAATAGCTCCCTCAGGGAGCTCCTGGTAGGAAGCCCACGGTCAAATGTTTTAGGGGTAAGGAGTTGTGTCTCACTCACCAAGAATTGCTGACAAAGTTCTTTGGTCCCCTTGCAGGCACTGAAGAGGTCTTGTGCCCACACTGGCCAAGGATCCCGATTTGAAGAAGCTTGTCCTGCCCTCGCAGCATTATACCGAGCTCGCTGACAGAGCAGTTTTGCATTTTTCTCCTGCGTCCCCTGCAGCATGTACCACAGCCCTGGCTGGGCATGTGGGGTCTAATCCCTCCTTCTGGTGGTGGGGGGCAGGACCAAGCCTTTGGTCTTCCTGGCCTCCCTGAGGACTCTGTCTACACAGGTGTTCTGGAAAGGTGCTGCCTCGAGCCTTCCAGGAGGTCTTCTCCACTCTGCCCTAGCGGCTGCAGGGGCAGGGCAGCGGAGGGCTCCAGGGGAACAGCCAGCCTCCATGAAAAGCACAAGCCTCCTGCACTGGCAATGAGGAAGCGCTGCCCCCGAGGCTACGCCCAGTGACTGCTGGCCTGGCCACACTGGCTCCCGCTCCAGCCCAAGTGTAGACACGTGGCCCTTCCCTGAGGACCCCAGAGGATGAAGTCCAGGGTAATGAGAGTGCGCAATGGCCAGCATGCACCTGACAGCTAGGGCTCCTTCTTGCGTCTGCTGGGCCAGCTTTCCTCCCGGTTCCTGGCCCACCCTCATCCGAATCATAGTTTGGGGCCCATCCTCTGATGCCACATTGCAGGGTTTTGCCTTCTCTAGAATCTGCCTGCCCCTTCTTCCCATCCCTCCTGCCTCCTGCTGGGCAGAAACAGCCTTCTCCCCTTGTCCAAGCTTCCCCGAAGGAAGCCCTGAAGGTCCCTGGAAACAGCTTTCTCTTTAGGAAGAACCCCTGCACCTCCTCCCCTGCCCCTGCCTCACCAGGACTCCTTCCCAGAAAACTCAGTTGCCACTGGTCAGGCACAGGGGAGCCAAGAGTCACTGAGGATGGAACACCAAATTCCCTCACGTCCACATCTTGAGTATTATCCCCTGAGCAAGTCAGTCTCGCAGCCATCATCAGAAACCCAGCCACATGGGCATTCATCATGTCCTCCCTGTCCGTCCCTGAGGAAGCACCTGTGCACTGGGCACCTGCTGGGCTGGGTCACTGGTATTCTCCTGAGCTAGATGCACCCCCCGCCCCAACTCACAAGTCCTCTATGGAACCCCTTTTGCTTGGGGCCTGGGCCTGAACCCCAAACACACGGGCTATGACTGCTGAGTAGCTACCCGTGTGCCCTTGCCGAAGAGCAGGACTGTGGAGGAGCACACACTGTTCTGAGATGCTCTGTGCCATACGAAGCCTCCATGCCTGTGAGGCAGCAAATACTCTCCTTCCATGAGTGCGGCTGGTCCTCACAGCAGGGTCAGGATCAATACCAGTGTAAGCAGAGCTCCGTCCTGAGTTGTTAGTTGTCCTTCCTGGCTTGGGGCATAATCCATAATGCTGGGCTCCTGCTGCCAGCTCCCCACACTCTCCAGGGGTGCTGGGGAGCGCAGCATCCTGTCAGGGTGTGGGCAGAGTCCTGGGGGCAGTTTTGAGAAAATAATGAGGAGCATAAGGGCTGAGCTGACTGGTAGCCCCTCCAGCAAGGAGCCTGGCTGCCCCTGATCTGGGGGCAGCACCTGCACCCTTCTTCTCCCAGTGCCAGGCTCCTGAACCCTCCACAGATCTCCTCATGCGGTCAGGCTGCCCACATATCTCCTATCTGTCGATCTGGCTGAGGACAATTTTTTAAGAACTGTCTGCTCAGCTGATAAAGAGGCTTGGCCCTTTGCTCTGGCCCTGGTCGGGGGTGTTCCAGAGAAACAGGCTTTCCAGTGACGCTTAGGCAGGGCCGTGCCGTAACCTGGCAACCAAACCCAAAGCCACGTCCTCCTGAGACCTAGGCTGCAGCCCGGTGCTGGGCAGAGTGGAGAACGGTGGCAGAGCAGGATGGCCCGCCCCACCCTGCGGCGGGACCCCAGCTGTGCAGGAGGCTCAGCCCTCCCTGGGCAGCCATAGCCTGCCTTGCGCTGGCCTGCTTTCCCCACCACCGCCATGCTGAGCTCCAGGGCCGTCCTCGGCCATAACCTCATCTGTAATGGGGTTTGGGGCCGTGGCGGGGGCGGGCAGCACTATTCCTCCAGATCGCGCCCGTGGGCCCGTGGCTCCATGGCTACCCACGCCCCTCTGCCATTTCTCATTCTCTGAACAATTTGTTTAAAAGCGACAGCCGTTGAGATGACTGGGATGGGGGTGTGGTGCCTGCAGACGTCCTGACAAAACCTCCCACCCTCCAGGCAGCCGCCTCTGAACCTGGCCGGACGCAGCCTTACCGGGCGCCTCCGTCTGCTCTTCTGACCCAGGAGCTGGGCAGGAGGTGGGTGCTGCTGGGCTCAGGCCCGCCTGCCTCTGGGGGAAGCCGTCTCAGAGGGGCACTGCTGCCCACAGCCTGGACAGCCCAGAGAGGCACTTGACATTCACCGAAGCCCGCTTGCTCAGGCCTGTTGACCACTCCATCAAAGCACCTCCTCCTCCTGCAGCAAGGCTTTGGGGAGACAGGCTACAGGCTGCAGCACCCACCACAAAGTGCTTACTTCTGAGCATTAGCGTTACCCCTCGCCAGGCTTCTGAGAATGCCTCCTTTTCTCCATAAGCTGCTCTGCCAGGGAACACAAGACCCCAGAGCCCACCCTTGGAGGCGGGCCCACGCTGATGGCCTCAGAGCTATTGCTTGCTCCGCTCTCTCTCGGCCCCCCTCCTTGGAAAGTCGCAGCAGCCAGGAACTTTCAGAAGAGGAGACCACTCCGCCCCCGACAGAGTGGACACTGTGAGGCTCCACCCACACTTCCTCTGCTGGGCCGACGCTGCCATCCCCTAGCTGCTCAGAATAACGCTGCGGACTTTGCCCGTAATTACCTTGGCAGCCAGCAAGCACCTCTCCCAAGGCTATGCTCCTCAGGGGTGTCCCCACAGCCAGTGACTGGCTGATGTGGGGCACAAAGGCCTGTTCCTTGCCTCAACATGGGGACCACTCGGAAGGGTGTCCCAGCTCCAGAGCTCTCTGCGGGACTGGCTGCAGCCTCAGCTGTGACCCCACTCTGGGTCTGCTTCTCTATCCATCCACTCCTGTGCTCCTCACTCCCTCACAGGGGTCCCTCCTCAGAGTCCTCAGCATAAACCCCTGCCCCAGACTCTCCACCTCAGTCTGTTTCCAGGGAACTTGGCCTAAGATGCCTTTGGGCTTTGGGGCCAACTGGCTGTGAAGGATGAGGGGCTGGGGCTCCCAGTCTCTTGGAATTTCCACTGCAAACTCAGAGTTGTAACCTTAAGTCTTAACCTCCAGCTAACCGTGGCCTGGACCTGACCCCGGTACCTCACCTAGCTCGCCACCTCTGTGCAGGACACCATTGATTCTGCTCCCACACCTCTCTGGGCCCTTCTGCCGCTTTTGCACCTGTGCCCAACGCCGCGAGCGGCACCTGCATCTTCTCCATGCCTACTCCGGCTTCTGGGAGCTGCTCGGTCCACAGACACAGGGAGCTTGTATCCCTTGGGGAGCCCTAGGTCAACGGCTGACAGGTACAAAGGGTACAAGAGCCCAGCTCCTTTACCTCAAGTAGGGGACAGCTGGGACTTTGTTGCCTGAGCTGGCAACCTTGCTGTCTCCTTCCCTGCCCTGTGTCCCCACCCTGTTGCTTTGCCCTGGGAGTGCATCCTTAATAAGCTACATGGGTGATCATCTCGGGCTCCATACCCAAGGCATGCTTCTCTCATAGGGGAAACATGGAGTCCAGAGAGAACCAACACACACACACACTCAGGCCTGTGGGCCTTGGACTTTGTAGTTTCCATGTTTGAGTCAGGCCCGGAGGACTTCCTCCCACTCCAGGGTCCGCCACGTGAGGATCACTCACCTAACGTTTTCTTCCATTATTTTTTAGAGCTTTTGTTGTTATAACTTCATCTTTAATCCACTCCTTGGAATTTACTTTGGTGCATGGATAAGGAAGGAAACCAATTTAATATTTTTCATAAACAGTTAATCAATTACCACAGTACCACTTATTTATTTACATGGTTTTTAAATTAAAAATGAATTAGCACATGAAATGATATTCAAGATACTAGGTAAAAAACAAGGAGAACGAAGTGCAGAACAGTGTATATAATAAGCTCTTATTTGTTAAAAGACTACGTACGAGCGCTTCTATACCCATGGACAGTTCTGAGAGGGTTTATAGAAACCCTCTCACAGTGGTTGCCGCTGGAGGAGGGGCAGAGGCTGCAGTTGGAGGGAGGCCTGCTTTCCACTTAATACTCCTAAACCAATTTGAATTTTTTATCATGTTCACTTATGACCTTTTTAGCAAAAAATTAATTAATTAAAAAAATTCAAGACTATAAGCTGTAAGTAACAAAACAGCTGATGCACAAGGGAACATACACACACGCAAAGTACATTTTTTTTTAGAGAGGGAAAGGAAAGGGGGGAAGAGGGAAAGGGAGGAAAGAGGGGACATGTTAAGAACCTGCTAGAAAAGAACAGTGCCCCACTCAGTTGTCAGTACAAAGCAGACACCGTTTCTTCTTTTACGATTTTATTTATTTATTTTTAGAGAAGGGGGAAGGGAGGGAGAAAGAGAAGGAGGAAAACATGGATGTGCGAGTTGCCTTTTGCAAGCCCCCAACCAGGGACCTGGCCCGCAACCCAGGCATGTACCCTGACTGGGAATCAAACTGGGGACGTTTCGGTTTGTAGGCTGGCGCTCAAGCCACTGAGCCACACCAGCCAGGGCAGACACCATTTCTTCCTGTCCAGGAGGAACATGGGAGTGAAGAGACCAACGGATTCTTGCCTTCCACGGTTCTTTGGTGTCTTGCTTTCCAGGCTAGCAGCCACGCGAGTCTGCTGGTCATTGGGGGAGTTCCTAACCTCCGGGCCTGTGGGAACACCTCAGAGAGGAGCACTGGGAAAGAAACTCTGAGGGGGGCTGGCTGCTTTCAGGGTTATGCCCAGCTCGAGCCCAGCTCAGAGCTGTAGGTTTCCTAAGGGAATGAGGGTCGCCACCAGCCCCTGTTGGCCAGGCTTTCTTTTGGGGGGAAGGGGAGAAGGCAATGCATCTCTTAAGAAAACCTGAGCCATCTAAACCGTAGGGGTCCCTTACAACCTTACTCTCTGTTGGTCCCTAACCCTAGACCCGAGGGCCAGCAAGCATCGCCATTGTTTCTCTAATATGTAACCCCGCCGGGAGGCTTCTAGGGGTTGGAACGTCTCACTGTTGACTTCCTTACCCCCGTCCTGCCTCAGTCAGCTCATTGTCTTTCAAGGACTTTCTTCTTGCCACTCCACTTTAGGTACCACGGTGGGTATCTGTTAATGTTCTTCTAATTATATCATCCAACTAGAATGGGCTTTAAAAGAACATGTTGTGTTTTGTTTTTTAAAGGCTGTAGAACCTGTGAACAGGAACTGGGGCCTCAGGGCCTGGGCTCCCATTGCCACAGGGTTGAAAACGTTGCCACCCACCTACATAGGTTACAAGCTCAGCCCCAAGAAGGACTGACTTTCCAGCCAGATGACCTCACTGGCTCAGCTTGGGTTGGAGCCCATCCCTGGTTTAGCCCCTCTGGCCTGGATGGAGGCAGGGTTGGGGGCTGGGGAGTAAATAGGCATATTGTACATGATGCCTGCTGGACACCCACCAACATTGTCAAATTAAAGCTCTAGGATTAGATTATTCTGAGTGAGGAGGTACCTACGAACGGTGGGGAAAAAATCTAATGGCATAAGAGATCATTTTCTATTTCGAGAAAAATCATAAAACTCAAAAAAAAACAACACAGAAAACACCCTTGATCCCATCTATTTAGACAATTACTGTTAACATCTGTTTCAACTCTCCTGTCCCCTCCTCCACTTTGTCCTTGGGCACACATTCTTTCAGTCTTTTTTTCTCTGTATTTATAGTAAGTTTTACATATACATGATAGCAGAATATGAATGATGCTCAGTCTACTTTATCGGAGAATCTAAATTATTTGATCTCTTTTCCTTTTTTTTTTTTTTTTTTTTGTAGAATTAGAGAGACAGAATGCAAACATTTCATCTCTACTCTGGAAGGTTTGCCTGTGAAGCCCTCCCTGCCCTTGAGGAAAGAAAGGGTAACCAGGTTTTTGGTCGCTAAATGATGGGCTTAATGGCTCATCAAATCAGGCCTATTGTGAGAGAATGAGAGAAGATGAGGGGTTTGTTGACATTTGAGGTGAGCAATAAACAATACCCTTCTCTCCCCATCAGGTTCTGAGCCAAGTGAAAAATAAAATTCAGTTGTCAGGCAGATGAGGATGAAATTATCAGCGCTGGGTTGGGCAAGGCTGATGTGGAGAAGTCCCTAGGATCTGCAGCAGGTGTTAAGCTTCCTAATATCACACCCTGAAACCAAGTTCCTCCCCACCATCTGGGACAGTGAGTGGTTAGTGACAGTCCCCTGCACATATATCTACAAAAATGAATCGTACCGTCAGCAGCGAGAACTGCACCGGGTGTTAGACCGGTGGGGTCAGACCTAACCTTGGTCAGCAACCCCGGTACTTGAGTTCTGCCTAGGAAATAATTCAAAGCCAAGAGTCAAACGTTTATTTAGAAGGTCACAGAGGCGGAAGAAGTGAGCGGCAGAAGAAATGGGCTCAGGAAACAAGTTACAGAGGTGAAAGAAGGGCCCTCTGGAGCTTAAGAGAGAGGAAGGTAAAGACAGGACGCCAGAGGGAAAGAAGGGGGGAAGGAAAAGGTGCAGGTGTGCTCCCTGGAGGGAGAGCCCCTGGGTCCTCTATCCTAAGGGCTTGTGAGGGCTGAGATTTTAGGGGAGGACCCGGGGAAGATCTCAGTAGAATATTCATCAACTTCCCAGGTGTGTCCTTTCAGAGTTGTGGTCCCCACTGATTGGTTGGCACCAGGGCAGAGGGTCATTAGTCAATGCAGCTGGTCCTGATGTCCGCTTTGGTGTGACTTCTCTGATTTTTGGAGTGGAGTGTTATGCAGCAAAAATAGGTGATACGTTTGGACTAAGGAAAGCTTTATTCTTACAGCAACATTAAAGAAAAAAAAGATAGAAAAAAGACAAATTTGCCTATGTAAAAATGTAAAACTTCTGTAAGGCAAAACACAAACCCATAAAACACCACTAACAACGTGCTCATCCTGAGGGTATACAAAACTGCCTGGGGACCTTTACCAGTGTGTGTACAGCAGCCACATCCCAAAGAAACACTTCAGACTCTCCAGGGTTTAGAGTAAAGACATGTGGCATTGGGTCATGGTTAGAGCAAGGACTCTGTAGACGGGCACTGGGTTCGAATCCCACTTACTGCGCCATTGGGCAAGTTATTTAACTTCTCTGTGTTCATCTCTGCATCTATAAAACTGGTACAATAACAACATGTACCGCATAGGGTTCTCATGGTATGGTTTAAATGAGTCAATACAGGAGAAGCACTTAGAACGGTGCCTGGGCCTGGAGCTGAAACACAACTGAGGTCCAGATATATATGATGCAGCTCAGAGCCTCATTGTCCTGGGGCTTAAAGCTTAAGGGTTATTCTCCGGACCCCTTGCTCATTCCCCCTCTAAGGGGGTCTAACCTGCATAACTAGCAACATGCCAGGGGAGGAAATATCAGGGGAGGGTCTGAACTGCATGACCAGCGATATGAAGAGTCAGGGGGCATGAACCAAATGACCAGCGATGTGCTAGAGGAGGAAAGGTTACCCTGGGGGCAAGGTCCTTGTCTTTCAAGTTTTCCCCATTGCTAGGCACCTGGGCTTCACACCCTGGCGTCCTTCTGTACTTGGCCGATCGTCCTTGCCCTGCTCCGTCGAAGTGCCTGCCGCAATACCGCGTTCCCTTTGCTCTGAGGCCACTTTGCCCCCACCAATGCCCTTTGCTTTATGAATCTCCATTAAATGGCACCTGCGTTGCTCTATCATGGGTACCGTTATGAACATCCTTTTTCATATAGTGTTTAAACCCGTTTCAACAATACATGATAAATCTTGTGATAAATTCCAAGATTTGAATCATGTTACAATTGTGTAAGCATGCTGCTACATTTTTTCTCACAAAGATGATAACAATTCAGAATCTGCCTAACAGGGTATGAAACTTTCAGTTTTTCCACCTGCTCATCAGCATTGGTAATTATCCTTTTTCACTGTTTGCTAACATAAAATACTAGAAACATACTGTTTTAATATATATTTCTGATGATCGTGAAAGTTGAATGTTGAAAGATATTTGTTGGGCATTTGCATTTCGTTTGGAATTCATTGCAGTCTGTTATCTTTTTCTTATTGGTTATTTTTTAATTAAAGATTTTCTTTATTTAGTCTTTATTTAAAGATTTTCTTTATTTTTAGAGAGAGGGGAAGGGAGGAAGAAAGAGAGGGAGAGAAACGTAGATCAGGTGCCCACACCTGGGACCTGGCCAGCAACCCAGGCATGTGCTCTAGGCTGGGAATTGAACTGGTGACCTTTTGGTTCACAGACCAGCACACAATCCACTGAACCACACCGGTCAGGGCTTTTCCTTATTGATTATTAAAAGCTCTTTATATACTGAGGACAATAACCTTTTGCTCGTTATAATGTGCTGCAAATCGAATTTTGTTTTCTTGTTTTCTGGAGGGTATATGGGAATCACTAGGAAATTTTTCAGCATACTTTTGCTAGCTACATTTATTAAGTATTTCCTATACGTCAGGCACCGTTCTAAGTGCTTGTCCTGTATTGACTCATTTAAACCATACCACGAGAACCCTATGCAGTACATGCTGTTATTGTACCAGTTTTATAGATGCAGAGATGAGCACAGAGAAGTTAAATAACTTGCCCAATGGCACAGCACCAGTAAGTGGGATTCGAGCCCAGTGCCCGTCTACAGAGTCCTTGCTCTAACCATGACCCAATGCCACATGTCTTTACTCTAAACCCTGGAGAGTCTGAAGTGTTTCTTTGGGATGTGGCTGCTGTACATACACTGGTAAAGGTCCCCAGGCAGTTTTGTATACCCTCAGGATGAGCACCAGTTGTTAGTGGTGTTTTATGGGTTTGTGTTTTGCCTTACAGAAGTTTTACATTTTAACATAGGCAAATTTGTCTTTTTTCTATCTTTTTTTTCTTTAATGTTGCTGTAAGAATAAAGCTTTCCTTAGTCCAAACGTATCACCTATTTTTGCTGTATAACACTCCACTCCAAAGCATAGTGACTTAAATAATAACCACTATTATTTCTGATGATTCTCTGGGTGGCTTTGGGGTGGTTTTTCCCTGGCCTCACCTGTCGTTTATGAGGCTAAGGTTGGCTGTTCGTTCTGGCTTTTGGCTGGGATGTCTTGGTTCTCCAGCACAGACCCTCTCATCCTCCAAGATGCTAGACTGGTCCGCATGGCATGGTGGTTTTAGGATCTATGAGAGGGTAAAGTAGAAGCTGCAACATCTCTTATGGCAGAGGCTCTAGAAAGGGCCCAATGTCACTTCCCTGTGTTTTGTGACCAAAGCAAGTTATAAGGAGTGGGGAGATCAACTCCACCTCTTGGTGAAAAGTACACCAGTTACATTGCAAAGGGGCACAGGCACAGGAAGACATGAGGCCATTATTGCAACAATCAACCACAAAATATTAAATTTCCTCCACAGTGCTTTCTAGTCCTTTTTTTAAAAAAAAATGTACACGTCAGTGCCATTCACTCTATTCCCAATATTGGGAAACCATCATCTCTATCTGGTTCAAAGACATTTTCATAAAAAATGTAAACCCATATCCATCGAGCCTTCACTCCCAAATCTCTCCCTGTTCTTAGCCCTGAAAGCCGCTGCTTTCTATTCCTGCAAATTAACCTGTTCTGGACATTTCATGTAAATGGAATCACTCAACATGCAGCCTTTGTGTCTGGCTTTTTCCACTCAGCATCACACTGTTTTCAAGGTTCACCCATGTTGCAGCGTGCATCGGTCCTTCGTTCCCTTTTACAGCTGAATAATTGTCCACACACAGACACGCCAGGTTTTGTTTCTCTACTCGTCAGCTGGTGGACATTGGCATTGTTTCTGCCTCTTGACTATTGTGAATGCTGCTGCTGAGAGCATCTAGTACTCTTGATTTTTCTTACTTTGAAATCTTTCCCACATCTGGGATACGATTTTGTGCATGGTTTGAGATAGGAATCTTACTCCATTTTCTTCCTTTTATCCCAGTGACATGTATTTATAGGTATTCTTACACCAAACTTATCTGCCACTCATCCTGTAATGTTGTATGTCCTTGGGCAAGTTATTTAACCCATTTGTGCTACAGTTTCCTCATCCGTAACGCAGGATGTTAGGAGTAACCTGTGTCACAGGGTCGTTGTCAGGACTCGGTGGCTTATGTGTACAGTGCTTGAACAGGGTACCGGCATATGAGAACTACTCAGTAAGTATCGTTACTGTCCTCAGTAATCCCAAATGTCCATATATTCGAGGATCCATTTGGGGCTCTTTTCTGTTCTGTTTTATTTTCCTATTTCTATTTTTAATGAACATCCTTTATAGTCTCTTTTAATCTCCAGTAAACCAAGACTACCTTCCCCATTCTTATTAAAAAAGGTTCTTAGTTCATTTTGGTCATTTGGAATTCTTCCAACTGAATTTTATCAGGTTCTTCTCCCTAAATCCTGCTGGGGTTTTTATTGGAGTTACATGCATAGATTAATTTAGGGAGAATTGAAATATTTTTATTACCATGCCTTCCTATGCCACAATGTGTCTCTTCATTCATTAAGCTCTTATTTTGTATCTCACAGCACAGTTTTATAGATTTTTTCTTATAGATAATGCAGATTTCTTTTGGTTTATCCCTGGATATTTTATATTTTTTGTTGCTATGGTAAATGGGATACCTTTTCATTATGTTTAACAAATTACTATTTGTATAGTGGAAAACTATGGATCTCAGTTCTTTTTTTATGTTGTTGATGTTCTAAGGGTTTTTTATCTGCTTTTTTGTTTTGGCAAAGCATATAATCATCAAACAGTTACCTTTTTTTCTCTTTTTCCATCATTATAGCTATAGTTTTTTCTTGTATTATTGCATAGGCTAAGGCCCTCAGAACAAAATTGGATAACAGGGGGTAGCAGGTGTGAGAGGGCGTTGAGGAGTGGCTGGGGAGCCATTCCAGTGGAACAGCATGAAAGGGAGTTGTGGGAGGAAAGTGATGTGTCTAGAGAATGGTCCACAGAGAGAAGTTGATCTTAAATCCCAGGATGAGAATTATGGATTGGACTTGGTGAGTGGTGGACGTCACCCCGGTGTGGTCAGGTTGTGTTCTGGAAGCACAGCTCAGACTTCAGTAGAGGATACTGGTCACCCTGTCAGGGCATTGACCCAGACAGGGTGACCAGTCAAGCCCTAGTGAGGCATCAAATGGGAGGTGATGAGGACAGGAGCTCTGTGGAGGGTGTGCTGGTGGCCTCTGTGATGAGGGACACCAGGTCTTCCACTGAGAAGTGTTAGGTCTTGAAGCCCTGGGGCCCTGTGCAGCATGGGAAGCACATCCAGGAACAAAGGCTCGTGCTTCTCCTAAAGAGGTTCAAGTGCAGCAGGACCACAGTGATGGCCGGCCCCCAGGGCAGCCTCTGTGCCCCTGCCTGCCTCACCCTGCAGAAGACTGTCTCTGCTGTCAGTTATACTTCCAAGTGGGGGCAGAGTTTTCTTGGTTTTGTTTTGTTATTGGTTGTTGGATGTAACATAAATAACAATGCATAAAAACTCAAGATTTCAGGCCTGCGGCTGGAGCCTAAGCCTTTAGTACCCCATCCATGGGTTACGCATCCGTGGTGGTAACTCAACTCTCTCCTTCCGTGGTTGAGGCTCTCCCACCCACCGACCCCATTATCTGGCCTTCCTTGACTCAGCCTCCTAAATACCTGGGACCACAGTGGTCATCTCCAGGTGGGTGGGGATGGCTGGATCTTGGGGGTGTGGTGTGAGAATGGAGAGAGGCCTGGGAGCCGGTAACCCAGTACCTCCCCCTCCCTGCCAGTACCTCCAGGGCAGCCATTCAGACTTCCCCTCCACCCTCCCCTTCTGGCCATTGTAGCAGCAAAAGAGCAAGAGGCAGCCAGAGGTTGAGCCCAAATCTAGAAGCTAGAAAGGAGAAGCCCACAGCAGCAGGGGCAAGAAGGAGTGGGAGGGCAGCTAGCAGGCCAGAAGGGGAGGGTCAGCCCTGTGTGGCAGAGAGCGGAGCAGGTTGATGGGGGCTGTTGGGGACCCTGTGAGGAGCTGGGATAGTGGGGTGTGGGTTTAATAATATGAGGGTATAACTGGGGAAGCAGGAACACCTAAAAGTTCTTGAGAGACATCAACACTGGGGGAGGACAAGCCTGGGCAGAGAGCCCTTTGCTTCTGTGACCCCAAACTCCACCAGAAGCCAGCGCCCTAGCGTGAGGAGCCCCTCTGGGCCCCATTCCCGAGCCCCACTCTGGTTCTGCTGCCCCTCCTCATCTTCGTTCGCATAAGCGCAGAAGCAATGCTAGTGGTGTCCGTGGTTTCTGGTATAGCAAAATCCAAGAATAATGGCAGACAGGAGATGAACCCTGGTTTTCTGCCCAAGCACAGCCCTGGATTCCTGGTAGTTGGCAAAAGGGTATCTGGTGGCAATGCAGGTGATACACTGTTAGACAGGCAGAGCTACTCCACCCACACCCGATGGTGCTCAAAGCCTCACCCGGCAGTGCTCATGGCATCACCCAGGCAGGACGGAAACCCAGATCTACTTCTGGCTGTAGAAGGTGCAGTTTTCCAAAGCACCCAGGGAAGCGGCATCAAGCTCCAGGGCCCTAAACTCCGAATCAGGCAGGAGACCACTCACCTTGGCAAGTTGCTCAATTCTGATGTTGGGATCATGAGCCCTCCTTCAAGGAGGCTCTGAAGTTGCAGGTTCCTCTCTGTGCCAGACCCTGGCTTTGGGCAGTGCCCCCACCCCTTCTCTGTCTTCTTGCTCACGGTGGGTGTGAAGAAAGAACCCGAGTCTGATTGTGGCTGTGTGTTTGTGAGCTTGCATTGGCTGGGAGGACAGCCTCGTGGAAATCTGCACAGAGCGAGCATTTTAATTAACGGAGCTGGTCTGAAACATTAGGCTGATGCAACTTTGCTCAACATTAAGGATGATCACAGTTTAATGTCGGGAGAAGAAAGCAATGAAGGAAATAGATCAGATGAGGCAATATTGGGAGTTTATGAATCCTGTGCATTTCTTGTGGTTTCACAGTGATCGATTTTAAACTGGCTGTCACCCATGCATGAAAAATCACCTCAACCTGGGGTGGGGGTTGCCAACAAGACAAACACCAGCACACAGAACATGGGCACTTGCCCGGCTCGTAATTCTTTCTTGTGCTGCAGAAGTGGAGAGCACTGTGATAGCAAAGAGAGATGTGACCCTTGTGAAGTCTTGGAAAAACAACAACAACAACAACAACAGAAACCCTGGGGGCAGGGGAAGAAAGAAGAGAGCTAAGAAATAAATAACAAGCAGGATGCTATTTACATACCCAGGGAAGGCCTTGGAGACTTCGCTCAGTGCCTTGGATGTCAGTAATAACTTGGTGATGGAAATAAAGAGACTTGCTGCAAACCCACGTTGCCTGAGATGGTATCGGAACTGCTTTTCCCTTTGTTTCCAGATAAATTCCAGCACAGCAGTGGACAAGACAGGACCGTTGAAGGGAATAGTGAGGTGGCAGGGGGGTAAGTCTGGTGGTCCCCATGAAGACTCAATTATGTTGGTTGTGAAAAGATTAATTAGAATTGAATTTTCTATTGATGCAAAACTGCCTTTTACACCTGCTACTGGCATCCTCATTATTGGTCTTCTATTACAGGGGATTATATGATGCAATGAAATAAAGTTAATGCTTCTGAGCATACTCTTAAAATGTGTTTACTGTACTTAAACTGGTGGTAAGGAGGGGTACCTGAGATAAGTATGATTTAGTCCATTTTCTCTTCCTCTTTTTTTCTTTTAAACAAGGGACCCTCTAGTCACTTCTGTAAATTGCAAGGTGCAGACATTTTAAGGTGCCCTGGCCAGGCGATAAGCTCTGTGAGGGGAGGTCTGGCATGCCTGGCTCTCTCTGTGCCTAACATGGAGGATGACATCAAAGGAGTGGGGTGTAAAGATCCGAGTGTGGGGAATTGGAGGCCCTGGGAATTTTGTGACTTGTCCCTTGGGAAGGGGGCTGGAGGTATGTATGCAGGGGCAGTCTCCATGGTCTGGGAAGAGACTGACAAATGAATGTCAGGGACAGAAAACTGCCTCTTGCCCATGACCACCTGCTCCTCTCTGCCACAGCGAGCCTGGGAGGGGCGGGTGTAAGTGGGGCCATCCCTGCCCAGGACGGGCTTGGTAAACGTTTGTTAAAGGAAGAACAGAGGCATCAAGCTCCAGGGTCCTAACCCTCTCAGCTGGGGTAATGACTAACCCTTTGGCCTCTACTATTCCGGGTGTTAAATGGGGACAGACCAGGATGGAGGAGGCTATGGAAAGCAAAGAATTTTCAGCCCTTTGTATAAACTTAATTTCATCTAAGTTGCCTTAAGCGATGCTACCTTCCAAACATGCCCCGAATTTGGGTCTCCAAGGATAAAGGTGCTGCCTCATGTTGGTATGCAGGTGCACCTGGAATCCCCGTGTCCTCGGGGGTTCTGGGAGCTGGACTTGGGAGCCTGGATGGGACGCAGATGTGGCAGAAGGCTGCATGCACCAGCACCAACCTGCATCATCTTGCCATGAGGTTTTCACGATGAACCCATCTTGAGCCCCAGAGCCCACAGATGTCCCTGCTTCTCCTGAGCAGCCATCACCTCGAGACTGCTTCCCTGGGCGGGGGGGGAGGGAGCGTAGTCCTTGCTTCTCTGAAGCATTACGGATCTGTGGTTCAAAATGAAGGCAAAAGGGTGATCCAGCTCCTCCCCTGCCCAGCCAGTCCCTCTATGCTCTTCCTCTGGAAGCAACAAGGTATCCTTCACTTTACCGCCAGTTTAAGTACAGTAAACCTAGGAGGTTCCCACAGCTGCTCAGTCACTTCGTTCAAGTGGTGAGAGGGGTGGTGCCCAAAAGTGGGCCAGGAAGTGACCTCGGAGAAGCAGACATGACTGGCTCAGAAATAGGGAGGGGCCTGGTTGGGGTATCTTCTGTAGGGCTGATTGCTCTACACCTTTCACCCAGACAAGGTGAACACTCTCAGCCCAGCCTCTGTCATACATTTGTCCAACAAATATTCACTGAGCACCTGCTACAGGTCAGGTGCCCCTGGGAATACAGCAGTGAGCCTGGCAGACATGCTTTCTTGCCTTCTGGAGCTTATATTCCAGCAGGCCAGTGGGTCTTTCTCATTAGACACTGTGTCATTACTCTGGAGCTCGGGCCCTAAGGCGTCGTGCCGGGAACGTCACAGCTTCTGCCATCACCTCTGGGTATGGGCAGAATGAGGATGAACCTATGGATTGGGAACATTTTTTAAAGAAATGTTCTCATTGTAGATTAAAAAGGACATAAAAAATAAGCCAAACAAATGTACAGCAGAGGGAGTTAAAATAACACCCACCAGATCAAGGAATGGAATGTCACCAATGCCCCCAGAAGTCCCCGTGTGCCTCCGCTCCGTCTCAGCAGTCCCCTCCCTGCAAAAGTGACCCCTCTCCTGACTTGGATACTCACCTACTCTGCTTCTTTACATTTTCATCGTCCGCATGTGCCTTCCTAGACATTTGTTGCAGTCTTACCATTTAAAAACATCTGATTTATTTTTTGAATCTTTTTTAATCTACAGGTTTTTCTCCTCCATCCCTTTCTTTTCTTCACAATGTATCTGTAAAGATGCTGAACCTTTGACCGACAGTTTCCTGCTCTCTGGATTCTGCTGATCGTTACTCTTGGTGCGGTTCAAGACGTTCCTCTGAATTCCCTGCACATTGGCAGGTGGGTGCAGAGGCTGCGTCAGACTCAGGCTCAGTCCTTTCGGCAAGGCCATGGCAGCGCTGGGTTCTTTCACCAGGAGGCACGTGCTACCCGTCTGCCTCTCTTTTTGTGAGGTTAACGGCTGTTGCTGCACCATGCCTAGCTCTGTTCATTCGCTGGGGCTTTCAAAGTGGTGGTATTCTAACTCTAGCCTTCCTCTTTCATACATTACTCTGAGTACTTCTCCGAAAAGGTGTTTCCACTCATCTGCCACTTGGTTACCCAGTGGTATAGTTCCCGTATTAAAGGCAGGGTGAATGTTTGAATCTTTCCCTTTATTTACCAGTTTTTGAGAGAATGAATTTGTTCTTTATCCTCTGAAGGTGACAATGTTTTAAGTAGCTTTATGAATTAAAGTTTTAAATGTATTTGATGAGTTTTGATTCATTCCAAGTATAATCTTTTTTGAAGCTCAAATGGCTCCATATTTGGCCACTGGGTGCCCTTGCAAATGGTTCAGATGTCCTATTGACATCATCTTTTAGTCTCTGCCAGCCTCCTTGCTATCTATTGTTAGAAGGGAATCTATCTATCAACCTACCTCTCTTTAAAAAAAAAAGTGTCAAGAAAATGAGAAAACAAGCCACAGACTGGGAGAAAATATTATAAAATACATATCTGATAAAGGGTTGTTATACACAATATACAAAGAAATAATAAGAATGAACTCTCAAGCCACAAAAAGACATGAAAGGAACTTAAATGCATATTGCGAAGTGAAGGAAGCCAATCTGAAAAGGCTACGTACTGTACGATTCTGACTATATGACATTCTGGACAAGGCAAAGCTACGGAGATAATAAACAGGATCAGTGGTTGCTAAGCCTTGGGGGAGAGGGAGAGGAAGGGAGGGGTGAGTAGGTAGAGTACAGGGCATTTTTAGGGCAGCGAAACTATTCTGTACGATACTATAATAGTAGCACACATTATTATACGTTTGTCAAATCCATAGACTCACAACAAAAAGACTGAACTCTAATGTAAACAATGGACTTTGATTGATGTCAGTCAATGTTGGCACATCGATCGTTACAAAGGCAGCACGCCGAGGCTGGGTGCTGAGGGTGGATGAGGCTGTGTGTGTGTGGTTGGGGAAGGAGGTACAGAGGAACTTTCTGCTTCCACTCGTTTATGCTATGAACCTAAAACAGCTCTAAAAATTAGCTGTTAATTCAAAAAGTTAAAATGCCCCAAGAATGTATATTGATTTTTTCCAATTCAAATTCAGGATTTTTAGGTGCTTAGTTAAATTCTCATTTCTTATACCTGAATTCCTTTTTCGCATCTAAGAATCCTGAGGCACAGGAGATGACAGAGTTGGAATATCCAAAAATTACTCATTTACTTTATCCCATATTTCACACACAATTGTTTCAGTGTAAAACACTAATGCCACCTCAGTCTACATCATTGCTGAAAACAGTTTAAATTTTTCCATATGCTTTCCTCATTCTCTTATCCCCTCTATTTATAAATAGCTGTACTATACTGATACTGTCAGGGCACATGGCCGTTATGCACTGCACTCTTTCATTTTAATCCTCATTTATTCTTAATTCTATAAACCACCAAATATTTAATGTTCATCTCCTCATTTTGATGTCTCTCTAATCACTTTGGTTCTCTGAAGCACATTCTCGGATGTTTCCTGAGGAAGGGCTCATGGGAGCAATATTTCCTGAATTTTACATGTTGGTAATAGTTAGTTCCCTTTCTCCTTGAAAGCTAGCTTCCCTAGATCTTGGTTCATATTTTATTTTCTTGAGCATCTTAAGTATGGTACTCTGTGTTCTTGTGGCACAAATGTTGCAGTCAAAAAGTTGACAATGATCCAGTTTTCTATCCCCTATAAAGCATGAGCTATCTCTGCTTACTCAAAGGATTTTTCTTTTTCTTTAAAGTCTCACTATTTTCCTAAAATTAAGCCCTGATGCTGGCCATTCTGGGTCAATAGTCTCAGGAATGTGGTGTGACCTTTAATATGTAGTTTCAACCTTTTCTTATTTCTGAAAGGCTTTCTTCAATTATTAATATTTGCCCCGTTCCCTGCTTTCATTTTCCCCTCGGGGAGGCCTGTTCTCTGTATGTCGGGTCTTGCTGCCCGGCTTCGAGGTTTGTCACTTTCTTTCGGATCCTTGTATCCTGCTCATTTCTTTCCGGTTTCTAAAAATGTCTACTTTTTCCTTCTTCTATTTCTTCTAAAGCATTATCTGTCATGTTCATTCATTTCTGTATTCTTTTTAGTTTAGTCTTAATTTCTGAATTTTTTTCTTTTAAACCCAATTATGTCCTGTGTTTGTCATTTCATTTCTGAGTGTTTCTGTTTCTGATTTATGTTGTTTATTCATATCTGATATCATTTTCTTCATTTCTTTTCATTTTTATTTTTGGAAATAGGTTATAGCTTTCTCTCTCTCTCTCTCTCCCTTTCTCTCTCTCTCTCTCTTTTGTGGACATGTCTTTCTGGTGTGCTTTCATTGTTGAATTCTACTTATTCTCTTTTTTCTTACTTTGTGTGGGTTATGACTTGATCCTTTTCTGTTGCACATTTTTTGTAAAGGTGAAATTAATTTTTTCTGAGCTTTTAGAAGGAGGTGAGTTCAAGATTGCTTTTCTAACTTTATAAAGCTCCCGGCTTCATTTCATATACTTAAAAGATATGGCAGCTTGTTTTCCAAGATTTTGGCTCTTACAAACATTTTCCACGTGTATGTGGATCTTCTATCTCCTTCTCCTCTAGTGTTCCTGCTCTGTTTAATTTCGATTCTTCTTTCAGCAGCATCTCCTCAGGGTGGGGCCCTGTCCTGGAAGGAAGACCTGGCTGGTCAGTTTCAAAAGTGCACAGGGGCCAGGCAGCTCCAGTCCCTATAAATCTTCTCACCTGGTGCCCTTTGCATTTCCACACTATTGGAGTGGACAAAATGCCTCCCGGTTTGACATACTCTTCTAAAACAGGATCTCTGTGCTTTCTAGTAAACAGATATTGGCTATTTTGGGGAGTTCCTGTTCACGGGAATGACAAACACCCTGTGTCTTCCCTTTGCTAGTATTTCGATGTTTGGGGGACACATTGCCCACTAGTTCCACTGCAGATGTTTCCCATAGGTTTTCAGTCTTGCTATCTAGTTGGTCTGTTTTTATCAGGGGATTCAAAGATATTCAAAATTATACCTCTAACACTACTGCCATTATCTCAAAAACACCCCAGGGAAAACTTTCAACATGGACACTTTAACACCACCAGGAAGGGCTTTATCACAACTAACTCAGAGGAAAAAAACTATGCAAGCAGTGTCTTGTGCTGATTATGGTCCTATGAATCCCCTCAGCCCATCTGAGCTCAACCCAGGGACAGTTCCAGCCTCCTGCATCTCTCTCCTCTCTCTAGAGCTTTCCCTGGTAGCACCCAAGATCGTTGGCTTGCCTTGTGCTTCCCGAGATCACTCTCAGATAAAACACCCGAACTCCAAAGGCTGTCTCGGGTCTGTTTTTGTGGAAACACAGCCCCAGACAGACACTGGGCTGTGTTCCACTAACCTTGCCTGTTTCAAACATCTCCCATGTAGTAAAACCTGCTTATGATTTTCAAAAGTGCAATGATGTTAGTTTAATATTGTTAATAGCTTTTGGTGAGACATTTTTTGATTATACACAAATAAAATGCTTGTCTTTCTTTATCTATACCCTCTTTATTCTCTCAAAAGGCCCTGGTCGATTAGCTGATTCGCCTAGACATTGTCTTTTCTAAAGCTAGGGTTGTTTATCAGAATTCAGCAAGGCTACCTTATAATTTCAGAGTTGGTCCTTTTCCTGGACATGGAAATGAGAGTCCTTTATCTGTACATGCCAGTGTATCCTTTGTGTTTAACAAAATGTATGTTGAATTATTGTCCCCCTGGTTCTTTGTGACTGTGAGTCTTAAGAGTTAGAACAGGCCAGGTGAGATTAGGTCAAGTCAAATGCCACCTCCTCCATTAAGCCCTCCCTGATCTCCTGGGAAGATACCTCAGTCGTCTCTCTTATGGCTGCATTATAATTTGACTTGCACTCTAGTCTGTCTGTCTGTCTTCCCCCTTGACCGTGAGCGGCTTTCCCCTTTGCCTTCCCCCATCCTGTCTCTAGCAGTCCCTCAACAAAGGTCTGGCTGGGTCGCCTGCATAAAGGCAGGTGATTCAGACACTTGTAAAAGGGCCTGGGTTTTATATCCTTGAGTCTGCGCCAGCCGGTGCATCATGCCAGCACCCCTCTAACAGGGGCTAAGCAGGGCCTGGGCCCCATACCCCGGAATCTTGGACAAGGGACTGAGGCTGGAACAGGCACAAAGGGTGGACTCATTTGAGCTCAAGACATCATCACTGAGCAAGCAGACAGGAAGTTCTGTTTGAGGATAGGGATGAGGGACAGAGTGTGACAGTCTCCTTGCTGGGAACTGCAGGGCGGCCTTAACACCACAGGGCCGTTTGCATGGTGTCAAAAGAGGAGATTTGGGTTGTCTTGTTTTTTTAAAGCTAACTTTAAACGCTACTGACAGCAAGATATCTCTGGCACAAAAGCCGACAGCCGACAGGGAGGCAAGGACTCACTGTTTCCATAGCTACCGACAGGACGCCACTGGGCCGTGCTCTGAACTCCAGACCATCTCGGGCTCTGCCTGTAGGATGAAGTTCCTGGGCTCTGGGAAAACTCAGCAATGAAGTGGCAGTTGCTTATCTTAGTTTCTGCCGAAACTGCCTACTATTTTCAGAGACAGTGTTTAATTTCTCCCGGTGTCCAAGGGTTTCCCTGCAGAACACTCCTGCACCCAGGAATCAATCCTGTGAAGCTGAAGATGTCCCTCCCCTCTAAACCTTCTGCAGGTTGTGTCGTCTGCTTCCAAAGCCTGGGGACTTTGGTGCCTTCTCAGCCCTGAAGGATGGTTTAGCAAGCTGGGGGTGGGGTGGGATTTCCTGGGTAGCTGGCTGGCTCTCAGAGACATCCTGAGCATGGATGGGGGAGCTGAGAGTAAACTTCAGCATTATCTTGGGAAACCTTTAGAAGGTCTGAGAAAGCAAGCCCTGTCAGGCATTTTCCGTGTCTCCTTCACAGGAAATCTGTAGGATGAGGTTTCGCTCCAAGGCTAACCCAGGTGTGTTCTGTTGAGTGGGCATCCTCCCACTGAGGTCGTGGGTCAGGGAGGGGCCTGGTGTGGGTGCTGGACTGGGGCAGGCCGGCCTCATCTGCTTCCTCAGATGTTCCTCTGTGGGGAATGCGGTCGGATGGGTGGGCGTCTCCTGATCTCGGCTTCTGGGACACGTCGGCCACCAGGCTCTTGTTTTCAGGGCTGGTGGAGAGAGACTCAGATTGCCAGGTGTTGTGTGGGCTCCCGGCACAATGCGAAACTGCCACTTGCTCAGGACCTGAGAAGGGCAGTACCTGCCACTATTTTTCTACCTCCAGCGTGGCCACCCATGTGGTTTATGGCACAACCTGTCTTGCTAAAAGGGTCTGAGAAAACCTTGAGACTGACCAATCGCGTTTAGGAGATTTTTAGTCTGTCCTTGGCAAGCAACAATTGCTACTGAGTTTAGTGACCCCTTTGCGTTCCAGCTCCGAGGACTCCTGAATGAGGCCCATCCAGCCTGGCGATGAAATTACCACATGGGTGTCCTCTATCTTCGTGTCATACTTCTAAGCCCATCTGATTATAAACCTCCCAATTCAGGGAAGTCTTAGGGTGCATATCCTTACCCAATGACACACTTCACTGTTATCTGATACATGTTTCTGCAGTGTTCCCATAGAAATATTTTATTAGTTTAAGCAACCCTTCATTTCCTTTCAAAATCTCCAAACCCGATTCTTACTACTAAGCATTAAATTTAGAATAGCATTCAAGTTTGCATTTTAAAAATTGCTTGTAGCTATCTCAGGAAGTGAGAAGATAATTAAGCTCCACTTTCCTACCACGTGATGGAAAGCGATGAACTGATTTATAGCCCCAGGTAAGGGCGGAGGAGTTCTGAAAATGTACTCTGGGCTCATGGTGCTGGAGAGATTCTGCTCCCAGAGACACTACTGTCTGTCTCAGGCCCCAAAGAGCCCTTGGCGATGCTGACAAACCTACGGTCACTCCGCTCTGGGGAGCCACCAAGGAACCGGCAAGCATATGAAAGGAGGCTGAGTCACATCAATTGGAGCTAAGCCGGAGGGAGTCCCAGAGAATCAGCGAGCTCTCCCAATTAGGGAGGGTTTAAAAAGAAGTGCCATTTATTTGTGTCATGCAGTAATTTCCTCATCTTAATAGTCACGTCGGTTAATGACTACCAACATGTAGTCAAAAAAGAAGGTCGGCCAAGCAAATCTGACGGGCTAGAGAGCACCATCTCTAATGAACTCACTTCTGTCTGGATGCAGATAGATGCACAGAAGCAGCAGAGAGGCAAGAGGAGTCAGAACCCATTTACTTGCCCGGGCGGGGAGACACAAGCTCACAAGCCCGTTCGTCACTATCTTTGACCGACAGTGAAAGAGTAAACTTCAGTCTGACCCTGCAGGCCATGAATGCTGAGTTAGCTTGGTCCAAATTAAATAGCCTTTGCTGAATTGTGACATATAAATATTTGAGAATTTGAAACTCTTTAGCCCAAAGTAAAAAGAAAAATCTCCATTGTTTCTGCTCGGGGTCCCCTATGTGGTCAGGTCACTGGATGCTGACCAGGCTCAAGGATTTATGGGAACTCACTGAAGGGGTGGTACCAGCAGTCGACCAGCCCAGAGTGATTTTTTTTTTAATTAAGAAGCACCAAAATGAACTTGAGCTTGGCAAGGCCTCAACAGAGAAACCAGGCTGGCTCTGAGCCCAATTTACATGGGTGGGCTGGACTTGGACTTGGGCCTGGCTCCTTCTTGGACTCCGGGGTCAACAAAGGCCCATTTGCAGACCTGCTCATCTTAGGTCCGGGGAGAGGGCGTCCCTCTTGGAGACCCCGATGGTCCTCTGTCCTCCTAGATGCTCACCTCCCCCTCTGCCTTGAGAGATCCCCTGGTGTATTTTCAAGAAACCTCTCCCTTTTTGCTCAAGGTAGCCACAGCCACTGTGTACTGTGTGTTACCCAGAAAACTGAATCTGTTCACCAGCTCTCGTCTGTGCCGTGGCTGGACTCTGGTGTCGCCTTAGCCGGCCTTGAGACCTGCTCTTATGTCCTGAGGGATGACAGTGGAATTTCAGAAATTATAACAAGTGGATGTGATGTGGGGGTGCCTGGAACCCCCAGCAGCATTGCTAATATGGGGACTCTCACATGAGCATGCCGACATCAGGAAATTTTAGGCAACTCAATACGGAAAAGAGCAAAGCAACGCATTTTCTCAGCTTCTTGGCAACCCAACAGGAGACAAAAAGGGAGAAGGGTGGCGAGGAGAGTAGGCAAAGGGCAGGGAGGGGACATTCATTCAGTAAGCTCCTGGGTGACCAAGGCAAGCCTCGGGGCCTCCTTTCCAGGTGAGGAATTTTTAGGAATCCTGGAATCACAGCGCAGGCCTGGAGGGGGCCAAAGAGCCTGGGCTGCGGCTCCCTCACTGCTCAAGGAGGGGAGGCCGGGGGAGCCTTGGCCCCCATCCCACACCAGGGCCACAGCAGAGGCAGCTGAGAAGGCAGCTCTGTCCCCGAGGAAGGGTCTCCCATCTGGACAGTGCTCTGGTCAGCATGTCGCAGTGTACTGAACTGACTTGGGGAAAGCTTGGGGCGATAATATTTTAGCGCCAGTACAGGGTCAGATGACTGACACCCATGCTCTGAGGTGGCTGATCTTATGACTCAAAGGAGGCAGGGGCCTCTTTTTCCTAAATGTTGTCACACCTTTCACACTATCTGAGCATCCCTATTGCCATGAGCAGGGCAGGGCTATTGTCCTCACTTTACAAATAAGGAAACAGGTTGGGAAGGGCTGGAGGCGTGCTCCAGACCACCCATCTGGCACCCTGAAGAGCTGAAACAGACCCTCTGGTCCATCCCATTATTCTCTTCTTTCTCCCATAGGATACAGGAAGACAGGTGTTCCCAGACCTACCACTCCAGATGGCTCTCGCTTCCTCCCAAGAATAGTGCCCTGGTTCTTCTCACAGCGACAGAATAGAAGGCTTAGGGCTCAGGCTTCAGTCCTGTACCAGGTTTACCTGCCCGTCATCAAACACAAGGTGCTGCCCCACTGGGTTGCCTTCAGCTCCCTGCTCAACAATGGGCAGAAGTCTTTGCTCCAAGAAGTGCCCAGGGCCAAGAGGCAGAGGAGGAGGCGGTTTGCCTGCTGTCCACCTCCAAACCTGGTCAGGCACCCCCCCCTCCCAGGCCCACCCCTTCGGCAGCGAACAGAATGCCTTCTGACCGCTCTCTTACCTCTTCTGGGGCTTGGGTTGTGGATTGAAGGGGCCACCCAATGAAAATATCTCTTCACCTTAGTTGGGGTTCCAAGGGACAAGTTTGCTACTTATCTTTCCGTGGAAGCACACATATCAGAAACTGCAGGTGGGCACAGGGCTTCTTGACCGGCATATGTGGCACTTCTCTGCCTCCCTTGCTGCAGAGGCTGAGCCCAACTTTCAAAAAAGGGCATGCAGCCCTGGGCAGATCCCGAGCTGGAAAAGTCAATGTACAGCGGCGTCATCGCCTTCAGGCCCCCTTTGGGGGGATGCCCCCAAACACCTATCTAAACAAGAAGCAGTCTGAGTGAATAATGAAAAATAGAGCGGGTGTTGAAGGAATGCAGCACTGTCGATTCCTAGAGGCGTCTGCCTGAATATTAGATGCAAATAAGTACTAATAAGTACAGTTGGAGAAGCTAATGGAATAACCATCCTTCCCAGGAGGATCACTGCATGCAGATGCGAGGGGCAACTGAAATGGCCTGACCAGCCCCACTCACTGCTAGTGTGGTCTGGGCAAAGCCTGTGCAGACTCGTCCTGTGGCAGCAGAGCCTGTGTAGTCTTGTCCTGTGGAAGCACCTGTGGTGCAAAGCCTCCTCCTGGCTGTAAGGTTGGCTCCAGGGAATGGGACCTCTTCTTCTCATTCTCTCCCCACTCACTGCCTAGTGAGAGAGAGAGTGTGTGCATGTGTGTATTGGCCCAAGGGGGTGTGCATGGTACTGAAGAGCTTCCAGCTAACCAGTGGCCCTGGCCCCAGGTGGTGAGAAGGCTGCAGGTGTGGGGACAAAAGGGCACAGAGGCAGGTACAGGGTCAGTGCACCTGGTAAGTAGCTTTCTGCTCACTCTACTGCCAGCCCAACTTTGTTCACCATCTTCTTTCCTGCCGCTTTGCTTCGACAGCTTTTGCAGGTAAGTTGGATAACGGTTCCACTGTCCTGTCCTTCCTGACACTTGAATCTTCATATCTTACATTCCTCACAATCTGCACCTGGCTGAGGTGGTGTAGAGTGATTTCGGCCATATACATGCCCCCCGCCCCCCCACACCCCACACAGTAGTAACCCGCAGACAGTGGAACATGACTGGACCAGTGCCCTGGGGAAGAAATAGTCTCTGAGCTCAGGCCCTGGGAGAGGGAACCTCAGCACTGAACTTAAGGCACTTTGGAATCAGCAGAGCATCCTGGATCTGCATTTTCATACCTTGCTTTCCTCATCTGTAAACAAGTGATGGTAATGCCTGCTTCCTTGCTGCAGGAATTAAGGAAGATCCATGATAACGCTGGCAGGCTTCAGTTTGCCATCTCACCTCTCCTGCTCTGTCTCTGAGTGCTCTGAGCGTACTTGGGCATGCATATGGCCTCAGGGCTGCCTGGGGCAGAGAGTCTGGGTGCCACCCAGGCCTACCAGAGCCCTAGTTCTGGGAGTGCCCAAGTCTTCCTCAGGAGAGGCTCTGCTCTCTGCCAGGGCTGCCCCAGCCCTACTTTCCCTGGCCCTTCATGGGCCATGAGTCCACCCCAGTCCCCAACTGCATCCTGCACTCTGGGTCAGTTGGATGGAGTCACCAGGCCAAACAAGTAGCAGATAAAATCGGAAGAAGGTAAGCACCCCTCACCTTATTTTACTAAAGGTTTCTCTGCAGGTTAAAAAAAAAAACAACTGGGTGTCCCTTCAAGACTAAAAGGTGACACAGCTTTAATGTAGCTCCTGTGAGAAACCTGCCCAGCCTCTTTCCTGGCACCTGCTTGCCCCCTGCAGGGGGTGCGGTGGGGGGAGCTACCTCTTCTCGAGAATAAGAACTGGAATCAGAACCCCACACCCCCTTCACATCGCTCTTCTGTGCTTGTGTTGTGTGGCTGTGGATCTGGCGCGTCTCCTTCCCAGCTCTCAGGCCCATGACCAAACAAGGACTTCAAGGAGGTAGCCCTCAAGGGCAAGCCCGGGTCATGGAGCACTTTTGGCGGAATCCAGAGCCCCCAGGCATTTGGGCATCGGCCTGCAGAGCAGACCGATGCCGCCCAAGACCTTGATCGAATTTCAACGAGGCTGGATTTCTCGAGATCTTCCTTGGAATCAATCCTCTGTGTTTCTCCAGACCTGCGCTCCCAAAGCGTGGGGTCCTGGGGGCGCACCACTGCCCAGTTGTGGTCATGGCCCACTCTGGTAATGCCTTGTTGTTTTCCCGAGTAGGCGCGGTCGTGCGACCCACCGAGGCAGTGGCTGCACTCCGGCCGCCGTCTGGAGATAAGTGACAGCCGGGAGGCCATATCTCAGGGAACCCGGGAGACGCGCGAGGCCCACGACACGACTTCCCCCACCCCCGCGCGGCCGCGCCCAGCGGCAGTTCCTTCCCGGCGCTCAGCCCGTGGGGCCGCGGGAGCCGCAGAGTGCGCGTGGGCGCGGCGCCCGTGAGCTCCCGGGAGCGGCCAGCAGATCCCAGGAGTGATCCCCTCCTTGCCCGGCCACCGCGGTAACCGGCACCACCGCGGGGCGGGGCCCAGGCCGGGGGCGGGGCGCCGAGCCGGCACGGCGCTATTTCCAGCCTTGCGGAAGGCTTCGCTAGCACTTCGCTGGGAGCCTTCCTGGCGCGCAAGACGGCTCGCGCGGCGCTGTGGGGAGGAGAGAGGAGAAGGAGGCAGCGGGAGAAAGGAGGCAGGGGACGGACCGGGACCCGGGCCGGAGGAGGAACACGCCACCGCGCCCTCTCCCTCTCCTGTGCGCTCCGGCCGCTGGCCCCGCGCCGCTCGCTTCACCCACCACTGGGAGCGGGAGCCGGTACCCGGCCCTAACACAGCTGGGGCGGAGGTCCTCCTTGCTTCCCGGGCGCCCCAGAACCGAGGATTCGCCGTGGAGGACCGCGCCGCGGCTGGAGGCGCCCACCGCCCTGCGAGTGCCGGCTGCACCAGGTAAGTGCGCTGCGCCCCCGAACCACCCCTATCCCCGCCCTATGCAGGTTCCCGGCCGGCGGAGCGCCCTGAAGCTCCTGAGAGGGCCCAGAACTGCACTGCGCCCCACCCCTGTGAACCAACACGGTTCTGAGTCCGAAGCGGTGGGCGGAGATAGGGTGCGTAGGGTTCTGGTCTGGCAGCACTTTGGGGACCTGCTCCAGTAGTGAGAACCCGTTCCAGTAGTGGGAACTTTAATTAGACTTTTGCTTCTTGGATTTCACTTGCCGCGTGTCGGTGAACTGCCGCTCCTCAGGCTCCCTGGATTTCTGCGTATCCTCTGCTCCCCTTCCCAGCTCTGGGTGCTGGGCGCGGGGAGGCAGCGTCGGACTTGGAGAGGGCCGGACCGGAGCGCCCGGGGCTTTCCCGCGCGCTCGGGAATGGGACTCGGGGGCGAGTTGTGGTGGGCAGGGACGAGGGAGGAGTTAGAGGCTGCCTCGGCTTCCTACCAAGCGGCGGAAGGCGCTCCGGCGCACCGTCCCTGAGACTCGCCGGGGCACCGGCCTGTTTTGTACTCGAGGCGAGTGTGTGTGCATCAGTGATTGGTGAAGGTGTGTGCGTGCGTGTGTGCAGGAGTGCGGAGTCGGAGTCTCAGGCGGCTCGGGTGGGCGGTGAAAAAATCCGTTTTGCCGCGGGACTCAGCCAGGCTGTGGCGGCAGCAGCAACCGCAGCTGCCAGATTCCAGTTCTGCACACCAGCTCCGGCCTCGCCGGATGCCGGCCGGGCCAGGCGAAGGCGCCTGTGCGGGTTTTGACAGTGCCACTGCTGGCGCCTGGTTCGGAGGTGATCCCCCTCCCTTCCCCGGCGCCGGACTGTCCCCGCCCTAACTTTCACCGCACAGCTGGTCTCCAGGCCCAACGGCCCTCGCCCGGGGCTGGTGCGGCAGCCGCACAGCATTCTCCGCTGTGGACTCTGCTTGTCTGACCTAACCGGGAAGTGGGGGTCCTATCTTGGAGCTCCCTGTCCCGCAGCAGTCTCTGGTTTCGAGGTGGACCCCGGTTCGTTGGGCCGCCTCCCGCAGCCGAGACTGGTTGTACCAAGGGGAATGGGCGTCGGGGCTCCGTATATGTGCTTGGCCGGGATTTACTCCCCGCGGCAGAGCAGGAGGGAGATGCGGTTGTTTAAAAGGGACCTCAGTCTCTGGAGCGGACGGTGAGAGGGGCAGTGGTAGAAGGGTAAGGGGCAGACTAGCCCCTCTGAATCTCTGGAGTGCTTACAAGATGCACTACCAAGTCCTCTTTCTCTGGGTAACCTGTCACATCTGAGTACACCTTGACCACTGCCCACAGGGTGGGGAACTTTTCCTAAGTCCTGCCTTACAACAGCAGGCCTGTCAGAGTCGTTTTAAAATATCCCAGCCCTCATGGCCCCTCTTGCTCACCCTCTACCCCCGTCCCAGACGCAAGGCAGACAGGCTTCAGGAAGGGGTGGCACTCTGGTCCCTGCAGGATGCCTTCTTTTAATCCACACAGCCCACTATATATGGCAAGGACAGGGTCTGGGGAGCCCTGCGTGGGCGGTGTAGAAGCACATTCTCGAGCCTTCATCAGACTTGCCTCTGTGAAATGACCCACAGGAGAGAGAAAATTCCGACCTGAAGAGATGGAGCCTCATAGGATGATCAATAATTCAATAGCATTTGAACACAGAAAACCTCCAAGTCTAACCCCATCCCATCGCCTGGCCCATTCATCCTGGGACATAGGGATGGCACAGCTTATTGATTTTATTTACCTGGATTCAGACTCCACGAGAGTGAATTATGTTTCCCAGGTATTGATTTCTAAAAAGACCCCAAATTAAAAAGTCAAGGCTTTCTTAAAGCAAGGTCAAGGATTAATTATTTATAGAGAGACATCAATCAGCCAGTGTTGGGGGCTCATGTATAAATTGCCTGCACGGGCAAAAGGAACATCTTCTGACTCTGCTCCAGCTGGGAGAGGGGCGGGGCTGTCTGACCTCCCGGGTTTGGCCGAGCTCCCCTGGACTGTGACGGGAGGCGGTTGCCTTGTAACTCAGCCTGCTGACGGAGATGCCTTTTTAATCTTGTAGCCAGAATACCACTTGGGAAATTTCAGGCATATTTGCTGTGTTTCCGTAATGAACATTTACTGATTACAGAGTATCAAGGGAATTTCATTTTTTAAACATTTATTCAAAGCTCTGTTTATGTAAGCTAATAAGTCTGGGAAAGTTCGGCAAATACTTTTTTGCCGTATGGTTGTTGGGAAAGTATGCCTGGTGGGCTCATCTCAGAATTTCCTGTCGATTTGAAAAGAGGAAAGTCAGATTCTCCTGATTGAAGTACATCATGCTTTGTACTCCAGGTTTGTGCAACGCGGGCCTGATGGGCTTTTTGTGGTTTTTCAGATTGCAGAGATGGTCACTTAGAGCTTTTATCGTTGTTTGCTGGTACATCTGTTTGGAGGCACCCGAGGTGAGCTCTGGAGTCTTGTGGGGGCTGGTAGGGGAAGGTGTGGTGTCCCATCTCCTGCCTGGCCTGGAGTGAGGGACGCCCGGCTTCACTGCACTGGCCGCACTTCCGTGATTTACCAGTGTGTGGCAGCCCCGCTGGAGACATGTAGAGCAGGGAGGGAACCTATGGAGAGGAAAGTGGACTCAAGTTTATGGCATCTCTTTAATAAACAACCTTGGCAATTAGAGTCAGTAAACACTGTGGGAAACAAGTGTCTAGCCTTTTAGCTAATCAGAAGATAATGAATTATAAACAGGAGATTTATGAAGTGCTGTCCCAAGGAGATCAATGTGGCCCTGGTGTGGGACACCAAGAAATTAAAACAAAAAAATTGAGGATGGTTCCTTGGGGGTGTTTATGGCAGAATTCCTTGGGGGAGCCCCATGAATTCACTGGGGGAAGGCGGCCTGCAAGGTGACAGCATGGCCATGGCAGGCTCCCGGGCACTGTCTTTGGAGTCACAGCCAGGACTCTCCTGACTTCAGAGCAGCTGTGTCCCTCCCTCCTGAGAAGGCGCTGCCCAAAGGCAGGAGAAACCCCTGGGCTCAGACAGTTAAGGGCCAGAGTTGCATTAGCTCAGGTGTCAGGGGACACTGGACACGCCATCTCATTCCTTCCTGGCTGGAGGACGTGTGACCCTGACATCAGTAAACCACTG
Source organism: Mormoops blainvillei (assembly GCA_004026545.1). NCBI lineage: Eukaryota > Metazoa > Chordata > Mammalia > Chiroptera > Mormoopidae > Mormoops > Mormoops blainvillei. The sequence goes on from PVJD01000593.1 coordinate 78,854, forward strand.
AGGCAGAAGATGAGACTTACAAATTGGTTGTGGGACAGCGTCATGACTTTCACCCGGTACAAAACTACCTGTCATTTGTGATCTGGTGCTTGGCCTGCACCTGTGGCCATAAATGCAGCCTTGGCCTCTGACAACATAAGGAAAGCCCTGTTTAGGTAGGCTGACACCTACAAACAACCCTGATGCCATCTCAAAAGCCACGTTTCAGGAAGCCAGAGTGCCTGTCTATTGTAGGCAAGTTGTTGTGGATGGCAGGCACAGCTGCCCTCCCAGACCAGCGGCCTGGGTCTTGGCATTCCCACCTCCCGCCCTGAGTGCCGTGCATTGTTAGGAGCTCGTGCGTCTTGCTGCCCATGACTGAGAGCAAGGCATTTGTCTCTGCCAAACCATGGCCAGGGCTGGCTCTGGTGAGTGACATTTATTTGAACTAAATGAGAGTTGTCAGCGTTGAAGCCTGAAGCCAAAAGACCCTCCATCCCACACCGTCAGTGTCAGGCCCACTGTCCATCCTTTTTATTCTGCCATCAGTGAACATTGACTTAGCATGCGTTAGGTGTCTGCCATTGTGCCAGGCTCTGGGGACACAAGATGAGAGAAACTGAGAGTGGTCCTTGCCCTTGTGGAGTTTGTCGCTTTGTGGGACAGAAAGTTCCTCATCACTCATTCATCACTCACTGATGCAGGCTCTGCCAGCAACGCTGTCACTGAACAAATAAAGAATGCATGTGGGATTCTAGGCTATGATAAACCCATGAAGGACACAGCCGGGCGAAAGCATGACACCCACAGTAGAGTGACCTGGCCTACACTGAGGGGTCAGGAGGAGCTCCCTGAGGAGGCAACCCTCCGCTGAGGCCTGAAGGAGCTGGAACTAAGCAGGGAGGGGTGGGAGGAAGGGACAGAGAGAGCTTGCTGGGCACAGAATGTGAGTGAACGAGAGGGAGCGTGGAGCACTGTCCAGGAGCCGTGGGCAGGCCCATGTGGCTGGCAGAACGAAGGAGGGGAGATGGGGCGCGGGTGAAGGGGGCGACATGGGACTCGGCTCTACCAGCTTCTGCATCGGAGGGAGTCCAGGGAGGAGGGAGCTGCAGTAATCCTGGAGGAAGGTGACTGTGGTTCTAAAGAGGAGGGGAGGGACATGAATCCGCCAGGGCTTGATGCTGGATTAGGAGGGGAGGAGATGGTGGGGGTGGTTGGGGCTGTGGCTTCTGGATCAGGGCCGCGAGCTGTTACTGCTCTGAGGCAGGGCCCTCTGGACCAAGAACCTGTCCACTCTTGTTGAGTTATGCTCTTCAGGGCTGGAGGGGGTCCGGTAGCTGCCTGTGTGACCCTGCCTCTGTGCCCCTGCCCACCTGGCCCACTTTCCAGCTTTCCACTAAGCCCTTGGGCCGTCTGCTGCCTTCTCCCGTGTGGTCACCATTTAGCCCTGGCTCATTGTGGGTGCTGAGTGACAGCCCTGTACCCCATGCCCACTGATCTCTCGTGAGGACAAGCTGCTCTGATGCCCACCTTTCTCTTGGCCTGAGTGTCATCCACTTAGCTTCCTGGTGCCCTAATAAATCCTTTACCTGCCACCCACTTGTATCTGACCTGGCAGCTGGCTGGCACCTGCCCTTGCCTCACTGCCAGCCCTCTCTCCTTTTCCTTCGACCTGTGGGGGTCAGTCTGCACCTGCTCCTGCCTTCTTGCAGGGGCTCAGCCAAAGGCTCAGAGCTCCCAAACACCCTCTGATGTTGGTGTGCCCTCTGTGGCTGTCTGTAGCTCTGCTCAGGCCCCGGCATCCCTGCAGACATCACAGGGTCCCCACAGCTCTGTCTTCCATAGCTGGGGTGGGACAGCCGGTCTGTGAGTCACCCCACTTCCCGTTGTGCCCACACTGCTGGCTGTGGGCCCTGGTCCAAGTGGCTGCTGAGCTGCAGGCAACAGCCCAGGTCACTGTCACCTTGTCCTCACTCTGTCTGGGCCTGAGCCAGCTCCTCTCTGTCTGGGCCAGACTTGGGGACAGGAGGGATGAAAGCCAAGAAGAGGATGCTAAGAGGTACAGATCTACCCCCTGGACCCCAGGCCTCTCGGGGGTGATTTCTCCAACCCTTGGGCTCTTTGCCTGGAGAATGGACTCGTCAGAACGGTCTTCCTATTCTGGCCACCACCCTGGCCTCACCGCCACGGACCAGTGTACCTGGCCAGGTGCTCATCAGTGGGAAGGCGATGCAGGAGAGCCCCTCTGCCAGCAGCCTCTAGCTGGGGCGCAGGTTGGCTCGTACTTGGCAGACAAGTCTCCCCACCTTCAAAGCTGACCCTTGGTGGGGGCTGACTCATCTCCCGGGACAAGACCCATCTGCCCAAGCCTGTGAGCACGGAGACCCTCCTTCATCCCTGAGATGTGGGGGCTTTTCTTCCTGACCTCCTGAGGGGAGCATCCAGGCGCCCAGAAGATACTGACAGGGGTCCTTCTACGTGCAGAGGCTCCTGCGAGGCCCAGAGGAGGCCGAGCAGACACAGGAAGGTCACCATGCTGGTGCAAATACTGCTCTCTCCAACCGTTTTGGCCTTGCTTGATAAACTTGGCATGGAGCAGGTTCTCGGTGATTGCTGCTGGCAGGCAGAGTGAGCTAAACTGTGCAGCCTGTCTACACTGGTGGGGCCAGTGTGTAATGCAGTGCAATGTCTACACGGGTTGAGTCTAGGGCATGAGCACCTTCCGTTCATCAGTGCATGCCCCACTCCCCGCTGGAATCTTCGAACAAAGTTCAGAGCTCTCAAACTCTCTCTGGCTTCGTGGACTTCCCCGTGTCTGAGCTTAGCTTAGACCCTGGCTTCCAGTCAGACAGTGGCCCTGTCCATCCACCAGGTTCTGTCTCCCAGAGCTAAGGGCGTTGGGTCCGATGTGCCATACAGCTTGTCCGCAATGGCTGAGCCAGTGCACAAAGCGGGCACTGTCTACACTGCCTGAGCCCGGTTCTTGCTGTGGGCTGTCTGTTTACACTGGTTGAGCTCAGCGCATGATTCAGGCAGTCTGTCTACACCGGTCGAGTCATGCGTTACACAAGCCATCTGTCTAAACTGTGTGAGCCAGTGCTCAAAGCAGGCACTCTGTTTACTGGCTGAGCCAGTGGCCGATGCGTCCAGCCTGTGGCTGGCTGAGGCCTTGTTCGGGTCTCCTTCTGTGACCCTCACCAGGAATACTCTTTTCTGCCTTCCCACATACACATTTGGATTCGATTTAAGTGCTGCTTCCAAGGAGCTTTTCTTGGTGTCCTCTCAGCTTTCCCATGTCTCACCCCAATCTCTTCGGCAGAGAGCCGGCTCGGAGCTGGGCGTTGGGTGGATGTGGGGCATGGGGAGGCACCATGTTCTCACCTGGGTGCCCCCTTCCCAGTGGTGCTCAGGGACCGAGCCTGCTGCCCCCAAGGGGTACAGAGGCTGCCTGCTCTCCGTGGTCACGGCACCTTGCTGTCCATCATCAGAGCCACTCACACGCCTTCTCAGGAAAGCCATCCAGGCGTGGATCTCTGCCTCCCAGTACGTGATCGACTACACCCATCTCCAGATTGCGTCCATCCTGCCGCCTCCTGCTTAGCTTTTGGGGCCCCAGCTCCGTTGCTGTTATTTCACCTCCTAAGGGTTGGCCTTATCTACAAATTCAATTTTGTGACCATTCATCCCTGTGAAAGCACAATCTATGGCTGCTACTGAACTCTTCTCAGTTCCCTCTCCATGAGTTGAAGTGTCAACCGACAACCATGGCAACCAGACCCACCTCATGCAGCCACCTAGAGGTTGTGGCTGAAGCCAGTACCTTGGAGTCAGACTGCCTGGGTTCAAATCTCAGCTTGACCACTTGCTCCCTGTGGGGTCCAGGGACTCAGTTTCCTCCTCTATAAATTGGGAGTGACAATAGCAACCACCCAAGAGCCGTCGTACCTAGCAGCCAGCCAGCCCACAGTCAAAGACAGCTGTTGTTATCATTATTGTTATCTCCCGAGTTTGGTCTCTCAGTTGAGGCTCAGTTGCTCTTCATCTCAGGTGCAAGGAAACGTGTTAATCAGTGGCCTTTCCTGGCTATGTGACAAAGGCTTAGGGGGCTTGTGAATTCCACTGGCTCGTGTCCCCTCAAGTCCTACTCTTTCCTAGCAGTTTCCTATCAATGCCTTTTCCCTGTTCTGCATTCAGTACATTTAAAATTTTTTATTCCAGATACATTATGCACACCGGGAAGTGCACAGATTGTGTGTACAATGCGGTGAACATCCGCAAACAAAACAGGCCTGTGTGCCCGCACCGGGGCAGGGATCAGAGTGTGACCAGCATCCCAAAGGTCCCCGTCACTCCTTCCAGGCACCCGCCCTCCCCCACAGTAATTGTTCTCCTTACTTGTAATGGCATTGCTTGGTTTTCCTTGTTTTTAAACTTGCTGTAGTGGAATCATGTCTGTACACTCTTGTGTCTGGCTTACCGTCATCGGCGAGGCTCATCCACATTGCTGTGAGTAGTTGTAGTTTGTTCACTCGTATCACCAAGATTCCATTGTAGGAATACACCCAGTTTACTGACCTCTTCTCCTATGGATTGACATTTGGCTTGTTCGGAGTTTGGGGCTGTGATGCACGGTGCTGCTGTGGGCGTTCCAGCCTGTGTCCCTTGGGGATAGGCACACACTTCAGTAAGTGAGCACCTGGAAAGGAGGTGCTGGGTGCACGTGTTCACCTTTTGCAGGCGTCCGGACAGTTTCCTCCAAAGCGGCTGTGCTAACCCCGCCCCTGCCCTCCCCGCTTGTATGTGAGAGTTCCAGGTGCTCCACATCCTCTCCAATGCTCCGCCTTGTCGGTCTTTTACATCTTAGCCGTTCTATGAATATGCAGAGGTATCTTGCTGTGGTTTTACTTTTATTTCTCAAGTGACTAATACAGTTTACTTTTTTGCCAAGAATGTGTTGAACTTGAAAACATTATCCAACAAATTTGAAAGGTCACTTCTATCTCCGAATTGGAGATGTCTTAAATGCTGGGGGTGCTGGTGATTCCCTCTGCCGGGCAAGTTTGAACTCAGATGGCAGTAGGTGAAGTGGGCAGTGTTCGGATGAGGCTGGGAACCCCGCCCCTGCCCCAGAACCACCTGGGAAGATCGTCAGGCCTGCCGACGCTGCCGATGCTGGGCCCTACCCCACCCCCTAACTCCCACATGGACCCCCATGGCCCATCAGTCTCTCTGGGGCTCATCTTTCTTCCCCTTTACAGATTCCATGAGCACTGAGACCACCTTGTCTGCTGTGCTCACTGCTGTGTCCTAATGCCTAGGACAGTCCTGGCTTAGAGTGGGGCCCTGTAAATACCCACTGAACGAGGGACCAGGGGACGAAGTGCCGCCTGTGGGCTTCTGCCCTCTCCCACCCCAGCTGACATGACAGGGATTTGTTGGGAGCCTGGGCTGCAATGGGGAGGGTTCTGGAAGGTGGGCTGTTGTGCCCTAGAAGTGTGTCCTGTCCTGGGGCTCTGTTCCCCTAAACGACCTTCCCGTTCTCCAAAGCCAGCTTCTGGCCGAGGCCTGCAGTTCCAGGCCCTGGGCTCCGTGCCCCAGGGCCGTGTTCACCTGCACTCCAGGCGCTGGCTGTTCAGGAGCATCCCCTAGTCACCTGTCTCCTAGGGGGCTGATCTGATATTGAGTCCCTTTGGAGAAGCCCTAAAGCAGCACCCCCCACCTCGCCCCGCCCCCCCGCCCAAAAACAACGTTCCATCCCTGCTCCATTTAGCCCCTCAGCTTTTCTTTTTCTTTCTTCTAAAAAAGATTTTATTTATTTATTTTCAGATAGAGGGGAAGAGAGAGAGATAGAGAGGGAGATACATTGATCGGTTGCCTCTTGCACACCCCCAACTGGCCAGCAACCCAGGCACTTGTCCTGGCCAGGAATCAAACCGAAGAACCTTTTGGTCTGCAGGCTGGCGCTCAATCCACTGAACCTTCCTCATCTGTTCAACACACCCTTTGTGTGGATGACATGCCCTCTGGTCAAGTGAAGGCCAAAGGGCCGTATCTAGACCGCCTCGTCCACTCCTGCTGCATCACATTTGGACGGGACCGTGATGCAGCCTCCTTTCTTTGGCCATAGATTGTTCCCTTTCTCCTCAAGTCTGATATAGCTGTCTATAAAGCAGCATGACCTGGGGGATGAGAGCTCTGGGTCGGACCCCTCAGGTTCAGATCAGGCGCTGCCCAGCGGTTGCCCCCAAGGGAGAGAGGCAGATACACAGTCAACTCTGATGCAACTAGTGGGGGTGATCGGGATGGCCGAGATCCCTGAGGCTGGGGAGTGAGGGCAAAGGGCTCTGACCGGGGCATCGATGGGGGCTCCACAGAGGAGGGAGGCCTGGGCTGGTCCTCAGAGATGGGGAGGGGGGACAACACCTCATGGACCACTCAGTGTGGACCTTCGCCTACCCCTCAGCAGCTGCAGCAGCGTGAAGTCCTCAGGGAAAGAAGTGCACTGAGCCCCCAGGAGACCACGGTCTAGTTGACGCAACACACGAGGGTATAGAGCAATGATCAGAGCTCAGTGGTGAGTTTTGGAAGGTTTCCAGGCGGAGGCCAGCTTGGGACTGCATGTCCAGGGCTGGGGTGAGAACTTTATCCTGGTGCCCCTAGAAATTCTCTCCAGACTGCCAGATCCTGGAACGTGGACAGTGAGAGCCAAATACCAGTCACTCTGAAATAGGGCAACAAAGAATGCACGATCCCCATTGTTTATGCGATGTGGAGGCGGGCGTGCAAAGATGGAAGAGCTAAAAGCAGTTTGGGAAAAACAACACCTTTTTTTTTTGTGTGGAAAGACAGATTAGAAAGGTTTATACTCTTCTGCGATAACTAATATGAAAGGTTTATCAAAGTTTTTTTAAAAACCTTGACACTTTCTCTAAAATTGATTTGAAGACTTGGCAGATTTGAGGAATCATTCAGTAACGTTTTATGGGTCGATGCTAATTTGATGCAGCAGACCCGTGCATCACGCCAATTTACTGCCAAAGCAACATTAAGCACCGACCTTTCGTGCGAGGTTTATAGGGGGATAGCTCATAAAGATGCATGCTTGATAAGTATTCTGCTTCTCTTAGGATGTGCAATATGAAGTGTTTATCAAAAAGCAACTAAATCACCCCACCTTTTACTGGTAAACAGTCGTTGGGGATTCACGCTTGGATCCCATGCAACATTTCACCACTCTGGGTCCTGGTACCTGGGGAGGCTTTGTCTCCAAAGCCTCAGTAGAGAGAGGTGGAGGGAGCCCTTTGGGATGGAGGATGCCCTAAGGGACCACTTTGGAAATAACTTGTAACCCAGAACAGGGTAAGGCAATGACACCCTTCCCAAAAGAAATCAAAGGTTGCATGCACCTAAATGAGAACCGTGGCTCCATCCAAATCCATTTCCTGCTCTTGGTTTTTTTCCTCCTGGGCTGATGTGTGATGGATCAGCGCAGCATGTCTCTTTTTCTCCAAACCTGCACTGTCAGAACCCCTTCAGTGAGCAGATCATTAAGCTTTGTTTTGCATGTCAGAAAGGGGTTAAAGCCCTGGCTGGTGTGGCTCAGTGGATTGAGTGCTGATCTGTGAAGCAAAGGGTTACCATTTCCATTCCCAGTCAGGGCACATGCCTGGGTTGTGGGCCAGGTCCCCAGTGGGGGGCATGCGAGAGGCAACCACACATCGATGTTTCTCTACCTCTCTTTCTCCCGCCCTTCCCCTCTCTCTAAAAAATAAATAAATATAAATCTTTTTTTTTTTTTAAAGAAAGGAGTTAACAATAAAAATTATCAAAACTCCTATCTTTCTCCACTGAAAACCACTGCTTGTATTTTCCACCAAGGAAACGTGGACTAACATGGTTTTTGTCATCCCCTCTGCCCCACTCCGGTCCCATCCCAGTGTTAATTACCTGGGCTTAATGAAGAAGGTTGCCATGAGGGTAGAGTGCGCAGACCACTGTCAGCACAAAGCCTTCTGGGTTTTCGCAAGGGGAAATTTGATCTTGGGCAAATGTCAAGGCGTTTTTGAAATCTGTGTTGTGATATCAGCTCTTTGCCAGTGTGGCTCTTCATCTGGATTTCATAAATATTGTATGGGGCTCCCTTCTAGCCATCTCGGCTAGCTGGAGAGCACAGCCACCCAACACACACACTCACACTCACAGACGTAGACACCCCACTGCAGCTGCAATCTATTGCAGAGTTGTCATGAAAAGCCAATTGGTGATATTTCAATCACAATGTTCTTGTAACAAATTCCATTCAAATTCCCTTGGAAAGGGAGTTAAGGTTTCCTCCTGCTGCTAAGAGAATGATATGCTAAATGTAGCTTCCTGGGGCCCTGGCAGCCGTCCAGGGCTTTGTAATTTATCGCTCTCCTCGGTGGTTTTCCAAGTGACTTTGGAACCTCCAACCTGGTGGATCCCTTAGGTTCACACGTTGCCCTTCAAGTCTTGTGAGAATGGTCCCCAGTGTGAGCTCTGAGCACCCATCGGACTGGAGCTGGAGAGAAAAGGTGGGAGAGAAAAGGGGTGCCCCAGGGTGCACGTGGCGGGGGACTTGAAGACTGCTTGTTGCTGCTGACCGGCTCTCCGAAGTTTGTCGGCCACCGAACAGCCCAGTATTGTGTTCGAAGGCGGCCCATAGGCGGCCGGAGCCTCTCCAGCCCCAGCGCGCATCGGGTAACCCTGGCAAAGAAGGGGAGGGACAACCCACAGTTACATCCATCAGCTATTCTGGGTTGGGGAATGAACAAAACGGCCCAAACGGCTGCTGTTACAGATTCTAGCAGAGGAGTGGCGTGTAGGAAAGATTAATGTACAATTAAAACCCGTGTATGGGTAAATTACAGGGTGACAGCTATCTAATGCAAACACCGCAGCCGTGTAATTAAGAGGAGTTACGGGCTCTCAAGGATGGATTCGCCGAGGCGCTGTCTGAGCAGCGGGAAGGGCAGGGGCAGGTGATGGGACGGGGCGGGGGCGTGCAGGTGGCAAGGAGGAGTCCCCACAGCGTCTGAGGGTAGTCTGGGGCATGATGGGGGCCCCAGCCCCGTCAGGTGGCGCAACCTGCCTCTCCAGCTTCCAGCCCTTCCTGGAGCCACCCTGCCCTCCCCCTCCTCACCTTGGGCTCCGCGGCCGTGAGCACCCATGGATGTCTTCTTTTACGTTCTTAATTTCTCCTGCTTTGTCAGCTTTTTAAGGAATATGTTACATTATGTGGAAATTGGATGCTAACAAGATTTGTATGAATAAATTAGACTCTTAACTTTTTATGTTATTACAAAATTGAAATGGACTCTAATGACAGTCAGAATTAATGTTCTGTTTCAAATAAATGCTGGGATGTGACTGAATTTGCAGTGCATTCTCCTCGGCTTGACTCTCTAGCCCTTCCTATGGGCCTCGCCTGAGAGGGGGCCCCTTTCACAGCTCTTCCCCTTCCAGTAAGGCAACCCTCTGTCACTCACCTGGCACCGAGCTCAGGATGCTTCCCTGATGACCTTGGGGTGCTCCCCCTGCGCCTTCCGTGGGGGATGCTGGGAAAATCAGTTGCTGATGCTTCCGGTGGCACCCCCAACAAGAACTACCCTCAGCTTCACGGGGAGGCTACCCCTTGCCCAAGGCTACACCCCATCCCGCATCCAGTGACTGGCTGATGGGACCCGCCCAGACCCAGAGCACCCTGTCCTTGGTTACAAGGCGTTGTAGCTTCTTCCTGTGCCCACCCCTGCCCTCACCCGAAGCTCTTCCCCAATAAAGCCCGGATTCCCAGGGAACTCAGCCCACAGCAACTCCTGGCGATTTTTGGTTTTCCTAAACCAACTACCCGGTGAGTGTCACCTACTGGGATCAGAGTTCCCAAGGACCAGGGTTGCTTTTTCTGCTCTCTGTCCCCTTTCGGAGCCCAGGACTGAGGTGAGGCACTGACTAGGCCTTGGCCAGGGCCCTCTGCGCAGGGTGGGAGCAACAGCTGGGCTGCAGGGCTGCCCTGGACCCCAGGGACCACGCTGAGGGCTCTGGGGCGGGGCGGGGCCGGGCAGGGTGGGCGTGGGGGGATTGGAGGGATTTTCTGCAACAAAAATCCCAGTGTCCCAAAGGGGCAGGGAGGAACAGGGACAAGGGCACTGTGGTGTGGGGACTTGTCTTTATAGCCGACAGTGGGAGGGAAGAGGGGCCTGGTAATGTGGGGAGAGAGCAGGAGGCAGCCAGACATGGAACAGCCCAGGTGGAAAATTCAGTCCCCAGTGCAGCCAGGCAAGGAAGTGGTGTGGTCCAGGGATGCCTAGTGACACTTACGTCTTTGAAGGGGGCAGTAGAACTCTGCTGGCTGTCATCACAGGAAGGGTGGGGGTTCAGCAGGATCGAAGCCCTGCACTGACCAAACAACAGGCCTCTGAGCTGCCTTTGGCTTCTGGGCTGGAGGGGTTTGGAGCCCTGGGCTTCACTGGCGAAGCAGGCTCTTCCCCACCTGGAGGGTGGGGGCCAGAGCCCCGGGACAGGGTGGTGACGACCAAGGCTGCAGGCCACGGCTACAGAGCTATTGGCTGCAGCCAGTTGAGGCCTCTGTCTTGGAACTTGCCCCCCAACTGCTGGAAGGGGGTTATCACCCTTGGGACTGGGCAGCTGGGCAGCTGGATGGGCCCTGAGCGTGGCTGGATCCTGACAAGCCCATCCCTGGCTTCTTGGCCACTCGGTTTGGGGCTCAGTGGGTGAGTGGGTAGCAGAGGGGCTTATGCAGATCCCTACACCACATCTGAGGGACCTCACCTCAGCATCCCTGCCTCCACCATCATGAGTCTGAGCAATTCCCTGCAGGAATGCTGTAACAAGAGCAAAAAGAGGAAAACGGAAGTCTCGCCACCCAGCCCCTCTCTGGACCTTGGGTTCCCGCACCTTGTCACAGAGAGGAAATGTCTTATGTTTAAATCATTTTGTATACATAAACTCAGAACTCATATTCATTTTATAAAAATGCACTCATTTTTATACCTACTGCACGTGACCTGTTTAATCACTTTATATATCACAAATGCCTCTCCACAGTCACGGGTCTATCTCCATTCTACTTTTGACACCTGCATGGCATTCCTCCAGGTGAATTTATCATCATTGATACAAACGGTTCCCCCCTTGAACATTTTGGTGGTTTTCATTTTTGTTTTTCAATTTGAAAGAATATTGGAGCAAACATTCTTGCTCTGTTCCTTGATGTCATTTCAGAATAAATTCCTAGCAATGGAATTGTTGGCTCAAAGGATATGCATGGTTTTAAGACCCTGAATACTTCGCAAGAAATCACCTTCCAGAAAGACCCAGCGGTGCATGAGTGTGACCTTTTGCACACCAGCAAATCTTCGTTTTTTAGATCTTTGTCCATGTGACAGGCTAAAGAGGGGTATCCTTAGTGTGTTTTAAAAAATAACTATACTTATATGTGGTTTAACAAGCACAGCTAATGAAAGGTTTATAGCAAACGCAGCGGTCCTCTGCTCTATCCCTCGCTGCCCCTGCAGGCCAGCTGCCCAGAGGCACCTGCCTAACGCCCTCCACGCCGGCACCCCGGCATGTATTCCTGCTGCTGTATTTCTACACAACATGTGGAGACTGCAGGTGTAAAATGGCCAACCGATTGGCCCAGCGTCATCTGCTGAGCACTTACTCTTTGCTTACTCTTTTAAAATGCCAGCTTCATCATTTGCTTAATTCTTAAATTTACTGGGGCTGCTTTGGGACTCTTTGGGTTCATTCTATTTATTCTCATACCAGAACCCACTATTTTAATGATTGTAGCTTACGAACACATTTTTACTATCTTGGTAAGTCTCTCGTTATTCTTGTGTGATATCCCACTTTTATTCTTTTATGTGCATTCTAGAAATACTGGGCCAAGTTTCAAATAATATCCAATAGGAAAAAGTATTGGGATTGTGTTTCATTTATAGATAAATTTAAGATGAATTTTCAGATAAATTGGTATTTTTATGTTATTATGTTTTACTATATTGCATCTTCTGATCCATTTATTCAACAAATATTTATTGAGAACTAGCTATGTGGCAGGCATGGGGGATATATCAAGAAACAAAGCAGACGAATATCCCAGCCCCCATGAAACCAACACAGTAGTTGCTTCGAAGAACCAAGCAGGGGAAGGGGCAATTCAAACTGTGGGCTGGTGAGAGGGCGGACATCACTGAGGAATGAGAACTGAGACTTGAGCAAAGATGATACCCGAGGGAAATGAGGGCACGGGCCGCACAGATGACCTCCATCCATGGTTCTCAGCCTGGGGCAGTTGTGCCCCACCACAGGAATCTGGCAACATCTGGGGGTGCTACTGGCATCTAGTGGGCACAGGCCAAGGAAGCTGCTAAACATCCTCTAATGCATAGGACAGCCCTTACAACAAAGAATTAACTGGTTCCGAATGTTAACAGTGCCGAGGTCAAGAAATCTTGAACTAGGCAAAGGTTTTCCAGGCAGAAGGGTTGCTTCCTGGAAAGTCCTAATGCAGGAGTGAGAAACAGGAAAGGTGGAGCGCTGTGCGGGGTGCCGGGGGCAGCTGGGAATGAGGCCACAGAGCTGGGGGTGCTGGTGGGAGGGATGGGGGAGGGCACATGAGTTGGGCCTTGCCAGGCAAGATAAGGAATCTGACTTTACTCCCAGTGAGGTGGGAAGCAACTACAGGGTTTTGAACAAAAGAGTGCAGGATGGAATTACGTGTTGAGAGAATCTCTCTTGCTGCCATGGGGAGGAACAAAGAGAGCTGGCGGGCTGTCGCAGTAAGAGATGATGGTCTGGGCCAAGTCCGTGGCAGTGATGTGAAGAGAATAGGTCAGACTCCAGATATGTTTCAAAGGCAGAGCCAACCGGATTTCCTTATGGATTAGATGGAGTGTGAGGGAGAGAAAGCTCTTGGTTGAGCAACTAGAGGATGGAGTTACCCACAACTGGGATGGGAAAGGCAGCGAGTGGGCAGACCAGGTGTCGGAGGAGGTTCAGCCAATGGCATATGGTATTTGAGGTGTCCAACACACATCCAACCACAGATGCTGGAGGTTGGTTGGATATACCAATCCCTAGTTGCAGAGAAAGGTTAGAGCTGGAGATAGAAATTTGGGAGTTGTCAGCATGTGATTTTTGAAGCTGTAAGACTGATTGAGGTCAGCAAAGGAATGAGTGCCCTTGTGTCAAATTCTGGTGGCAGGTCAGGTAAGATGAGGACCAAGGGTCTCCCTAGCGAGAACAGCCTCGGGGGAGCGAGGGTGAACACCGTTCTGATCTAAGTGGGTCTGCGGGAGGATGGGAGGAGATTGTGAATCTGTAATTCACGTTTGCTGCAAAGGAGAGCAAAGAAATGGAAAGGTAGTTGCTGAGGGAAGAGGGGTTGATGGTTTTTATTTTTGTTTTTGTTTATAAGATCGAACCAAGTTCTGAAGAAGGTAAGAGAACATTGGAGGGGTTGGCTCTAAGAGCACAGACATTTACCCGCCGGTCAGATCTGAGGGGGCAGAATAGTAGGTGCAGATGTGGTAACTGAAATCTGTAAATCTCTCTCTCTCTCTCTCTCTCTTTCACACACACACCCACACACACACCCACACACATACACACACACCCGTTTCTTAAGATATAACCACATACAATTCCATTCACTCACTTAAAGTGCACAGTTCAGTGGTTTTCAGTATATTCACAGAGTTGTGAACCATCAACCCAGTCAATTCCAAAACATTTTCATCACCTCCCCAAAACCCCTGTACGTATAGCGGTCACTCCCAGTGTATACCTTCCTAGTCCTAGGCAACCACTAATCTACTTTCTGTCTATAAAATTGCTTATTCTAGACACTTTGTATAAATGGAATCATATAATATGAGGTCTTTTTTGGCATTTTTCACTTAGCATAATGGTTTCTCTGTTCAGCCGCACTGTGGTACTTCATTCCTTTTTATGGCTGAGCAATATTCCATCGTAATGTGTTTACCACATTTATTATTTTATTCTTTGATCAGTTGGTGGGCATTTGGGTCATTTCCACCTTCTGGCTATTATTAATGAGGCTGCTATGTACACATTTGTGTACAAGTTTTTTGTGAACTTGTTTTCCTTTCTTTTGGGAGTGGACATCCTGGGTCATTTGGTAACTCTAGGCTTACTCTTTTGAGGACCCACCAGATGATTTTCCAGAACGGCTGAACCATTTTACATTCCCACCCTCAGGCCTGAGGGCTCTGATCTCGCCACCTCCTTGCCAGTACTCTCTCTTGTCTGGCCTTTTGATTATAGCCATCCTAGAGCGTGTGCGGTAGCATTTGGTTTGTATTTAGTATTTGATGTCATTGTGGTTTTTGATTTGCATTTCCCTAATGATTAAAGATGTTCAGCATCTTTTCACGTGCTTACTGGTCCTTTGGACCTCTTTGGAAAATGCCTATTCAGATCCTTTGCCTATAAATTAATTTTTTAAATAATCGAGTTGTAAGAGTTCTTTGTATATCCTGGATACAAGTTCCTTATCAGATATATGATTTGAAAGTATTTTATCCCATTCTGTGGTTGTCTTATTACATTTTTGATAGTGTCTTTGCAGCACAAGTTTTTAATTTTTATGAAGTCCAATTTACTACTTTTTTCTTTTGTTGCTCGTGCTTTGGTATTGTGTCTGCAATGCCTTGCCTTGTCCAAGTTATGAAGATTTGCTCCTGTCTTCTTTTATTTGTGTTATTTAATTTTTCTTTTTTTCTTTTCTCCTTACATTTATTGGGGTAACATTGATTAATAAGATCATATAGATTTCAGGCGTACATTTCTATGACACGCGATCTGTATATTGCATTGCGTGCCCAGCACCCTAAGTCAAATTATCTTCTGTCACCATATAATTGACTCCCTTTGCCCTTTACTAACCCTCACCCCCTTCCCTCTGGTGGCCACCATACTCTTGTCTGTCTGTGTCTATGAGTTTCAGTTTTATATCTTCCATATGACTGAAATCATATGGATCTCAGCTTTTTCTGACTGAGTTATTTAGCTTAGCATAATACTCTCAAGATCCACCCGTGTTGTCACAATGGCAGTATTTCATCTTTTCTTATGGCCGAGCAGTATTCTGTTGTACCACGTCTTCTTTATCCAGTCCCCTGCTGAAGGACACTTTGGTTGTCTCCAGATGTCTTGGCTGCTGTGACTAACACTGCAATGAACATAGGGGTGCATATATCTTTGTGAATAAATGCTTTCGAGTTTTGGGGGTAGATACCCGGAAGAGGGACTGCCAGGCCATATGGTAAATCTATTCTTAATTTTTTGAGGAGCCACCATACTGTTTTCTGTAGTGGCTTTGCCCGTTTACATTCCCACCAGCCGTGAATGAGGCTTCCTTTTTCTGTGCAACCTCTCTAAAACTTGTTATTACTTGTCTTGCTGATAACAGCCATTCTCACAGGTATGAGGCAGTATCTCATTGTAGTTTCTTAAAAAGATTTTATTTATTTATTTTTAGAGAGAAGGGAGGGAAGGAGAAAGAGAGGGAAAGAAACATCAATGTGTGAGGGAAACATCAACCAGTTGTCTCCTGCACACGCCTAGCTGGGGACCTGGCCCAAAACCCAGACATGTGCCCTGACTGGGAATCGAACCAGTGACCCTTTGGTCATAGGCTGACACTCAAGTCACTGAGCCACACCAGCTGGGTCTCATTGTAGTTTTGATTGCATTTCCATAATAGTGAAGGTGAACATCTTTTCCTATACCTGTTGTCCACTTGTATGTCTTCTTGGGAGTGGTGTCTGTTCAGGTCCTTTGCCCATTTTGCAATTGGATTGTTTGTTTCATGTTGAGTTATATGAATTCTTTGTATATTTTTGGATGTTAATCTCTTGTCAGAACTGTTGTTTGCAAATAACATCTCCCGTTTGGTTGGTCGCCTCTTTATTTTGTTGTCAGTTTCTTTTTCTGTGGAGAGTTTTTTTAGTTTGACTCTGCATCATGTTTTAGAAGTATCTCATGGTTATTGATATACTTACTTTTTTTCTGTTTTATTTTGTGTTTTCTACTTCCCTTGCTTTTTTATGATTTCTTTTTTAAAGTCTTTTCTGTTTTCTGAAGGATTGATTGTATTTTCTATTTAACTTTTTAGCTCCCTCTCCCCATTTGGAAGTTTTGCATTTTATCTCTTATTCCTTCAGTGATGACCTTTAGATCTTTAATGTGCATGTTTGGCTAAACACAGTCTGCATTAAATCAAAATGTCTGCCTTCCTCCAAAACAAAGGAATGATGGTAGAACACTTTAATTTTAATCATATTCGCCTCTCACATCTTTTGTCTCATTTTAGTACCATATTGTTAATAAACCCCCAATTTTTAAATCATTCTCGTTATCATTACAATTAATGATTATGTAGATTTATAGCTGCTTATCAGCTTTTGTGCTCACCTTTGCTGATTGTCTGATTGTTACCCCTTGTCTCTGGGTTCCATTTCCAGGTGCCTCACACAGCCCTCCAGTATTTCTTTTCGGGGAAAACCTGTGTGAACCCTCTTGAACTCTGTTCATTTAAATGCAATTTTGCCCTTAATGGTTGAGCTGGGTATAGAATTCCAGGATGATAGTTATTTTCCTTTAGTCCTTTGAAGACCTTTTCCCTTGTGTTCCTGTCTCCACTATTCCTCAGAGAAGCCTGGAGTTAGTCAGTCAGTCCTTTGTGGATAATGTCTTTGCCTCCAGTTTTTCCTTTCTCTTTGTTTTGATATTTCTCAGCTCCACTCACATGTATCTGGCATATAATTTTTATTTTTCTTGCTTAGAAGTTGGAGTGCTTATTTATTCAATCTTACGGCTTTTTTAAGTTCTGAGAAGCTTTCAGTCATCATCTCTTCAAATAGTTCCTTTCCTTTATTCTCAGCATTAGCCTTTGAATTGCCAGTCACATGTGTGAGGGACAGTGTACTTGGTGGTTAAGAATATGAACTCTGCAGGTAGCGACATGGATTTGACTTCATTCACCTCAGTGCTTAAATCAGTAGCTGAGGACAATTACTTAAACTGTTTCTCAGTTTTCTCCCCCATAAGTTGGGCATAATAATATTACCGTACACCCAGGTTGTTGCGATAATTAAATGAGTTAATATATGTAAAGTGCTTAAGATAGCTCCTGGCACACGGCCATCTCTATGCGATTATCACACTCTATTATCAGTGTTCCCTGGAATGCCCCAGAGACCCCCTACTCTGACACTGACATGCTTGCCTCAAGATCATTATTAGAAGTTTACTAGAAGGATCTGACTTTGTTTCGGGCCCCAGGGGTGCATTTCTGCCAGTGTCTCTGTGATTGTTAGTGTTATTTCGGACCTTCTCCTTCTGTTCCCCTCCTTGTAACTTCAGTCTCCTATTTTCACGTACACATTCTGGGTGGTTAGTTCAGATTTAGCTCCTGGACCCCCACGCCTCCTGGTTTACCAGTTAACCTGTCATTAAACTCTTGTATTGTGTTTTGAATTTCAATCGTTATGTTTTTATTTGTAGAAATTCTGTGGCAATCTTTCAAGTCTACATACTTGTTTCTGTAGTTTCCCATTCTTTCATTATTTTCAGTCTTCCTTCATTTGCTGAATAATCCAAAGTGCGATTATATTGTCCTTTCAGGCTTTTTCTTATCGCCGGTCCACGGCGCACTAGTTCTTCGGTTTGCCTATGCGCTGATTTTTCCTCACTGTGAACCACTTCCTGGAGTGGGTTATAATTTCTATATGATATTCTAGGGAAGTAAAAATTATCCAAACTAATTAAAGATTGGTAATTTTTAAAAGATGGTAGCCCTGTGCTTCCTGGGTTGTACAAGTGTTGGGATTCTTGTGCCACCACCTAGGTAGTGTCAGTTGGCACTCCACAGCCGTGGTGCAGGCCTGGGATTTCCGCTTCTTTCTGGACACTGTCCCCACCCAAGATTATTTTGTATTTCCCCAGACAGGTTGAGTTTTCCAGCTCCCATTTCCAACAAGGTGGGATCCCTGGTAGAGCCTGAGCTTTGTGCAGCAGCTCAGTCCAGCTCCTTGTCTTAGGAGAGCCCAGGCTGCCTCTCCTGCCCCTCGTGGACAGCAGTGCCCGGTGCTGGCCTCCGCGGTCTGCCAGCTGTTGCTTAGTGTTCCTGGGGCACGGGCTGACAGTTTATAGCTACAGCTCTCGCACCTCTTCATTTTTGGCACCTAAGGATTTTCTTTTCTTTCCTTCTCGCTCAATTCTGTATTTAATTCTTCTATAGTGTATCTTCCCCAGCACTCTCATGCATCCGGAGCTAGGGGTGTTGGTGGCAGGGGCTGCGGTGTCTACCTCAGTCTTTTATTTAGGGTTTTTACATCTAGAGTGACAAGCAAGATTAGTCTGTGATTTTATTTTTGTTTCATCTTTGGCAGGTTTGGTACCAGGGTTATGTGTTATTCATAAAATTAATTAGGAAGTTTTTCTCCTTTATCCTCTGGAACATTTTAAGTAGCATAGAAAATTTCTGTACCTTGAAGGTTTGAAATTTCCCAGGGAAATGTGCCTGAGGACACCACCTCCGGGGGAGAATGATTGTTTTCTGCTTGTTTTCTATTCTGCTTTTCTCCTTCCTAAATCAGCTCGTGTAGCTTCTGCTTCCCTAGGCTATCATGCTTCAATCAAAATTTTTAAATTTATTAGCATTGAATTCCACATGGTGTTCTTATATTTTAATAATTTGCATCCCTGTTTATTCTCTTTCTCATCAGTGTTGCTTCCCTCTTTTTTTTTTTTCATGATTAGAGTTTACCAGACAGTCGTATATTTTATTGGCCTTTTCTAAGACACTGCTATTGAATTTATTTATTCATCCTACTATTAAACTCTTAAAAATCTGTACTTCCTCCTTTCATCTTTAATCCCTCTTTAAGGTTTATTGTCTCGCTCTTTTTCTAATGTTTAAGCAGAATGCGCAAGTCATTTATTATCTTTTTTTCTTAAGAATAAAACACTTAAAGCAATAAAATTTCCTCTGAGTACAGTTCTGGCCACATTCCATAAGTTTTGGTATGCATACATTGTCATTATCATAATTTTTCATACTGTAAAATTGCTATTTTTATTTCTTTTTTGATATAAGAGAGGTGTTCAGGAGAGTATTTTAAAGCTTTTTATTTTTTTCTTCTGTTATTAATTTCTAGTCAGACAGTGGTATATCCCATACATTTTTTAAAACTCCCATATTTTCATGAAACCTAAAATGATGCTGATTGTAGTGCACACTGTTATTTTTGTACCACTGAAAACGGGGGAAAAGCCATCACTGGTTAAACTCTAACAGTCCGCCTATTGTAGGATGTATCTTGGCTTCAGAGATGATGGGAAAAAAGTGCATCTCAGAACGTAAGAAACATGGAGTTTATCATTCATTTGAAATTTAAGTGCACTGTGGTGAGAGGATGCGACCTGTATGATGTTAGCTCCTTGCAATAGATTACAACCTGGTAGGAGGTCAGTTTTTGTAAGTGTTTTACAAGTCCTTGAACATAATGTGTCTTCTCTATTGGCTGGTTGTAGGAATATATATATTCACACCCACACATATTTCTGCACTTTCCATATCTGCACACACTTACATACATATATAAAATTAGTTTTGAAGCTGCTTTTCAAATTTTTATGTGCTTGTTAATTTTTTTATCGGCTTGATCTTTCTGAGTGAGACCTGTTAAAACCTTCTACTTTAACAGTGGATTGGGGAATTTTCCTTGTGATTGCCACTTTTTGCTTTATATATTCTGAGGTTCTGTTGTTAGATGCCTACCAGTTCCTAATTGTCATAATTTTGGGGGGATTGTTCTTTTTCTCATTATGTTGTACCATTCCTTACCCCTATTAATTCCTTTTTGCCTTGAAATCAATATTACCATGTCAACTTTTCTTTGGTTAATACTTACTGGCATTCTACTTTCCATTGCTTTATTTCTAGCCTTCTGTGTTGCTTTTAAAAGGTTTTGTTTGTTTGTTTGTTTTGCCAAGTTTGATCGTCTTCATCTGGCAGGCAGCAGGCTCTCTGTGTGTGTAAGGACCTGTGTGTGAAGGTGGCAGAGAATGGGCTGGGGAACCCGCACACTTAGGTCTGAAACCCAGCTCTGCTCTCTGCCAACTGTGGGCACTGCACATATTCCTTAGCCTCCTGTGGCCTCAGTTACCCATCTATAAAATGGGATAATAAGGGTACCTAGCTCATGTGCTTGTTTTGAGGGTTCAGTAAGCCAGTGCATGTAAAATGCTTAGATCACGGCCTGGCACGTAGCCGACATCACTAAATGTTAGATGGGCTTAATCCCTTATTATTTATTGTCCTCAGTAATATTTTAGATTTATTTCCATCCCCTTACTTACGGCTTCTGTTTACTTGCCTTTATTGTGCTCAGTCAAATCAATACATTTTTTTTCCTCTATTGATTTGAAAACTATAGATTTTTCCCCCTCATTTAATTGAGCGCCCTTAAAATGTTAACATACATATTTAACTATAAATTTTTAGCAAGTCTAAAGTTACCTCTGTCATCCTTCGAAATAATCAAGGATCTTTGCACATGGAACTGCACGCTACACACTCTCCCTCCACCTTCCTTCTTCTTGTGCTATTAGTCAAGGCTTTCCTTTCTATCTTAATACAAAAAATGCATTATTAATTTGTAGAGTCAATAGTTAATTGAATTTGCTAACAAATTTTACCAGTGTTCATATTTTTTAAAATCCTGTTTGTTCTCTGTAATCACTTTTCTTGCAGAAATGTATCCTTTAGTAATTCTTTCATTTTAGGTGGCAAGATGTCTTTATTTTGCCCACGTTCTTGAATAATTGAATAGAAGGACCTTTATTTTCCTACACTGCTACCAAAAAATGATGTTCTTCCACTGTTTTCTGAACATCTCTGGAAGCTAAGATCTCTGCTATGGGTCTAACTATTGGCAGGTAATGCCTCTTCTTTCTGGCAAATGTTGTTTTTTTAGGGGAGAGGTCGGTTTTGGTACTCTAGAGTTTTACCAAAATGGGTGAATTAAATTTTGTTTTTTGACCCTGCTTACCACTGTGTGTATGTTCTCAGTGTAAGAAATCATATGTCTCTTCAATTCTAGAATGTTCTTAGCCATATCCCCTCAGTTTGTTGCTTTTTCTACCAGTACCCCATTTTTTTCTTTTGGAACTCTATCAGATGAATGGTGTGGGTTTTTTAAACAATTGTGTAGGATTTGAGTTTGGATGGACCAAAAATTAATTAAACATTCTTCTAGTAATGGGAATTTATGTTTTTCCATCTTTTTTGTATTAAAAACAATGCTTTAGCCAACATTTTAATCTCTCCTTTTTTTGTTAGAGTCTATTTTTATTGCATTATGGTTAGGTAATGACTTCTATTGAGATTTTTTTCTATAGTCATTTTTCTAAATGGTCTATGAGAGACTGAGAAAGCTATCCTGTTTGCTGAGCGCAAAGGTGTGAGAGGGAGAGTCAGATTTTTATTACTGAAATCTTCAAAATTCTCACTTAATTTTCTTTGTGTAATTTGTTCATTTAAAATGTGTTAACACCTTTATGACTGGGGATTTGTCAAGTCCCCTTTTTGCCCTAATTGTTTGCTGCATCATGAGACATATCGGTGCCTATCTCAGAGGTCCCCCCACAGGGCTGATGCCTGGCATCTCCCCGAAGCCTTCATGAGCCTCCTTTGTGTGTGGGCCCTTGGGCTCTGCCCAGCGCCCTGATCTCTGAGCGGCTGCCCCGTTGCCTGTCCTGTACTCTCCGCACTGGGTGTGCGGGAATCTCTGCCTGTGCCTGGTTTGCTGCCGCACCCTGAGCAGCTTTCCTCCATGGATACAGGCTCCACCCCACTCCGTTTTTACATTTGTTTGATTCTTTTGATGGAAATTGGAAGGGAGAGAAATTAGACAAATGCTGCTTGTTGCCATTCTTAACATAGAAGTCCCTTTCTTTCTGACAGCTGCTTTTCCGAGCATGGAAGCTCTTTCTCTTACCCAGCTTGACCCCCTTCCTCAGCTCCAGCCTCCCCACGTGCACAAGCTCATGGCAGGAAGGACCGTTTCTAGCACCTCTGGCCCCTATATGGGGACACAGAAGCCCAATGAGGCTAGCAGCCTGGGCCGGATTCCAGGACGGAGGCTCCCCAGCTTCCTGCTGGTCAGCAAGGTCCGGGAACTCGCTCTGCTGACAGTGCATGAAGGCCGAACACCTGCAATGGGCCCAGCGCTGAACTGGGTGCATTGCTATGTGATCTCATCAAGTTCTCACAATTAAGCCCTGAAAACCACTAATAAGGAGGAAGCCGAGATTAAGCACCATGCACATGGTCATCCAGCTGACCAGTGGCCCAGTGGGATTTTTAACCAGCTCCTCCATTCCTGGCCAACCTCATGAATTTCAGCTGGAGCAGAGCTCAGCAACCCTGGAGCTCCCCTCTCTCTTCCCAAGGAAGGGTCTGTGGGGCTCTCTGCAGGAGGGACAGTCTGGCTTCCCATGGCTGGACCATCGGGAGAAAGGCAGTGCCCACTGCCCAGCCCCATTCTGCCCTGCAGCCGGCCGTGCCCCTGGCCCAGCCCCTGCCCCAGCCTTCTGTGGAATCCCTGCTTCTTTGGCCAGATGTGTCCCCAGCACCACTCAGGCTGCTTCTGGGTGGGTGGAGTAGGTGGGCAGAGCAGCTGCCTCCCACAGATCTGTTCTCCACCAGCAGCCAGAATAGATCTTCTTTTTTTTTTATCCTCACCCGAGGACATTTTTTTTTTTTTCCATTGCTTTTAGAGAGAGAGGAAGGGAGAGAGAGAAACATCAACTGATTGCCTCCTGTATGCCCCCAGACTGGGGATCAGGAATTTAGGATCGAACCCACAACCTAGGTATGTACCCCTACTGGGAATCAAACCCTCAACCTTTTGGTTATGAGACGATGCTCCAACCAACTGAGCCACACTGGCCAGGGCCAGAATGGGTCATCTTGTTTTATTTTTAATTTTATTTTATTTAAAAAAAATATTTTATCGTTTACGCTGTTACAGTTGTCCCAATTCCGTCCCCCACCCCTTTGCCCCTGACGGGCTGGGTGGAAGGAGGAAGAACAGGTCACATTGAACAGAAAATGACCTACCTGTCGGCCAGAAAGGTTCGTGCCCGTCCCTCCAGACCTTTGCCCAGAGTGCCCTCCCCACTCCCATCCCTGATAAGCCCTGCCCCTCCCTCAGTTCTCACCTCCTGTCCTAGGCACAGGACCTTCCTTTGCCCAGACCAGGGCCACACACCACAGCCCATTGCTCAGGGACTGTCTGCCTCACCGGGAACTCTGTGAGGGTGGTATATGCAGGCTGGCACATAGTAGGTGCAGGGCTCAGGGAGGGTTTGTGGAACAAAGGGATGGGGTGAAGGTGAGGGGAGGTGGTGGAGGCTGGGGAAACAGGAGGAGACGAAAAGGTAGGGGTGCTCTAGAGCCCAGCCCCAGGCTCTGCTGTTCTGAATGCCCGCCTTTGCTGCGCTGTTCCCAGCGGGTGCCAGCTCTGAATGCCTGTTTAAGTCACTCCACGAAGCTCAGCTTCTCAATCTGTTTTGTATTTGCCAGGGCCAGATTCATCTTCCTTTTTTAAAAGTCAAGCTTCTGAGACAGTCATTTAAATTCACAATGATTCTTCTCTCAAATAGCTTCTCTGAATGGGGTATTCGGAGCCGTGGATCTTAGGGACTCTGCCAGGAGGCCTTGAGGGTCATGCAAAGACTCCTTGACAGGGTGCTCGTTGTCAATGACAAGGGACTCCCAAGGTAGGGGCTAGCTTCAAATAAATGGGGTGTGTGTCGGGGGTCTGCAGCCCATTTGCTGAAAGGTCACTTTCTGAGGTAACCTGTGGATATTAGATCCTCTTTCCTGGGAAGAAGGACAGTGGGTTCAGCGGCCACTCCAGATGTTTGTCTGCATTGAGATTAGACATTGCAATACCCGCAGCTTGGAATATTCTGGACAGTTAAAAAGCATGATGTAGATCTGTATGTACTGCCTGGGAAACATATCCAAAACGGTACTGTTAAGTGAAAGAGCAAACTGCGAAAGATATACACATATATACCATTTATGGCTAAAAAACACATGCAAAATAAGTCACAACTATGTATTCACTATTTACACAGTTGTAAGTGCACATGTAGAAAGAAGTCTGGACTGGATTGGGGTGGCTTTCAAAGGGACCTTTGATTGTATTGTTTGAAGTTTTTTTCCTATGAGACTATATTACTGTGTACGTGTATAATTTAAGGAGACATACAGATTTAGGATTGGGAATCTACATGACTTACTCTGAGCTTCTGGGATTTTCATTTTTCTTTCTTGAGTGGTAATATTGAATGGCCTACCCAGCGTTTATTGGACATGCCAAAAAGCTTTCTGATTGATACTTTACAAGTAAATTATATTTGTAGTTTAGGTAAGAGGTAGCAAACTTCTCTTTAAAAAACCAGATGGTAAATATTTTAGGTTTTGTGGGCCGAAAGGTCTCTGCTGAAACTGCCCAACCCTGGCTTTGTAATATGAAGCAGCCACAGACAATGGGAAAATAAACCAGTAGGTTTTGGTCTGTGGGCTGTAGTTGGCTGACCCCAGGGCACAGATGGATACGAAACAGAGATAAACGGCAAATGGAAATATTTCAGGAATTTAATCAGAACTGTCACGTTGAAAGGATTAAGGACCTGTAAAACTGGAACCAAACAAAGGCATCGCTTTTCTCAAGCACTGTTCAGTGACCTCTTCCAGCTGGACCAGGGTGAGGCCGGAGCGGTCAGACCCGGGAGAAAGGCCCCAGGAGGACCGCGCGCCCTGTGGCTCTTGGGGAGCGGCCCCTGGGAGGTGCTCTGGTTGCCCCCCGCTCCTGTGCAAGTCTGTGAGTGGCCTGAGCCTGCACACGGTTGGCCCTCAGGACGCTTTGAGGACGGGACAGGACTCCGAGGGGCCTGCCCAGCCCTGGGAGACAGTGGGCAGGGTCAGACTCAGGGCAGATGAACAACATCCTTAGGTTTGAGGAAAGACGAGTGGAGTCCTTGTGGCCAGATGCCGAGATCCAGGCCCCTCTTGGGAAGTGATCTTAGGCGGATCACTCTGCCTGCCCCCAGTTTCTTGGGGTTGGGGGCTGAGGTTAAGCACTGCGGGATGTAGGACAGGCAGGACCCACTAGCGCCAGCTATGTGGTCCATGTTAATGAGACATGTGGTTGCAGATGGAACACTTGTGTCTGGGCCTGGGCACCTCATGCCCCATGTTACCGGGATGGACAGGGACCTCTCAGGCGTGTGCATTTTCTCTCCTCCATTCCGCCCACCCCTCCGCACCAATAGCAGCCCTCCACACTGACTGAGCGGGGATGTGCGTGGCAGGAAACAATCACTAATAGGACTGAGAGCTTCTCCTCCCAGACTCATGAGGAGAATTCTGTCTGCCTGGCGATCCCCCACCTCTGTAACATTGGGGTAGTGATATGAAGAAAGACAATCCCAGTCCTGGAGGGAAGAGCAGACAGGGTTACCCAGGGAGGAGCAAAGTTATCACAGCTGAGAAAAGAAGGGACTGGAATCTGAGGGGGGCCCAGAGGGCCAAGCCCCGAGGCTGGGCGTGAGGGGAGAAGAGGCCGGGGTGTTTGGGGAGAGGGAGGAGGGGGACTGGCTGGCTGCTGTGCACCCGTGCGAGATCTCAGATGAGGAGGGAGGGGGGCTCTAATGGGCAGCTGGGTGTGACGAGTGGGATTCTGTTATCCTAGTGAATCTCAAGAATAGATTTAAGTGGGTATATTTTCTGAAAGGGACCTCAGGGATGCCAAAGCCAGCCTCGGGCTAGGCCCTGTGCACTCACAGGCGTGTGTGTGTGTGTGTGTTTGTTGCACACATCTGGGTCTGGACATACTAGAGCTAGCCCAAATGGGTGCAGCCGGCATCATTTCACCTTGAAGAATGGGGCTCATAGAAGGGGGGTGAAAGGTGTATTCATTTTGTCTGTGTCCTGGCAGACAATGGCCAGCCCCATGTGGATGTCACCCAGAGACCCTTCCTGGGTCTGGGTCTGTCTGTGGACAGGCCAGTGGGAGCAACAACATAAGAGGAAGCTCGAATGCAGCGCCCACAAGGAATGTCCCCACCCCGGCTGGGAGTCCGAGCCAACTCGCACCCTGGCGCAGCCCGGAGGCTGGCGCCGGCGCCGGCTCTGTTTGGTAACATCCCAGCAATCGGCTGCCTTGTCTCTATTTTGGCTCTGGCCAGCGCTGCCGCTTTCTGCACCTTTCAGAAGTGTTCCTTCCTTTTGGAAGGCTGGGGCGCCAGCTCCCCCAGCTCCTTCCCATTTTGGTAAATTAAGGAACAAGTGGTGCCAAATTGTTCTCATCTCTTTCATGAGATTATTCGTCACCAGCTTATTTTCTTTTCCTCCATTGAATGAGTGCATTAAAACTAAAATTCAGTCATTGCCCGAAGCACAGACGGCGCTCCCCTTCATAATTACATCCTCTTAATTGGCATCTGAGGGCCCAGCTCATTTTAATGCTTGTTGGAAAATGTCTCAGACACATTTGATTTTTTTTTTAGGTTTAAAGGTCAACAAGAATATCTTACCTTAATTTGACAAGTGTGCAAGAAATAATGCAAGACTGGTTTATGTTCAGGTAATGCACAAAGAAATCTATAAATCAAGCTGGGGGAATATTAGATGATGCCATATCGGAACCATCTGCCTTCATTCTCAGAAGAATCGATACCACAAAGAAAGCACCGAAGATGTAGTGATTTATGCTCTCATGTCGGTGGAGAAATATTGGTCATTTTTAAAGTCACTTCATATCATCCTAAAACAACAGGGCCTGAGGGAGAGAATGAGTGGCCATAACCCTGCACGTGTCAGAGAGCAAATCTGACACTTGTTTTTTGATTGTCTCTGCTCAGAAACGACGATTCTGAGGCCCCCGCATGCCCACGACTCTGCTCTTTCTGCTGTTGTATGCAGAGCATTGAATGCCGAGATGGTGTGGAAGGGAGTCAGCTAAACTGCCTCTGAGCGGTTGTTGCCAGGGGTTGGAGGCTTACAGCTCAGGGACCCTGGGTTTTCCATGCCAGGCCTGCTGCTTAAAACCCTGCCTTCCCTTCGAGAGCCTTTGCTGGCTTTCTTCACCTCTGGGCCGGGAAAGTGCAAGGCCTCGGGGAGCTCCATCCTCCGCCATGCTGGATGGTGGGGCTTTCAGACCAAGAAGTTGGGAGTGGGAGCAGGTGCTGCGGCCTTGTGAGGAGGGAAGGAAAGCCTCTGGGTGGTTAGAGTTTGGAAAAACATGCCGCATCATTTCGCTGGCTTCCGTAGAGGTGGCAGTCGATAGCAGCACTTCTCCAGGGAGCTGGGAGGAGGCGCAGGCCAGGGGAACCTCAAGCAGGAGTTTTGTTTTGTTTTTTTTTAAGATTTTATTTATTTTTTATTTTTAGACAGAGGGAAAGGGAGGGAGAAAGACAGGGAGAGAAACATCAATGTGTGGTTGCCTCTTACGCGCCCCCTACTGGGGACCTGGCCCGCAACCCAGGCATGTGCCCTGACTGGCAAATCGAACCTGTGACCCTTTGGTTCGCAGGCTGACGCTCAATCCACATCAGTCAGGGCTCAGGCAGGTGTTTTAATCTCTGGGGAGGGAGAGGAGGCTTTGTGAGGCTTGCAAAAGAGTATTTTGTAATTGGAGAGGTTTATTGGGAGGGGGGTTTGAGGTGTAAAATTACATTTCCATAAGCTATAGGGGATAAAGC
The DNA here is from genome assembly GCA_004026545.1 of Mormoops blainvillei. Taxonomy (NCBI): domain Eukaryota; kingdom Metazoa; phylum Chordata; class Mammalia; order Chiroptera; family Mormoopidae; genus Mormoops; species Mormoops blainvillei. The sequence goes on from PVJD01000593.1 coordinate 106,682, forward strand.
TTCTCACAATTTTCTTGGTCAGGAACTTCGAATGCAAGGGATTCTGAGATTTCGCTTTGTGACGCTTGCGTTAGATACGCTGTGGACCATTGTTGCGTGTTTATGTTGTCGTGTGTACTGCATTTCCCATTATGTGCCATAAACTTAAGTGTTTTCTGTTTTAAGGTGAGCATGTGCTTTGAGGAAAAGGTGGATTTTCGTGTTTCTACAGAATGGCACAAAAAAGGGACTGGGAACCTTACATCTTCAGTTTTGTCCTTTCCAAGAGTTGAGGTTGGACCTGATGTTACAAGCTAGAAATCAAAATAGGACCATTCCCTTCACCACTGGTGCAGTACACCGTGCTCATGACTTTTTGTGCTAAACAGGCCCACTGTCACATTCCAGCCTCCTAGAGCATGGCCATGGGTGGACTCCTGGCCTGCCACACCATTCTGACTGCCGGCCATGGAGGTCACACTACCACCTGCAAACCAAACCTAAGCCTCGAGACTCTTGGTTTTGTTTCCTTTGTCCCTTTTAGGGGAGCTGCTGATGATGCATGAGGCTCCCATCAAGGGTGGAAGTATGTCTATTGCAAAGATGGGGCACACCTCCCTTGAGGCGCTGGCAGATTCTGGGCGGTGGTGCCCGACCACCTTTATACCTTAAGTCATGTTGGATTCAGATCACATGAGATTCATTCTAAAACTGGTGGGTTTTATTATTTTTTGCAAAACGTCCTTCTCTGCCTCACACGAAAGAAACTAGCAGCGGCACACATCATCAGGATTGCCACCCATCCGTACAAAACCTGCAATCCTGAAGGACACAGATCCTTACCTTGTTCGAAACGCCCACGAAACCGGCACTGAGGGCATCGGACCTTGCCTTGGCGAACAAACTGAGAATGCGGCCCAGGGGAATTCACTGGGAAGGACAGACTAACTACTGATCAAGGTTGGCAAGCTAAAAGTTCGCCAAAGTTCAAATCTACTATTTAGCTGTTAGTTGCAATGAGTGGATGATAAAGAAAACCATGCACAACTAGCTAGGTATGTGTGACACCAGGTAAAGAGATGATTAGACAGGAAAGACCGTTTTCCTGAACCTTGGAGACCACCAATAGAATCGAATATGTCTCCGAACTGGAGTCAAATTTCTTTGAAATAAATGAGCTGAATTGAAAAATAATATTAGATTTGCATTATGGGTGTTCTTGCAGTGCCAAATTCAAGACAAGGACAGTGTGTGTCTGTGTCTGTGTGTGTGAATACAAGGAGAAACCTCACAAATATTTTCAGAATATAATCCATCATTCTCTGCCAAGCTTCAGCTTCTAACATTTTGCCAATTTTTTTAGAAGACTTCAACCTTGCTAACAATGTAATTAATTATGTAAAAGAAATCCAGCCAACCCAAAACACCAGCAAACCCAAAGCATTGTATGCTATGCTCTTTTCCTAGTTCTGCGAAGATCTGAATGCCAGTGAAACCAAGTTGCATACTGGGTTCTTTTGATCTGAACTGAAATTGTCAAAGGTGCTTGGTGAGTAAATGGGCCGAAGGTAGATGTTACCATATTTTTAATCATCAGGGAAAAGACCAACTGCATTAAACTTTCAAAATCGATCATTCCGATGTGCTTGGCATACTCAGCAGGCGTGATGGAAATAGTTTTGCAAACACAGAACTTCAGAAAAAATGCCAACCCCACTGATCATCGCAACACACGCCCATGGACTTGAGGTAGCTCGGGCCCGGCACTGGCAGCAGAGACCTAGTGCCCAGGACAGCTGTTTGCTTTCCCTTCCTGAGGAAGTAAGTGCTTGCGGACCAGTTTCATGGGAGCCCTTTCCAGGGCTGTCACATTTCTCTGGGTCTGCCTGTAGCCTGAGCTCCTGAGATATTCCCCAGAGACCCCCGTAGGAAGCGTCACAGCTCCTGTTTCTTGCTGGCCTTCAGGTTTTGCTATATGATAGTCAGCAGTAGTTGTTTCTCCAGCTCCAGGTTGATGGACTGGCCTGAGAGAGAAGCACTTTGAGGAGTCCGTTCATCCCCAGAGCATGATCGAGCACTCCCTGCGTACCAGACACCCCTCCAAAAGTGGTATCCTCGTTTGCCCATTTAGTCTTTATTCCAACCTTGTGAGGTAGCCATTATTACACCCATTTTTCAGGTGAGAAAACCAAGGCACGGTGAGCTGAGGTAGCTTACATAGAGTGACATAGTTGGTAAATGATGGACCCAGACAGCCTGGGCTCTCCTCCCAGCTCCAGGTCCCTCCTCCCAGTCAGCGCTGTGTCTCATTATCCCTTTTCTATTTCATTCACATCTACCAAGCAGCTGAGTTTCTGGCACTTCTTGAGATGAAAACGAGCAGGGAGGGCCAGACTTAACATGAAGGTAACATGGTTGGTTTTTTTGTTTTTTTTTAAGATTTTATATATTTATTTTTAGAGAGAGGGGAAGGGAGGGAGAAGGAGGGAGAGAAACATTGGCATGAGATAGAAACATCGATCAGTTGCCTCTCGAACGCGCCCTAAACGTGCAACCCAGGCACGTGCGCTGACCGGGAATCAAACTGGTGACCTTTTGCTTTGCGAGATGATGCCCAGCCAATGAGCCACACCAGTCAGGGCAAGAGTAACATAGTTTTTCAGGATCTAGAATACACCAGGAAAGCTTTATGGCCTGCAAGGGACCTAAGACAGAATGATAATCAGAGCATCAAAACAAAAACATGTCATTTTTTAACATCAAAATGAAGTGTCCTCTAAAAGTGTCAATTCTTTTGCGAATGGCAGACATGGATCTTCATGTCACGGCTGAAATGTCTCACCAGAACTATTAAGGTGTCCTCTCCCCTGGCTTCCCTGCTCCTGCCCTACCTGTGTGGCCAGAGGGTTGCTGCTGAAATCCACGTCACGTAATGTTCTTTCTCTACCCCATCCCACTCAGAGTAAAAGCCAGCATCCTTCGAATGGCCCACATGACTGACCCCGACATTACTTCTCTCACCTGATCTCCTTTTACTCTTCTTTATGTTCGTTTCTCTCCAGACACCCTGGGTGTCAGGGATGCCTGCACCCCAGGGTCTCTGCACAGGTGGTTCCCTAGATACCCACACAGTTCAAATGTCACCTTCTCAGTGAGGCCCCATCGCACACGCTTAGGCCTGGAGACCTGCCCGGAGCCTCCAGCGCTGCCACTCCCCCTTGCTCTGCCTGGCCTTCCTTTTCTCCATGGCATTTATCACCCTCTGATGTTATTTATGATTTTCTAATTTATTACGCTTCTAGAACTGTCTGTCTTCTCCTGGTTGCAGTGCAATTCTGTAAGGGCAGGATCTTTGTTTTGTTCACCAGTGGATCCCAATTGCTTAGAACAGTGCCAGGCACATAGTAGGTGCCCATTAAATATTTACTACATGTGTGGTTTTCTCTAGGGGGGGAGGGAGAGGGGAGCAGGAAGGAGTACAAAGGAGACTCCAAATATTGGCCATTGTTTTATTCTTTAAGCTGAGGGTAAGTGCACTAAAATATTTTATAATGACTTTTGAAGAAGCAAATAGGGCCCCAAAGTAAAATGCGTAGCATGGCTTGTATCAGCAAGGTAGATCCCTCTCCCCATCCGAACACCGTGCCTCATCGTGAGTATTGTCCTGCACCAGTGACTGCAAGGGCAGGTCCTGAGACAGCTGTGTTTGTGACAGGGAAGATGTGGACGGACAGAAAAGAAACGCTGGGCCAGGGGCTCCGACCGCCAGGGCGGCTGGGCTTGGACGGGGAGCCGAATGGAGGAAGCCGAGCCGACTTGCAGGTTGACTGTCAGTGCATGTTGAGGACGGATGAGAAACAAGACAGAGAGTCAGCCAGGCTCACGATGGCCCAGGGACAGCTCCTGAGAACAGGATCCCTGGGGGCGGGTGTCTGATGACCTTTACAGGAGGGCCCGTGTCCCTTTTGTTTGTCAGGGGAGAGACTGAAAGAGAAATGTTTTCTGGGCCGCCTGAAAGGGCTGAGTCAGGGGCCTGGTCCAATACATTAGACAGAGGGGTGACCTGCGCAGGTCCGTGACTTCCTGCGCCACGTAAGATCCCCAAATGCTCGAAAGAAGAGCCAGTTTCTGGGTTTGCTTTAATCACGATCAGTTTATGTCTATGACCCTAACAGAGTCAGTCCCGGTGGTGTGAAGACTCTGGCCCAGCCAGGCCGGCGGTGTGAGGGCAAGGCGAGCTGGTTGGTGTCCTGGCCGCATGGCTGGGAGGACAGGTCTCCCCCGCGCCGCGCACCTCGCAGCTTCCGGGCCGTTGATCAATGCCCCGGTAAGCACGAGTCCTTCAGAGGAGCACCATTGATCAGGCTAGATGGAAAACAAATGGCAGCGGTCCAGGCGAGTGAATATTCATTTGGAAATGTCAGCGAGCAAGTGGGATTATGCCTTCGGTGACTTGCCTGGCAGTGTCGATTCTGGACGTGAGGTGACCCGGATGTTTACAGAGGCTGAGGGCTCAGGCCAGGGACCCTGATACAGAGCACCTGGAACAGCGAGGGCCGACATCCCCCTGCCATATTACCCCTCCTCACTGCCCTTGAAGTGCTGACCAAAGCTGGGGCCGACTGTGTGTCGGTGGGGCGTGGATGGGCATCCTGGCCAGGGCCCTTGTCTTCAGGCAGGTCACTCTCTGTACAGTGGCCACCAGGCCTGGGGACATCTATGTGCCTGGAAGGGTTGAAGGACCTCAGGCCACACAATCGCTGGTCTCCTGAGCCTGCACTGGTCCGAGGTTCGCAGGGGGAGGGTCTCACGGCTGTCCGGCTACGGCCGCCTCTAGTCTCTAGCTGAGACCCTTCCTCCTACCTTCTCATCCCAGCTCTGCTCAAATGGGGGCTAGGGCTGCGGGAGGCTGTGAGATCTGTATTGTGCTGCCCCCCACCACCCCCTCACCCCCACCCCGGGAGGGATGAATGAATGGGCGGATGTTTGAGTTTACCTTCTTCACCCTGGGAACCCTGTTCCCTGACTGGAAGCTTCCTAGATAGAGGTGAGAGGTCATCACTGCTGGCCTGGGAGGCCAGGGACCCTGCAAGCTCATTGCCAGGTGCACTGCCACTGAGGTGCAGCTGACTGCTCCCCCCAGGCCCAATTAACCATCTGTAAGAGCTGCCATTGGCGTGGGGAGGGACTTGTCTCGCTTCTCCGTGCAGACTGCTCAGCTAATGAGGGGGTTTGTGAATTTTTTAATTATGGCTTCCATGCCTGGCTTAATTATTTGCATATGGCTTTTGCAAGTGAGAAGAGGACGCCTGCACACAGCGCTTCTCCCAGCCCCACGTTTGACTTTAATTAAAGGCAGAACCTGAGGTCTTTCCATCACTAATGATTGTGGAAAATTAGCTTCTAATTCCCAGTGGTCGCCTGAGCAGTGCACCCTCAGGCAGAGAGGGGTTGGAGCTGGGAGTGGAGCGGAGGCACAGATGGCAGATGGCCCCCCTGGGTGGCCACTCCTGAGCCCCCCAGCCCACCCTGCCCCTGTCTTCCCCCCAGACCCTGGTGGAAAGCGGAGCCTTGCTCTCCGCTACCAGGAAGGAGGCCTGACCCCGGGCAGCGGCTGTGGGGGAGCACCGTGGAGCTGGGGGTGAGGTGCTCCTGGTCATTGTCTGGGCTGCGGCTGGACTGCTTTCACCGGGCAGAGGAACGGGAGGTTCTGAAACACCCACACGTGGGTGCACACGTCCGCTCACACAGGTGCTCACCCAGGCCTGCAATACACAGGCCTTCACCCACTTATCCTCAGGACAGAGTCACAGAGACACGTCTGCATGTTCACACACGTGTGTGCCTGCGCAGTCACAGAAGCGTTTACATGTGAGCTGAAGGCCCTCTCGGGGCCTCCCTCGCTCTCGCTGTCCCTCAAGCTCTCACCGAGGCCAGGGTTTGCTTGGGAGTCAGTGGTGCAGGGAGGGGTGCAGCAGGGAGGATGTGGCTTGGCTGGGAGGGCTGCTGACAGCGACTGAGTGGCCCTGACCACCTCCCTGCTGACCGACAGAGGCCTGTGCTGGCTGTGTCCGGGGCGTGGCTTCCTCAGTCACACAAGGCAGGGTTAATGCTGGGAGTGGTGGAGAGCACTTTCTTCGGAATAAGGCCAGAATTCACGTCTGCCTCCACTTATTAGCAGCGTGGCTTTGGGTAAGTCTCTCAACCTCTCTGAGCCTGTTTCCGCATCTGTAAAATGGGGTTCTAATTGTTCGTGCGGCTCTCGCAAGGCGCAAAGGAGAAAATGCACAGTGGACTCTGGCCAGCTCTGTCGCCCCTCCCTCTTGGAGGGGCCAAGCCCATAGCTAGCTCTAGGGAGGACAGTTTCACCTCATTGGTTCCAGTAACCCAAGCCTGCTCCTGCCAGAACAGGGTATTCCCCAGCCCCTGGCATGGGGTCAGGGAGGTGCCTTTGGCTCTGGGCCCAGGAGCTCTGTTCCATGGCTGGAGGCGGGGCTCCCTCTCTCCTGCTGGAGGTAATGAGGGTGCCTGTAGGCTGGACTGTGGCTACAACCATCATGCAGTCGTGAAGGAGCCATCTGAAGACAAAAACAGCCCCAGGGACAGAAGAGCAGAGCCAGAGGAAGGACTTGGATCCCCGGTGACACCATGGTGCTGTGGAACTCCCACCAAGCTGGGTTTTCTATTATTCACCTGCAAATACATCCTGGTGGTCACAGGATTCATGTCAAATGCTCAGGCTGACACTGTCTGCACACGGCTGATGGCAGCCAGAGAATGAGACAAGAGCTTATCTCCTGGCAACAGCCCAGTCCCCTTCTGAGGATACTGCGCTGCGGGCCAGGGCCGAGCCTTCTGCCACACGGGCTGCGTTAGGCGCTGGGGCTGCCGTAACAAAGACCGTGGACTGGGGTCCTAAACAACCATCGTTTATTGCCCCACATTCCCGGAGGCTAGAAGCCTGAGATTAAGGTGTCGGCAGGCTTGGTTCCTTCTGAGGGTGGGGGGGTGGAATCTGTGCAGGCCTCGCCCCGAGCCTCTGGGGGTCTGCTGGCCCTCTTTGGTGTCCCTCGGCTGGTAGATCTCCACTTTTATCTTCATGTGGCAGCCTCTCTGGGTGTGCAAGTCCGTGTCCATATTTCCCCTCTTTGCGAGAACATCGGTCATATTAGGTTAGGGGCACACTCTATTCCAGCATGACCTCATCTTAACTAATTACCTCTTCAATGACCCTGTCTCCAAGTAAGGCCACGTTCTGCAGTCTTGGGGTTAAGGCTTCAACACGTGAAGCTTTTTTGAGGGGGAGGGGAGCTACAATTCAACCCATAACAGGTGCACACGATGTGAGTGTGTGTACACGTGTGTGCCACAGCTGGGTGGGGCTCCTGTGTACTTGCCCTTCTTGCCACATGGCTTCCTTGCCCTTCTTGCCGACTTCTTTGCTTATCATGAACAATAGAGAAAGTGTCCCACCACAGTGACCATCCTCCAGGCTGAGGCAGGAATGCTGGTGCTGGACTCACATGTTTCTGCACGGGGACCACGCAGTTCCAGAGCTGTAGGGAGCGGCTCCTGCCCTGGGAGGCCTCTGTGGCCTCTCTTCACACCCGCAGGCCCATAGGCTTTTTCTCTCCTCAGGTGATTTTGCACAGAATTCCTTGAACAGTTAGCATCATTGTAACCCAGAAGGCAGATGCTTTTCTCCAGCCTAGGCTACGCTGTTTGTGGCGGGGGTGCCCCCAGGCCAAATTCAGCTTGGACCTGAGTTGTGATTCACTGGGGTAGGTTTTTAAAAATGAGCATTGCTTGCCAATTAAAGAATTGGGAAATTTCAAGTTAAAATCCAGGTTTCCAGATTGGAAGATCTGACTGAAAGTCTGGATCTGCTACCGAGGGTCATTGGATATGTCATTTTAAAAACAATTTTCATTATAAAAGTGTCATACAGTTATTATAGGAAATGGGCTGCTTCAAACAAGTGTTCCCTGAAGACCAATAATTGGCCACTCTTGGTCTCATCATAAAAATGTGTATTTCCACCCGTGTCGTCCTCTTTTCATCAACCATGTAAGAGAAACCAGGGCTCAAGTGACCCTTTGGACAACAGAGTGGCACACGGGCACAGCATGGGGCCTGTGTGGATGCCAGTCTGCTTTCAGGTGCTCCCAGCCAGCTGCGTGCTGCCTGCACCCTTGGCCCGTCACTCCAGCCCGGCAGACATGCCGTGAGTGCCGTGTCCAGGGACCATAAAGGTTTAGCACCTTTTCTGTGCCCTTGAAGTGGAGAGATGAGGACATCTGGGGCTCAGGAGAGCAGAAAGGGGCTGCAGGCTCTAGGATAGGAAAACCAGACCCCCTTCTCTATTGTTCAAGATAAGCAAAGAAGTCGGCAAAGCCGTTTGGCAAGAAGGGCAAGACTGACCGGAGAGGGGCCCGTGCTCTGCCGGGATAACACTGGGGCCCAACATCCCCAACCCCTGCCCTGAGCCCTTTCCCCCCAGACCCTGGGACAGCATCTCCCCATAGCAGGAATCTTCGCAAACAGTCCCGTGACATCAGTTTACCAGGAACCGACTTACTGGTTGGAAAAACTGAAGCTCAGAGACGTAAAATGATGATTCCCGGAGTCTTCCAGTGAGAAAATGTAATGCTGAGAAGCAGACCCTCCAAGCCCAGTGCTCTCTTGTCGGAACTAGCCTCTGTTAGCTGTGTTGGAGGAAAACCCAGGGGCTCTGTGGACACACAAGGCCACCTCACCTGGCCTGAGGGTTGTCAGGGAATGGTGAGAGATGAGACTGGAGATGGAAGGTCGGAGAGACTTATTACTCATGGGCCTTGTGGGCCATGCTGATATGTTTAAACTTGGGCCATTGGGCAACTGGAGGCCCTCAGCACAGGAGAGTGACAGCAAACGTACCACGTTGCAGGGACTGGTGTGGATGCAAGGAGCTGTCCTGGCCCCCGGTGCTGAATCAGCCTCCCTTGAGGGGCTGGAGAGACAGGCCACATGTGCAAGAGGCAGAGAACACTTGATGTAGGGGAACGGGGGAAGGTGGGCTAGGGTGGGCCTACATTTCTGGCTTTGCAGCACCCTGTGGTGAAAGAAAGGGAAGGCATCGGGGGTCAGAGCGATGGAGGAGACTTGAAGCACAGGATGTCAGCTGGAGACACGAGGCAGACTCGCAGAGAAGACTGGCTCCTGTCTCATGCGTGACCCCTCATTAGAGCTTCCAGGTCACTCCACAGCCATGGCCCCACCCTGGTAGCCTGTGAGAGACCCAGTTACCCACAGAGCAACCAGGATAAGGCCAACAGACTTGATTGTTCTGCCACATTCTTAGTCTTTGAGCCCTCAGATTGAAAGAAACCAACTTGTTTTGAGGAGAGCTCCAGAGAAAACCATGCTGAACTGTCAGGGATCAAGGATTTGGTGGTCAGCCGTGCAGCCAGCTCAGAGAGGCCAGTCTGCTCCCAAAGAGGATGGCTGTGCACGTGTACTGTGCAGACATGCAGGCCACACCTGCTGGACTCCACGTGACCTCAGCGGAGAGGACCCAACCAGCCCCAGTGTGCAAGCATCCCTCACCCTCCTCCCTCCTCTAACTGGCTCTCTTTGCGTCCCACACGTTGCCCAAGTACCTACTCTGTGCCAGGCACTACTGGCAGCAGGATACACAAAGGCAAGTCCGCTGGGGCCTCCTATGCCAGCCACAGGGAGAGGGTTTCCCTGGAAGGAAGCCAAACCTCCTTGCGCGTCTCCTCCTCTCGCGTCTGTGGATTACTGTTAGCAGCTTGAAGGCAGCTGCACCCTGTTAGGGGCCAGGGCACTCTGGGTTTACTCGCACACTCCTTTCTGTTCATATTACACTCCAACTTTCAATTTTGAGAAGTAAATATGCAATTTTTTTCTTTCCTGTAATTTTCCTTGCTATGGCTGTGAATGTCGGAGCAGCTGGGAAATGCGAATGGCTCCGTGTTCTCTAAAAGTAAAAGGAGACCGTACAGCACCGTGCCCGCCTGCTGCTCTTGGCCAGGTCCGGAGGCTCTGCGGAGGGAGATGTGCTCCAGGCTGAACTGCCAGGGGAACTGTAACCCAAATGATGTGTCCCCGCCTTCCATTAACAATGAGAAAATTGCTAAGAGGTGAACATGCGTGCCCATGCATGCGTGTGTGTGTGCTGCAGGGATGTTTGTAGAGGTGAAGTGAGGTTATCTGCTTACTCAGTCAAACTTTCTGCATTTTCCTCTGGAGACTTTCGAAGGTCAGGACAGTCTGATACATGCTTTTGTTAGGGAGAAATGAGTCAGACAGATCTGGGTGGCTTAGTTACTGTGTAACCTTGGCCATGTTTAGTCTCTGTGGGTCTTAATTTCATCATCTGTAAAACGGAGTGGTGGGCTTGGGTATTTGCTGCCCAGATCCCCTTTCCAGGAGGACTTTCTGATCACCCACACAATATGTGGGCAGCAGCCAGCCCCCAGCTGTCAGCTCTTTCAGGATCTACCTCGGCTGCAACAGACAGCCTCATTCAAGGTCATGCCCTTTCCTGGGCAACCCCCATCAAGCTACTGAGTAAGGCAAGGCTGGAGGGTACGGCCATTTCTGCCTGCTGGGGCACCTGCGACAGGACACACCAGCTCCAGAGCTCCCCTTCCAGGCGTGGATGGACCTGCATCCCTGCTCAACTTCTGCCCACTTCGGCGCCCTCCCTTTTCCTGTCACAGGTGTGGATCCTTAATAAACACCTTGCACCCCGTGCTCCGTCTCAGCATCTCCTTAAAGAGAACCAAACCTATGACAGATAAGGGTAATGATTCTCACGTCAAGAGATCGCTACGTGAAAGCTAGATGGCATGTTTATGTGTGTCTAGTGTAGTGCCTGGCAGATACCTATTTCTTTCCCTTTCCTTCCCTAAAAATGGTGACACTAAATCCCATCCCAGGCCTTGAGCAGATGTTCATTACCTGCACCCCGTCATATCAGTTTGGATAAAACCCAGAGAGGAGAGTGGCCCTGAAAGTCTGTGCCAGCTGCTAAGTTTGAAGGCCTAGCCGAGGACTCTGGAGCCAGTCTTGTCCCTGTGAAGTTCATTATGCCTGGATCACATCAGCCCTCTTCAAGGTTCCTCACTGAAAAGAAATTGAGCATGCAAATGCTCTTTTATCATAATCACCACGTATCCACAAAGTAATTCATAAAAGTGCTGGAAATATATTGGAATTCAATATTGTTTTAGTCCAAATCAATATTAATAATTGTTTGCATTTTTAAAGTGCACTTTGCAATTGAAAAATGCACAAAGATCAACCAGTAGTTGCTAACACATCAAATTTTCCTATTAAAGGCATAGTCCCTTAACTTCACAATGTTTCCTGCACAACAGAGGACGGCGCTGATCCATGAAAATGGTTATTTATTATTTACGTGCACGACATTAAGGTTTGCTTCCATTATGCATGAGCTGGAAGGTCAGTAACTTTTATTTTAAGTTCTTGATTTTTAAAAAATTAAATGTTTAATTTTGAGATAACTTTCGATTCATACACAGTTGTAAGAAATAATACAGAGAAATCCTGTGTACCTCAATCCCATTCCCCACCGATAGTAACATCTTACGCAGCCATAGTACAATAGCACAGTGGGCATTGATATAGTCAGGAGAGGGCACATTTTCATCACCATAAGGATTCCTCATGTTGCCCTTTTAAATTCTTTAAAAATTAATGCTATTTGAATGACAAAGGCGACTATAAATTCAGTGGGATCCCCTCATTAGCCCTGTTTTGCCTGGAAATGATTTCTATCAATAAGCGAGGCACTGTCCCAGCTGGGTTTGATGTCGGGGCTCAGACAGAGCAGTGGTCACCTCAGTAGGGGATGGACTCACCTCCAGCCAAGCAAGCCTCAGGGGAGCGTGGCTTTGTGGATCAGAGAGAACCCAAGAACGCAATTTCCAGTTTGACACTTGTGTCAGGGGCCTCTGCTCCCTCCACAAGGACAAAGTTGTCTCAAAGCGAGATGGCTTGGCAGCTCTGGTCCACAGGGGCCCAGCAGTGGCCCAGATTTGCAGCCAGGCTGTAGGTGAGGGATGTTCTCATCAGAGGGCCACCTGCTCTGCCTGAAAGTGGCCTCGTGCAAATAAAATCGACAAGGTGCCTTTCTGTTCTCCAAGACATTTGTCTCACACCAGGGTTACAAAGACCTTGGGAACTCATCTACAATGGACATTTTGGATGCAGACTGATTCTGAGATTAGGAAAATCAAATCCTGAGGATCACACAGGTGATTGGAGGGGCAGCCAGGCCGAGAGCCTAAACCCCCCACTCTTAGCCTGTATCCGTTCCATGGCATCCTGCTGCTTGATCCAGCGTCACGAACTCAGCTCCCTAAGCCCTGGTCCTGGTTCATGTGGCCATGAACCTGACTGCTCTGGTCCTCCTGGGGCTCAGCTCCTGGACCCACACCCAGTCACCTGCAGGGTGAGTGACGCTAACAGGTAAAGAATGATTTCTGCTAGGTATCAGCCTTCCGTTTGCTTACATCGATTTATTTTATCGTGGTAAGTGTAAGTATGTAAAATTTTCCATTTTAACCATTTTTAAGTCCAGAGGCAATAAATACATTTACCATCACCATCTATCTCCAGATCTTTTTTCATCTTCCCCAGCTGGACGTCTGTACTTGTTAATTAATAATTCCCCTCCCCCAGCCTTTGGTAACCGTTATCCTACTTTCTATCTCTGAATTTGACCACATGGAATCACACAGTGTTTGTCCCACTGTGACTGGCTTGTTTCACATAGCATGACATCCTCAAGGCACACGTGTGTTGCTCTCATTGGCTTTTGATTGACATATTCAGACTGTAATTTCATTTGGGAATTTCCTAACCTAATACTATATATTTAGGGATAATCTGTTTTGTGACATTTAGATGTCTCGTGTATTCGCACATATATCACATGTGTTAATGTACACGTATGTAGAGAGAGTCAACATTTACCTCTACAAGGATGTTAATTAGTCTTCAAGCCCCGTGAGTTGACAGCTGTCTGACCCATGAGGGTACGGAAGTGCTGCCCTCTCAGGGAGAGTGCTTTCAGTATGTGGGAGCTATTCGGGCCCCATTGGGCTCCCCGAAAGAGCCCAATTCCTTGCCTCTTCTCTCATAAACTTGGTCTAGGATTTGGAACTGATTCTAAGCCCAACCTGATCAAAACAAATGCACAGCTCCCTGAAATGTAAATGACTTTTTAAAAATTCTGGGCCCATATAGCACCTCCATGCACATGGCCTGAACACCTCCATCCATTCGTTAACTCATACTTGTCCAACGTGCCACAGAGGTCATGGACCCCCCTTCCTGTGCCAGGCACTGTGTGGCAGCGCTGGGAATACAAAAGCGAGGAGGGGCCCCAACCCTGCCCCCCAAGGCTCCGAGAGCCTGCAGCAGGCCTGTGAATGCTCTCCACACTGTGGGGGAAGGGCTGTAGTGGAGGGGCACAAGATTTGGGGTACTGAATCCCCATTCCAGACTCCGCCAGGGTGAGAGTGGGGAGGGTCTGGGTTTCTCTACTTGCCCCCTTGGCATAAAAATGCCCTGAAAGTGGAAGAGGTCCTGGACAGAGGTGGTATTTATGGTGTGGTTCTGCCCCCAACAGCTGTCAAGGGCCTGGCAACCTACGGCAGCTGGGCCGGGCTCTCAGGACCCCCTTGCCACAGCTGTGTGTTTGCGGGCTTCCCTCAGTCTCTTTGTATAAGCGACGGTGGGAAGCTGGGCCGCGGCATTCCGAGTGGAGCCGCGGGGACGAGGCTTTGGGGCTGCCTGGGCCTGATTTCCGCCTCAGCCTCGGCCTTGGCGCTCTCTTCTCCCCACTGCGGGGGGTGTGGGGGATCAGAGGGGATCCCTGCCTCGTAAAAGCGAGGCGGGGAGCAGAGCATTTCCCACCCCAAGAGCGAGGTGCAGCCTTGAGGGCCTGGGCACAGCAGGCTGGTCCCTGGGTATTTCAGGACCCAGGTCAGCGCACCCCCTCACCCCCGCCCTGTGACAGCGGCAGGGCAGAAGCCATGCCAAGCCTGCAACCCCGCCCCATAGTCCCAGCTCTTGCAGCAGCCATTCGTCATCTTCGCAGAGCATTGCAACTTTATGCCTGTGCATAAAAACTGGAGGGGCTCATCCTAGAGTTTGCTGCCACCGGCACCACCACTGCCATTAGAGCGGTTTTAATTAGCTGCAGGATTTTAACGATCTGAAATCGAGAAGAACCCCATCTCAGAAGTAAAGCAGGAGCCGCACACACAGAACTTGTCTGACAAAACAGATGGAGGTGGTGTTCTCGGGGGACTGGGCTGTGTGCTCCGTTTCAGCAAGGAGCAGATGGGTTCCCGAGGACAGGAGGCTGAGGAGGGAAGAGGAGGTCAGCCCCAGAGCTGCCCCAGCCGGGGCAGAGCGCAGGTTGGCCCCTCTGCCACCGGGGCTAATGCTCGGTGCCGGATTCAAGGTGACGGCAGTGCCTGGCTCCATTCTCCTCAAGTTGCCATAGCAGCCTCTCTCTCTCAATGAGCAGCTTCTCCTGGAGCCCTCAGCCGGGAGGGAGGGACGTCATTGTTCGCTCTTGCCCGTGCGAGGAGGAGACTGACTGGACAGAGAACTTTCCTAGCCCGGGGTCCGCACACCAAGTGGGTGCACCCATGAGCACGTGTCCGGATGCCTCCTGCTGCCTCCACTGGGATGTGGGGTGGGTCCCCACAGCCAGAAGGGGTCCTCTGGGTGACTGGGGGAAGCATCCAGGCCTTGGAGCAGCTGCAGCCAAGCGTGTCCTTGGAGCCGTCCGTTTGTCCGCCTGCCGGCCTGTCGCCACTGGAGGTGCGTGTGTTTTGGCTGAATTCCCAAGTCCTTGCTTGTGCCCTGAAGTGAATTTTCTGAAGAGACAAATTTTAAAATCAGATCAATAAGGAAATGGGAGGAATCCTTAGCCCTGCCCTGTGTCCCAGGAGGTGTTTATAAGATTAATTGGATTTTTTTTTCTTACAGTAAAAATTGGTGACGCCATTCAGGTCTCAGGGAGAGAAGCCGCCGGGAGGACTAGGAATTGTGATGAGGGCAGGACCTTCTGGAAACTCCATGGGCTGTTTCTTTTTCTTGCCTCACCCCTCCCCACTCTGACCCAGTTATTTGAGTTTTTTTGTCTGTTGGTCTTGGAAGGGAGGTAGAGGAGGGTGTTCCGTTTGCCGTTGGGGTAGAGGGTGATGCAGTGCGTGGTGAGGGTGCAGCAGTCCCAGGTGGGAGCAGAGGCCTGCGAATGTGTTTATGGGGCCCTGGGCAGGCCATGCCTGCCTGTGACAGCTCCCAGCATCCACCACCCAGGCAGTAGCTCAGCTCCCAGGAGAAGGAGACAAACAGCCTTTGAACCAGCATCTCCCTGTTGCCTTGAAAATAACCTGTGACTTTGAAGACGAGGACCCTCAGGGGAACAATAGGAGATGAGTTGCACACTCTCTGGAGTGTCTGGTGGTGTGTTGATAATCTCCCACCTAAACCCTCCCCCTCTTTAAAGACAGGAGATTCTTACAGAGTCTATGCTGTCGGCCACCTCCTGGGGCACTGAGACCCACCCGGACTGCGAACCAGGTACCCAGAAAAGGAGGCATGCTAACCTTTTGATTCCTGTTTGCTGTGGAGCAGGGAGACAGCTGGCTGGATGGTCTTCAGTGAGAGCAAACACTGACAGGAGGGTCTGATGCTCAGGGGCTGGGCAGGGGAAGCCACGCATGGCCCCAGCTCCTGCTCCCCGGGGCATGCAGAAGGTGCTTGTGTTCCTTTGGGACCACCAAAGGGAAGGGGCTCTGAAAATGGCAGTTTGAATGGTTGATGCTCTGCCGTGGGGAAGGTACAGGTCCTGAGGCTGCATTCTCTTCTCCCGCAGATTCAAGGGCTGGGACGTGGCCCTCAGCCTGTCTCACAGGCCCATGGGCTGCCAGAGCCTCGCTCCATGTGGTGGGTTGGTTTGGGCAAGATCAGAAATGAGTGAAGTCAGGTTACGGCCACAGGACAGAGAAAGCCGAACGGTGACAATGTGCAGATTGTGGAGAAAAGGGGACTGGCCAGCTCTCCTGTAGTCACTTCTGCAGTGCCGGCTACTACATAAACAACACGATAATGATCATACGGACGTGCGAGGCCCCTTTTTTCATCAAACGGAGGGCTCGGGCTGAGGTGGGGGCACTGTATCAGCTGTTTTCCCAGGCACTTTTAACCATAAAACTTGCCATCCTTTTTTCCCTTTTTTCTCCCCCTTTCCCTCTGTCCTCCATGAAATGTCCTGATGTCAGAGGTCACCCGAGATCAGACGGGCTTGCTGGTCTCATGTCAGACTCAGGAGGCCCGTGCAGCTGCAGAATGTGTGCCGACACCATGGCCAGCATGACCAGGGCTCCGTGGCCGCTTCCTCAGCTGGGGTCTTGCTGGGAACCGTCAATGGCGTGGGTGTGCAGGTGCTCGCCAGTGTGCGCTCGGGCATGTGCGCACATACGTGTTAGTGCACGTGCCCCGTCGCCACTGCATCAGCGTGTGTAATGTCATCCCCCTCTTCCAACTCTGGAATCCCAAGAGGTTAAGCCAGCTGCGGGTGGGGGCAGAGCGAGGGTGGGAGAGAATAGCTCCGCCTCCCCCGCCAGCGGCTCACACTTCCCTTGGAACTCTGGCCTGGCCCTGGTGGGCGCTGCATGCAGGGCCTGGGGGACCACAAGGCGCTGAGCGTGCTGTGGGCAGCACTGAGAGTGACCTTGTCCTTCAACACAGCCTGGGGCCTGCACTGGCCCCCAGGACAGTCCCATCCAGGGCAGCCATGGAAGGGGAGGTCATGGCCCTACATAAAGGGCTTCAGGGTCTGAACCACTGGGGACAGGGACATGTGGCTGCCTATTTTACCCACTGCAAGCCCAGGGCAGGCTGTCCATGGTGACGGCAGGAAGCAGCAGTCTTTCTCTGAGGGGGGGGCCGTGGCAGTGAGGCTGGTTCCAGCCCGAATTCCCAGAGCGAGCTCCCGAGCAAAGCCGAGCCTGGCTCAGCGCTGCCTCCCAAACATGAAAGTCCGGAGGTCGTGGGAACCACCCGCTCAGCACAGCCCAGAGAGCCCGGCGTTCAGGCGCGCTCCTCATGCGTTGAGGCCTGGGGCAGGTTAATTAAAGTTAACTGAGTGAAAAAATAATTACAGAGACAGCAGAGGGGAGAAACCCAAACCTGCAATTTAACCCTCAGGAAAGCCCAGAGCTTTCCTGAGAACCGTGCGGTCCTTGGGACTCTTGGTCTGGGCAGGGGAGGGAGGGCTTCTCATGATCACTTCCTGCCTCACGACCCCCGGGCCGGGATTCCCGCCCCAGTGCCTGGGTGCCGGCTCAGGAACCGGTTCCCTGAACTTGAGCAGACCCCGAGCAGAGAAACATCCTTGTGACAAGCAGCACACCTGGTCTGAGGTCCAAGCAGCTGCCCATCTGTGGTCTCAGAGGCTTCTGGGAGTTGCCCACCTGGCTCAGCCTCCCTTGGGCACTGTCCTGTTCCAGGATAGGCAAAGCCAGGGCTCTTTGGGTAGAAAGAGGGTGGTGTGTGCCCTGACTGGTGTGGCTCAGTGCATTGGGTGTCATACTGCAAACTGAAGGGTCACTGGTTTGGTTCCCAGTCGGGGCACATGCCTGGGTCCCCAGTGGGGTCCAATCAATGTTTCTCACTCATCAATGTTTCTTTCCCTCTCTTTCTCCTTCCCTTCCCCTCTCTTTAAAAATAAATGAATAAAATCTTTGAAAAGAAAGAAAGAAAGAAAGGAAAGAAAGGAAAGAAAGAAAGAAAAGAAAGAAAGAAAGGTGTCCCTGAGCCCAGGCTGGTAAGAACTGGAGAAAGTTGGGGGACAGAGTGATGCTTATTCAAAGGGGAGGTCCGGGGACGCCTGCCCACCTGGCACGACCTCCCGTGCGGTGCCTCTGCAGTACCTGCCCCACCCCACCATAGGAACTCACATCCTTCCTTTAGGCAAATGGCCTTGGGTGGCCCCATTTTGACCCTCAACCTGGCCCAGCTGGGGTCACAGGTTGATACTGGGGTATTTGGGATCCCCCTTCCAGAGGAGCCATGGTAAAGGGCAAGCTGCCTGCAAGCTCTGGGCCTGCAGCGGCCCATTCGTAGGAGCATGAGGGCTGTTGGCACCAGCCTCTGAGCCTGGAATCTGTCAGACTGAGGTCTGGTTGTCCTGCTTCAGCCCCAGGCCTGAGAGCCTCAAGACCGGGGACAACGGTGATCCGGCCAGAGCTTCCACTCCCCCCGGTGTGACTCTATCCACAATCCCACCAGCCCATCCATCCATCTGTCAGGGAAGGGCAGCTCTGGCTGGTGTGGGTGAATGGCTGGGTTGGGGAGTCATTCTGTCCCTGATGTCCTCCGGGCCTGGGAGGCTCCTTCTCAAAGCCTTCTGCTCTGTGGACACCCTTGTCCTGAGCACCTCATAGAGACGGGCCAGGGCAGAAGAAGACCTGAGGATTTCTCTGTCTGCCGGGCCAAGTTGCAAGGGAAGAGGACCCAGATTCCTGCCTGTACCTGGAGCCCACCACAGGGTGCATGCGCACTTGTTCAGAAGCTCAGAGTCTGGACAGTGTGTGTGGGTGGCCGCTATCCCTGGCTCTGGGCTTCGGGGCCTTACTCTGGGCCCGCTCAGGCGGAGGCCAGCGCGCGGCTCTCTCCATGGTTATTCTGGGGGCGCTGATGCAGTAGATGCCAAAGGAAAGCTGGTGTCCCAGGCACATGTGGTGAGTGGACTTCCCTCAGCCCCCCTGGGCTTGAAAAGGTGGAAGGGACACACCTGAGTGAGCCAAAGGGCTGAGGGCTCTAGGGATTACACTTGGTCACGGGCAGTGACTGGGGCCTCCACCCACCCAGGGGGCCCTGTGCCTCGGTGATGGACCATCTTTCTTCCCCTCTGCCCTGTAGACCGTGGCCTGATGGACACCTGGTGTAGACAATGAGGGAAGGACTCGCTTCCCACACCCAAGAGGGGACCCCGGAGCAAGGCTCGGATGACCCTACGTGCCGGAACAATGCAGCTGGCCTGCATGTTTTCATCCATCCTGCTGTTTGGAGCCGCAGGCCTCCTCCTCTTCATCAGCCTGCAGGACTCCACGGAGCTCTCCCCCCGGCAGGTGCCAGGTGAGTCCTCGCATTCGGCCCTGCCGCCCACCCGCCCTCCAAGGCCGCCCGGGTGCTGGTCTGTGCTGAGACCCCCGGCAGGCAAAGGAGGGGTCCTGGCCTCCTCCAGGAGGGCATCAGCTCCAATGTGGGAACACTGTGTCTGATGTCAGACTACTAGCCTTAGGGCTATGACCTCTGACCTCTGACCTCTGGCCTTTGGCCTCTAGCTCGTGCACTCCTTTTGGGGACGATGGCCAGGCTGCCCATCCTCAGCTGATGGTTGCCTTTGGTGAAAGTCAGATTTAAAGAGGATTGGGTCACCTCTTAGGGCCTCCTGCACGTGATCTCGGGAACATCAGAGGATGAACGATTTCTCCTGAACCCATGCCCAACCGTGGAGACCACCTCCCTGGGCAGAGGGGTTAGGGGCGTCTCCTGGCTTTTTGAGGATAAGACTGCTTCTGCTGGCACCCCACCTGCTGCCTCCGCTCCCACCTGTCCCTGGTGACCTACTGGAGGGGCAAACCCTCCCTGACTGGTAGAGGTCTTCTGGGGACAGGGGGGATGGCAGTGAGGGGAGAGCAGGACAGATGGTTCCGGAGCCTTTGACAGAGAGGATGTGGACAGGGAGCTTGGGCAAGGTGCCTGCCGGGGGGACATACCTCCTGCCTCAGAGAACACAGCAGGGTTGGAGGGCAGCAGGTACAGGGCCGAGGCCGGGGGTCACTCTGCTTTGGAGTGAGAGGGAAGTGCCGTCGCCAGGCCCAGAGCAGCTGTGTCTCCCAGCAGTGGTCCCTGGGGCCTTGTTAGGGGACGATCCACGAAGACACCCATGTGCGCTGTGCTCCAGGACATGGACAGCACAAAGGAGGCGTGGAGGCTGGGGGCTCAGGCAGAGGCCCCCTGCACCACCCCTGCCAGCTGCACAGAGCCCAGGGGGCGGGGCACGGCCTGGGGGCCCCTGGCCCTCAGGGGCTAGGGCGCACAGGACTCTCGGGCAGGCAGCCTCCTCCCAGCCTCCCTCAGCACTGGCTGGCACTCACTCTCAGCGTAGAGTGCGGGCCTGCAGTCACTAGGTGGAAAGGCAGAAGGAGCACAAGGAGACCAGAGTTAGGGCCCCCGGTTTGGCGGCTGCTGCTGCCAGAAGCCCCGGCGGGGGCGGCCTGTGAGTTGATTCTTTCATCACAGAGAGTCAGTGAGAGGCGGCCAAGGCCGTGTGTCCCGGGAGATGGCAGCAAGTCACTGGTGCTGACTCATGCTGGACCGGACCCTCACAGATGGTGGCTGTCACAAGTGGGTCTGGCTGCTCCCCAGCAAGGACACGTGACCAAGCTGGCTCCTCTGTAGGGCCTTTGCAGCTTCATGTGAAGCTAACGACTCTGTACCGGCAGAATCAGGCCCCACAGGGCAGCACTGTCAGGACCGACTGAGACTCGGCCCCACCGTCGCATATTATGTGTGAGGAATCGAGCTCCTGGAAAGGCGACCTCAGGCGCAACTTGGGGTAAATGGAACCAGGCACCCCTGGTGTATGTCTTTGTGTGTGGGGGTGCACATGTGGGCAGAGGGTCCTCATGGCTACTGTCTGTGTTCTGTGGGATGAGCATGTCTGTGGTGTCCAGCCGGGACAGGGGCCATGCACCTATCTGTGGTACACCCCAGGGGCAAACGCTATGTATTCCTGGGTGGAGTTGGATCTGGTAGCTGGGATTTCCAGGGTGAAATGATGAGCTGGGTGAGTAGGGGAGGATTGCGGAGGCTCAGGCTGGCAGAGTGTGAGGGATGGAAGGAAGCTGAAGCCAGTATCCCCTGCAACCTGGCAGATACAGGCAAGGAGCAACTTGGGGTCTGAGCCGTGTTCTTCAGGCTGTAAATGGAGCTCGACCACCCTCACCATGTGCCGGGTGATGGGCAACCTTGACACTCTGCGTAAATCACATCAAACACAGTCATAAAACTTTAAATAATGCTTACGTTACTTTCCCTGAGCAAAGTGTTCCTGACACAGGCTGTTGGTGTTGATTTGTTACTCTTCATTTATTCTTTCCCTGTACTTCTCACAGCAGCCTAATTGTGATTCGGTACCAAGAAAGCAATATCAAAGTAATTTTCCACAACATTAGTTACAATTTTCTTCTGATCTTTCAAGTGAAACAATCCCATCCTGTTGGCTTCCCTGAGCATATAAACCTTGATTACATTTATCTGTTGGAAACCAGTGCTTACAAAGTATATGTATCCAGTAGCAGAGGTGGGTGGCCCCAAGGGCCCTGGAGGAGCCTCTGGGTGGATTTCTACCCACAGGAGATGCAGATGAAGGAGGCTGCCCCACGTCATCTGAACCAGGCAAGGTGGGGTGGCGGGTCAGGGGTGGGAACCTACAGAGGAAACTCCACACAGGCTGCTCTGTCTTTCACAGGGTCATAAAGTTCCCTGGTAACAGTAGCTGGGATCTGCTGTCGGTGGCACTGACCAAGGTGGGAGGGGGAAGGGGGACAAGTGAAGATATAGAAACAAGCTTGAGAGGGATGCTGGGAGCTCTTAGCCACTTGTGGTCCCTCGGGATTGGGGTGTCATAGAGATTTCTCCCATGTAGCTACCACGTTATTAACAGCAGCTGAATTTCTCAGAGACCAGTCAGCAAACCTCACGTAGCTCATGCATTAGACGCAATCTTACGGGGTTGCCAACTCTTGTAAATCAAGCCATATTTTCAAAACCTTTGCTATATTTGAATCAAATCTTTTGAAATGTGAGTCGCTGCCAGTTAACCTGTCTTCATTCTAAGATTAGATTTTCTTGCGTATCAGAGAATTCACCTCTCCAGCTTTTTAGTCTTCGGTGTTACCAGGCCCCGAGGCTTCAAGAACCTCACTTCTTGATCCAGGAAACTAGACGTGCCCCTTCCCCAGGTGGAAGACTTGGAGAGCATTCCGGAACCTGGAATAACACAGCCTGGCACGAGGGCCCTGGGGAGGCAGAAGACGGACTCCACACCCGTGGCTGGGCCACCTGAATGTTCATGAGCTGGCTTTCTTTAGGAATGTGTCGATGTGGAGAGCTGGGAACACACAGAAGTAGATTAGAGCAGTGCAATGAACCCCATGCTCCCGGCACCCCCGTGTGGTCAGGCTGGCCCCACCCACATCCCTGTCCATGTCCCTCCTTCTGTATGATTGTGAGGCATATACCAGATGGCATATCAATTCAGCCACAAATATTTCAATATATTTCTTAGTTTAAAAGATAAGAGCTCTTTTTTTAACATTCGACAATTTCTTAATGTTATTAAGTGTCCAGCCAGTGTTCAAAGAACTTGTCGTCTCACAAATATTACGCATACCTTTATTTCCAATGTGTTGTATTCGGTACCCAGATCATGCCCACACACTGCAGTTGGTGGGTGGGTCTTTAAATTTCTTCCATCTGTAAGATTCCATCTTTATTTCTCTCTTGCTGTTTATCAGAGGAAACTAACTGGGTCACAAGTCCTATAGAGTTTCCCACAGTTGGAATTTTTGCTGTTTGTGTCTGCTCGGTATAGTTCAGTATTGTCTTCTGATCTTTGTATCCACTGTAAGTGAATTGGCAGTTCGATCAGATACAGGCTTAGCTTTTCCCTCTTTCTGTGGCCAGAATTCACATGTGGTACGGAGTTCCTCCTTCAGGAGGTGCACATCTGCCCGTCTCTCTTTTGCAATGTCAGTTGCCTAGATCTGTCCATTCACTGGGACCGCACAATGTGCTGTTTAATTTTATCATGTCTTCTTTGTTCATTTAAGTGGGATGGATTTTGTTTTAATGGGATGAAGCGAGTCGTTGTTAATGATCCGTGAAGCTGAAGTGACCAGTGGATTGATTGGTTTATTCATTGATACATTTAAAAAATTGACTTTATGATACCAATTTTGTTGCTAGCAAACTATAAATAGTTTTGTTTTTTTTAATGTTTGGTTCTGACAGAGTGAGTTTTCCGAAAGCGGGGCCACCCAGTGTTTCAATGACGTAACTCTGGTTGCTTGAAGTCATGGATGGTGGTACCAGGGACTGGGGCTGGTGCTGGGGTGCCGAGGCGGGAAGGCCACCATGGTGACGGCAGAGGTCCCCACTTGGGGCCCTGAGTGCAGACCAAGGGGCTGGACAACTCAGATGATGTCTCTGTCCACTGCCTGCCCCAGGGCACAAAGGCCTCCAAGGATAACAGTAATAACAGCCATTAACCACGTGCCGGGTCTTGTGCTAAGCACTCGACATGTTTTAATGCATATAATTGTTATGAGCAATGATTATTCCTATTTGCAGACAAGGTGCCAATCGCTCCCTAGGGCGGACACACTCGCAGCAACACTCCTGATGTTGGCGCGCACTCTCAGGAATTCACCTGGTGGCAGGTACTGTCACAAGCACTTTACATGTACTTGGCATTCATTTAATGCTTTCAAAACCCCACGAGTTAAGTACTGTTTCACCATTTGAGAGATGAGACGTCTGGGGTAAGAGAGGCTAAGGGCTGTGCCCAAGGCCATGCCCTTGGGGCTTCAGAGCCACCTTCAGAGCCGGCCGCCACCCACTGCCCCTGCTGCCTTCCCAACCCCTTTGATGCTCCCGTTGCCTGACCCGGGCCCGGCGCAGAGCCTGGGCAGAGAGAAGAGTGAGGATCAAGGTTTGGAGGCCTGAGAGAATGTGGCATGGCAAGAACTCCCAGTGGGTTCGGGGCTTGGCGTGTGACCTGTGGATCTAGACCCACAGCTGAAGGCACAGCCAGGCTGGGGCCCAGGGAGCCCTTGGAGCACTGTGGGAGGGCAAGCCTTTGCCGCAGGCCATGGGGAGCTTGGGGGATTCGGAGCGGGGGGGGCGGCTTTTAACAAGCTCACTCTAGTCACATGTTGTGGTGCTATAGGCAGGGGCAGGGAAGGGGACAGCCACCACAAGGAGATCGGCTGGGAAGGGTTGAGTGAGGTCGGAAGAGATGGCAAGGCCTAGGATGGGAGGGGGCGGGGTGGGGTGGATTCAGAGGTTGGGTTCGGAGTTGGACCATGTAGGTGGGAGGATGAAGAGGCTGGGGAGGGCAACCATCTCCATTCAGGGTGACTCAGTGCGGGGTTTCTGGCTCTGGCAGATGGGGTCAGGGGTGCCTCTCGCTGAGGCAGACACCAGGTGGGGCATGGTCTGGGGAAGGGGGCCGGAGACCACACAGTCTATTTTAAGTAAATGGCGCCTAAGATGCTTGGCACGGTGTGTGGACCTGCCCTATAACCCCTATAACTCCACCCAGGGCTCCAGCCCCACAGACCTGAGAACCAGGAGAGAGAGGCAGGAAGCCCTACCTTGCCTGCACCTGCATCTCCATTCTCAGGTCATACATCCGCTCCTTCCTTCTCACTCACTGGAGGGCAGAGTCCTGGTAGGAGGGGTCAGGAGGGCTTCCTGGCAGAGAGGGGCTGTGAGTTTCTTGTTTGCCTTCCATACCTCACAAGAGGTGACCATGGTCACTGACCTCCAGCAGAAGCAGCGCAGTGGGCTTAGAGGAGACTCTGGAGTCGGGAGTTTCTCCCCAGAGCACAAACTGCCGAGTGTCTTGCCCAGCAGCTCACAGCTAGAAATTGACAGAGCCAGCATGCCAACGCCCGGAGGCCTGGCCAGCTCTGGGGTTCCGCTCTGGTCCCCTGGAGGAGGTATGGCCCTCACTCTCGGTGCCGTGGTGACCAGAGACACACAGCCCTGCCTGAGCCTGTGAGGAGCACTACACTGCAATGTGAGAGGGTTTGTCTTGTTCCTACAACGACCGGTTTTGTCGAGGTGTATCCTGTTGGAGCTCAGAGAACACACCTCCAGGCCGAAAGCCCGGAGTGGGCAGGGGGCCAGGCCACAGGCACAACTGCTGCGAGGCTCTAACAACTCTAACATCGCCTGTGGGAGGTGGCGGAGAAAATGGAAGTGTGGTGGCTGTCCCTCCTTGGCCCTGTCCAGGGATGGGTGGCCTGCTGGGCCAGGGGGTCCCAGTCCATGCTCCTCCTGGCCAGGGGAGCCAGCCCCTCCAGTTTCCGTGGAACCGCCTGCTTTCCTTGAATAAGTAGGTTTTATTGGAATCCTCTCGAGTCTGTTTCCTGAAACCATTCTCTAACAGCATTGCGGAACATCATATATATTTACTATAAACCTTGCAAGGCTGACACATCCTTGTTGTGACTGTTAATATCAGAAGTGACATGTAATTGCAGTGATCCATCCTGTTAAGTAGCTGGCAATCTATCATTGCAAAATCAGCAGGGCTGAGACTCTCAGAACCCAGTGTGTCTGAACAATGCACCTGCAGCCTGTCCAAGCTCTTACCGAATGCCGCTGGGCTCACAAGGGCCGCCCTGCCCTTTCTCTGCTCACTCGTCTGCGGCCACAGCAAAGAAAAGTGTACTTTGGGAAAAACCGCCCACTGACTTTCATTCTCTGGAGTGCCCTCTCCTCGTCACAGCATGCACCAGGCTCTCAAAATCAGGGCTGTGGGTGGAGATGCTTATAACGGTGGCCCTTTGGCTTCCTGCCCCCTTCTTCCTTGTAAACTCCACAACAGCTTTGCGGGGGTTCTTCCTGATGCCAGGGAGTGGTTAGTGAACTGGAGCCCTGGTGGGCTCTGTGTGGACAATGTGAGGGCTGGAGATGGAGAGGGGAACGGGGTTGGCCAGGGCCTAGGAGCATGGATGGCCAGTCCCGCCTGGATGGGGTAGGTGCATTGAGGCAGGGCCTGCGCATTTGGGAGGCACCACTCACACTGTGTTCTGTGCTAATTCCAGGGTAGTGTTGACTTAAACTGTGCTGTGAAGGGTGGCCCCTGGAATTGTGCAGAGGGCAGTACTGATGCAGGGGCAGACATGGGGACCCAACATGGCAGCTGGCCAGTGCATGCCAAAAAGAGGGGCGGTGTCAGATATGCAGCCCTCAGGTGCGGGCACCCATAGCCCAGTGGGTTTGGGGGGCCCTGGGGACTCTGGCTTTGGGGCCTCCTCTGATTGTGTTTTTGGGGACAGGGCTTCATGAAGGATCCTCACTACTGCCCTCCCTGGGAGGCCTTGACCTCAGGGCGTCCACTGTCTCCCTGTCTCTGCAATGGGAGTTGATCTGCCACAACTGTCTCTCACCTGAGACTGGGCTCTTCTAAGTGGTGGCACCTGCCCTAGCTCCTGGCATCTGCTTCCTGATGTGGTCTCAGTTTCCTGGGTTCCTCCGCCCCTCTGCAGGTGGAGGGAACATTGCCCTCCTCCCTGCAAGACACCCTGGGGTCTTCTAGCTAGAGCCGCTCTTTCCTTTGGTGCCTTAAAATATGCTAAATGAAAAATAATGAGCATGTAGGAACTAATAACAGGAATCACCTAATTAAATTAGGAAACAGACATCATATTGCTGTAATCTGAAAATTCATATTAATAGAAAATGGTCCCAGAATTGTTGTGCTAAAGGTTCCTAGGGGTGGGGAAATTAAAAAGGAGAGCAGAACGGAATATTGGGACAATTGTATCCAATAAGAGCAAGACTTATGTTTTAAAGGAATTAAAGTAAAATGCTAAAAATAGAAGACAGGAGCATTGTGTAGTTCTAATGAAGTCATGGACAAAAATGGCTTTGAAAGCCACAGAGCTCCCCACTCGTACATGATGATGATTTTGAAAACAAGACAATGTAATTAGCTTCAGTGTGCCTGAAACATGGTACCAGTTATCGTTTGTCGGCGCCTGGCACAGCCCCGGTGCCTGTGTTTCCTTTTCCCTCCCCCTGTGAGGGAGGCATCTTCGCTCTCAACTGAGACTCAGAGAGGTAAGTCAGGTGCCCCAAGTCCTGCCGCCAGGGTGGCCCAAGGCGGGATTCAAGCCCCGATTTGCCTGACTGCAAAGCCTTTGCTTAGCTCGCTCTGCTGTCACCTGTTGCTACTCGTTAATGTCACGGTCTGCATTTCTTGTGTTTTCTGTTTTTCTGCCGTTTCCTCAAAGGGCGTTTCTTGCTGACACTCAGCAGGTTTTGGCAGCAACCCGCCTCTCTGACCCCAGCCCCGAGGCTCCTCTGGTGTCTTGGTTGACAAAGGCCACACACAGACACCTTCTGAAATTACAGTCCAACTGGAAAACTGGGTCTCCCATTGTGTCCGGTTCTGAATGGGGGCCAAGGAGGGCTGGCGGTTCCGAGGCTTGCACCAGCCTCCGGAAGACCCAGTTTCAGGTAGTGTCTCCACAGCAGTTAATTATTCCCCCAGGCCCTCTATTCAAGGGGTGAATTGGGCTCTGTTCACCTGCGACATGAGTCATGACTCAGAGAGCCCAGAGCGGGCTCAGGTGTGGACTGACCTCTTTCCCTCTTGCCAGGCCCGGTCCCAGAGTAAATTGGAGGGACCCAGAGAGGAGGCGGGGGTCAAGATCTGTGTGGGAGATGCCCCAGAATTACATCTGGTCTGGGACGCTGTGACTGCAGCTAGGCTGGCGTTGAGCCCAGTGTTGGGGTGGTGCTGGGGAGGCATTCCAGAAGGGACCGAACTTTCTCTCCCTCCGCCTGTGCCCCGCACCTCCCCCACGTCTCTCCCCATTCACTGCAGAGGCATCTTCGGTGGCAGTCGCCTGCCATCAGAGCCGAGCCTCCACTCAGCCCAGGAGATCTGCCAGGAAGAGCAGGAGGGCAGGACAAGACTGCAGTCCCAGAGTGGCACAGGGTTCAGAGGGATGGCCCCTCAGCCTGGCTTGCCTCCCTGCTCAGCCCTGCTTGGCCTGTGGTCCCTGGGCTGTGGGAGGGGCGAGGTCAGGACACGCAGTGCATCAGAAGCCCTCACTCACGGCTAGCGTGGGGAAGGGTCTGCTGGAGCCCCAGCACATGCTTCTAGGCCCCGCCAGCCTTCCTGATGCCCTTAATTGCTAACACGGGCAGTGGAGAAATGGTTCTGTGCCAGAGCAGGTCCAAAGGCAGGGCTGTTGCTACGGTTGCTGTCCTTCTCCACGGCCACTGGTTTTCTAAACCCGACAAGGTCACGGTGGCAGTTGTGACAACGGGGACGCTGAGGGGCTGGCTCTGGAGGCTGCTGCACACCCACGGGCAGTGGGCCCGTCAGGGGCGCCCTGGGCGTGGGCGGAGGCCCGCAGGCCTCGACTGCCGGCCTCTCCTGTTCATGGCGACACCTTCCACGTGGCTTTAGGGTCAGTGTGGATGTTCTCCTTCCCAAAATATTGCAGGAAGTTGGGAGCTCAGGCAGATCCCACCTAAGTCAGGAGTTCGTAGTTGCCTGTCTGCTGATGTTTTCATTATACATCTTATTTCCCCAGATTTGTGGCTCTGCAGAGTTAATTTGAATCATGGTAGAGCTCAGTGGACAATTCTTTCATTCAAAATTTTTACTTAGGTTAGAAGAACAGCTGTACTTAAATGGACCCCGTTGCCCCCAATAGCCACTGCTTGGGGGACCCTGCACAGCTAGCGGGCTTCTGACAGAGGGTAAGGAGCACCTGGGGCCCTTCCCGTTCTCACGGCCTGCAGCCCAGGTGGGAAGTGGGGGGCTGCCTCTCACTGAGCCCTGAGGCCTGGCCGTGTCATTTTCTAGCTCCCAGACGTCCCGAAGAGCACACTTAGCGTAGGCTGGTCTCCATCCAAGCGCCCCCTTCTCCCCAGCTTGGCTTGTCCCCAAAGCAGGTCGAGAGTCTAGTCCCTGGCCAGTGGCTCTCAGCCCAGGTGGCTCCCAGCCTGGGTTGGACTGAAATCCTTGCTGCATTTTGGTTGTGTATTGGAATGTGCTTTGTCCTGTGAAAGGCAGCCAGAAAGGAGTCTGGGACTCCCCTCCACCTGCCCGCAAAGCCACCGTTCAGCCTTTGCCCTCCGAGCCTGGACCAGCCCTGGAGGAAGGTGATAGGGAAAAGGAAGGGATGATGAGCGGGAATGTCAGTGAAAACAGTGTGGGGTCTCCAGGCCGTCAGAAATTGTACACTAAGCAGGGTGGGGGAGGGGAAGTGGACAGAACGATCTCGCCAAGAGTTCTGTGTGGGGTGCAGGCCCAAGGTGGCCAGACTCTCCTTTTTATTTTTTTCAAAGAAACTAGGAACCTATAACATATATTTCTGTGAATCCTTCTGATTTTTAAGTGGCAGTTCCAATTTTAGAAGGTGTTTTCAGAATCCAACAATAAGTCATCTTGACACCTGTGTTGGCTGGCCGGGAGGAGAGGGTCTGTCCAATATGCCAACCTCCCTCAGGCTGAGGCCTGCCCCCTCCCACTCTCTCTGTGCATCTCTCCCCCTCCCCCAGACAGGTGGTGGGGCCCCTGAGGTGGGGAGGGGACGCAGATCAAGCCAGACCCCAAGGGGTCATGGGTAGAGCCACCATGGCCTCCTGGGGCCCCGAGGGGCCTCTGTGTGGCTCAGAGGGGCCAGGAGCCCTGCCTGACACCTGTTCGCCATTCAGGCATGAGACCTGGGGACCTTGAAGGCCGCTGGTCCGCAGAGGTGTGGGGGAGGGGCAAAGGCCAGGCCGGGGCCTGGGTAGGGCATGCAACAAAAACTTTCCTTCATTTACGCAGTTACTCATATGTAAATAGTTGCACCCGCGAGCAAGCTATTGTTCTGTGAATAAAGGAAAAATCATTTCTGGACAAACCTTCCTACCATGGCGGGACCTTTACCAAGGAGCTGGGAATTGGGCTGTGAAGTACCCTTGGGTTTCAATGAAAAATGACTTCCTGTTTCCCACAGTGATGGGATATGGCTGGGACAACCACACTGGCCTTCTCCCTTCCCCACCTAGGACACTGTCTGTGGCAGTCAGACCTGTCAAGGGTCTCCCAGGAGAGGGTCCAGGCCTGGCCTGGCAAGGGACACTTTGCAGACAGTCCTTTCACTGCTGCTTCTCCCTCAGCAGGGGCCAGGCCCCCAGGGATGTGAGTGTAACCAGAGAGTCCTGACAGCACCTGGGAGGCGGCCCCTGGGGATGTGGTCTGACTGTGGTGATGCAGTGAGGGCTGAGTGCCTACTGCGTTCCAGGCACTGCACTTTCCATGCCTTACACATGTTCTCCCACTCAAGGCTCACGGCACCTGTCTCCATTTTGCAGATGGGAAAACAGAGGCACAGAGAGGCAAGTCACTTGCCAAAGATCACACAGCCAGGAATTGTCAGCGCCTAAACCAGAACCCTGGTCTTCAGATCTCAGACACACAGGGACTTACTGGTGACTCTTGACAGTCACTCAGAGCTGTAAAAATGCCGCAGAGTGAGACACACAGTTTTGGAGGGCCAGCCCGGGGCCCGCACGGCACGGCCACACCAATGTCTGGGATGTGCTTCATTCCCGTGCATTGCAGACGTGCTGTTATCTGTGCACACCTGTGTGCTGATGAAGGGATGGGGACCTCTGGGAATGTGTGTACTTGTCTGGCTCCCATTCACAATCACATGTACGAGAGTGTGTGTGCACAACCATGAAGTGTGTGCCTGCCTCCGGCTTACAGCTCACGTGGGTAACACTTCCCACCAAAGTTTGGGGCTGGCTGCTCTGGGTGCACACTGACGATTTAACCTGCCATGAACAGGCGTGGGACACAGTCATGCCCCAGGCGGAGGCAGGCAAATTCAGTGCCGCAGGGGCACAGAAGTGGGTGAGGAATTGCCATTTCAGCATGAAGTTATTGTAACCCCCTGCCTGAGACCTGAGCAGACCAAATAATGAAACTACATTTGCAATGTTTCAGGTCAAGTGATCGCTGCTCGAATTAGTTCCTTCCCAGAACCCGAAGTAGCAGTAATAATTAAAGGATTTTCTGGGCTTAATCCAAGTCTGCTTGCCAAGCAGGCACAATATACAAGGGCTCCCAAACCGTGTGTGGGCCCTGACTGGGAGGAGCGGTCAGTGAGAGCAGGAAGACCACGGGCCAGGAGGAGGTGGGTCCTTACCGCCGTGGTGCTTTCCCGCCCGCAGTCATTCATTGCAGGGACTAGCACCACGAGGCCCCGTTCTAATGGAACTCACGGTGACCAGGGTGATGGGGGACTCCTGGTGTCCGCCCTCTCTCCTGCCCAAGCAGGCGCTTTAGCGCTGTTCCCAGGAGCCCCTGACCTCTGGAGCTTCCTCCTCCTTCCATTTTGCGGCTGCAAATTAGGGTCTGAGGCCGGAGACACGTGCTGCGGCTTCCCGCCGATCAGAGAACGAGAAAGGAAGGGCATCGGCGGTGGCTCGACCGTTCCTGTGCCCCAGAGAGAGTGAGGCAGCCAGGCCCAACAGCAGGAGTCACACCCGAGCCGGGACATCGCTCCACCAGGCCTGTTTTTTCCCTTTCTTCCATTAGCTTCCCTGAGGGGAACACACGGCCCTTCTCGGGGAGCAGAAAATGCCAGAACCTCATGAAAGCAAGTGCCAACAATGCGGCCAGCCTCGGTAGTGTGGGCTGACTGAGCTGCTGTGCCCGCCTGCCCTGGGTGAAAGGGAACCTAAAACTTTTTAAAACTCAGGAAGGAGAAATCCCAGGAGCCAGAAAAAGAGGGGGCATCAGAGGAAAGCGGCGAGCTCCGGGGGATGCCCGCCGGGGGCCGGGGGCCGGGGCCCTTTAAAAAAAAGATCGATTCAGGCAAAATTTACGTGCCATCCATTCATCAATTTTACGTGTACATTTCAGTGATTATTAATAAGTTTACAGAGCTGTGCGACCATCACTACCATCCAATTTTAGGACATTTTCATTGCCCCCCTAATCTCCCGTGCTCATTTTCAGTCACTCCCAGGCAACCACTGCCTGCTTTCTGTCTCTGTTGATTTGTTTTTTTTCCTGAACATTTCACATAAATATAATCATATGATATGTAGCCTTTTATAGCTGGCTTCTTTAGCTTAGCATAATGTTTTGAAATTTTTATGCTATAGCTTGTGTTAGTAGTTTACGCCTCTTTCCTGCTGAGTAGAATTCCATCAGGCGGAGCTTTGGTTTATTCCTTCACTAGTTGACGGTCACGTGGATCGTGTAGACTCTGGCTGTTAATACTGCCTGAACGTTCACGTGCACGTCTTTGTGTGAACATGTGTTTCCATTTCTCTTGCGTAGATATTTAGATGGTATAGTAAATTTATGTTGACTTTTTAAAGAAAGTGCCAAGCTGTTGTCAAAATGACTGCATCATTTACCAATCTCACGCGGACTCCAGTGTCTCCACATTCTCACCAACGCTTAGTAATATCTGTCTTTTTAACTGTAGCCGTCCTAGTGGGTGTGAAGTGGTATCTCGTTGTGGTTTGAATTTGCATTTCCCTAATGACTAATGATATTGAACATATTTTCATGTGCTTATTAGCCATTCGAGTATCTTCTTTAGTGAAATATTCTATTCAAATCTTTTGCCCATCTTTTAAATTGTTACCTGTCTTTTTGTTGAGTTATTCTTTATTTTCTAGATACAAATACTTATAAGATTTACAAATAATTCCCCCCCACCCCATGGTTTGTTTTTCAGTTTCTTAATGGTGTCATCAAAGTGTGAAACTTTTTAAGTTTGGAGAAGTGCAGTTCATTAACTGTTTTTCTTTTATGGGTCATGCTCTTGGTGTTGTATTTAAGAAATCTCTGCTTGACTTAAGGTCATAAAGATTTTCTCCCATGTTTTTCTCTGAGTTTTTATAGTTTTAGCTTTCTCATCTATGTCTGTGATCTAATTTGAGTTCATTTTTGTGCTTTGTGTGGGATAATGGTCTACCTTCATCGTTTTGAGTGTGGGTATCCGGCTGTTCTGGCACCACCTCCTGAAGACCATCTTTTCCCCCGCTGAATTGCTTCGGCACTTTGGCCAAAAATAAATTGGCCATAAATAGAAGGGTTTTACCTCTGGTGTCTCAGTTCTATTCCATTGATCTATATGTCGACCCTTATTCCAATAGTACAATGTCTTAATTACCATGAGTTTATAAAAAGGATCATATACCCTGAAATCAGAAATTGTAAGTCCTCCAGCTTAGTTCTTTTTCAGGATCATTTTAGCTGTCTAGGCCTTTGCAAAACCATGTAAATTTCCTCATAAATTTTAGGATTAGTCGATGTCTGCTAACAAAAAGCCTGCTGGGATTTTGATAGGCATTGCGTCCAATCCAACAATCGATTTGGGAAGAATTGTTCTCTTAACCATATTGAGTCTTCCAGTCCATGAACGTGGAATGCCTCTCCATTTATTTAGGTCTCCTTTAGGTCCTCTTAGCGCTGTTTTGCAGTTTTCGGTTTACAACTCTTAGACTTCTTTTGTTAAACTTATCCCCAAGTATTTTATCCTTTTTGATGCTTGTGAACTTTATTTCTTAACTTTATTTCTGGATTGTTTATTACTTCCTTTTTTTAAGATTTTATTTATTCACAGAGAGAAGGAAGGGGAGGGAGAAAGAGAGGGAGAGGAACATTGGCCAGTTGCCTCTCTTGCCCTGAACAGGAATCGAAGTGATGACCTTTCACTTTGCAGTACGTCATCCAACTGAGTGAGCCACACTGGTCAGGGGGCAATTGATTTTTCTATATTGATCTTGTATCCTTCAACCTGTTGGTTAATTCTAGTAGTTCTTTTTGTGAATTCCCTAGGATTTTTAAAATACAGGGTCATGTTGTCTGCAAGTAAAGAGAGTTTTATGCCCTGACTGGCATCACTCAGTTGGTTGAGCATCATCCCACAAAGGGATAGGTCACCTGGTCGGGGCACATGCCTGGCTTGAGGGCCAGACCTGGTTTGGGCACGTGTGAGAAGCAGGTGATTAGTTCTCTCACGCATCATGTTTCTCTCCCTCTCTTTCGTCCCTTCCCCCTCCCTTCTCCCTCTCTAAAAATAAAAAAAAAAAAAATTTTTTAAAAGAGAGAGAGGGTTTTACTTCCTTTCCAATCTGAATGCCATTTTTTTTTCTTTCCTGATGGTACTGGCTAGTACACTATGGAACACAAGTGGTGAATTCTGACCTCAGTGAGGAGAGCATTCCCTCTTTCACCAGTAAGAATAATGGTAGCTGTAGGAAGGTAGGGGATGACCTGAGGCAGTATGAGGAAGTTTCCTTCTACTGCTACTTGGTTGAAAAAAAATGTTATTACTGTGAATGGGTGGTGGATTTTGTCAATACTTACTCTACATCAACTGAGATGTATAGGTGGTTTTATCCTTTATTCTATAAATATGATGTGTAACATTAATATATCAATCTTGCATTCTTTTTTTAAAAGAGTATTTATTTATGTATTTACTTATTTTCAGAGGGAGGGAGAAAGAGAGAAACATCAATGTGTGGTTGCCTCTCTAGTGTCCCCCCACTGGGGACCTGGCCTGTAACCCAGGCATGTGCCCTGACTGGGAAACTGAACCAGCAACTCTGTGGTTCATAGGCCAGCACTCAATCCACTGAACCACACCAGCTGGGGCTCAATCTTGCACTCTTGAGATATACCCGACTTGGTCTTGGTATATGATCCTCTCTATATGTTGTGGGTTCAGTTTGCTAGGATTATGCTATGGGATATTTTGAGAGATAGCTGTCTGTACTTTTCTATTCTTGAGACATATTTATTGGATTAATAAAGATCTTAGAATGAGTTGGGATGCATTTCCTCCTCCCCTTTATTTCTGGAATGGTTTGCAAAGGATTGGCATTATTTCTCCTATAACTGTGGGTAGAATTCTACAGTGAAGACATCTGGAGCTGGATTTTTTTCACATATTTATTTATTTATTTATTTTTGTGGAAAGATTTTTTTTAAATTACTAGTTCAATTTCTTTACTATAGGTCTATTCAGATTTTCTATTTCTTCTTGAGTCAGCTTCAGTAATTTATGTCTTAGTAGGGCTTTGTTCATCCCATTTAAATTGTCTCATTTGTTGGCATAAAGATGTTGAAAGTATTCTCTTACACTCATTAGTTATGTTCCCCCTTTCACTCCTGATTTTAATAATTCGTGTATTCTCTTTTTTCTTTGTTAAGTCTAGCTAAACGTTTGTCAATTTTGTTGATCTTTTCAAATAATTAACATTTAGTTTCATTGCTTTTGTCCTTTATTGTTTTCTGTTTCATTGATTTCTATTTTAATAATATATTATTTCCTTCTTTTTGCTTGCTTTGAGTTTATTCTTTGTTTTTAAGTTTCTTAAGGTAGAAGCTTAGGTTATTGATTTGAGATCCTTCTTTTCTAATAAAGACATTACAGTTATGAATTTCCCTTTCAAACACTGCTTTATCTGTTGTCCACTTTAGTTATCTCGTTTCCCAGGTCTCCCTTTAAATTCCCATCTGGTCTGTTAGTTTATTGCTTCCCCCAATCAGCATCACAAACTTGAGCCAGCTCAGATTTTAGAATTATGATTTTCAGCAACATTCCTGGGCATGGCCTGCTCTACCATGTTAGACTATTACCCATCACGGAACTGGGTACGGATGATGGAAGCAGCTCCAGGATGAAATGCCACAAGCTAGGTTCAGTAGATTTTCTTGGGGAAAAAAAAATCGCTTTAAAAAAAAAGATTACTTATTTATTCATCTTTAGGGAGGGGAAGGGAGGGAGAAAGAGAGGGAGAGAAGTACCAATGTGTGGTTGCCTCTCATGCTCCCCCTACTGGGGACCTGGCCTGCAACCCAGGCATGTGCCCTAAACTGGGGAATCGAACCAGCAACCTTTGGTTCGCAGGCCAGCACTCAATCCACTAAGCCACACCAGTCAGGGAAAAAAATTGCTTCTTAATATGTTGTAAACCTTTGGTCAATTTCCAGAGTTCTTTAATTGCTTGCTTTTTACCTTTTCTTTTTCCTGTTTTGTCATTTCTTTGGGGAAAGGAATTTGCCAGATCCTTACCCAGTGATTCCAGAGGCCGTCCCTGTAGGACTGGGGTCCTGTGTCTACATAAACAGGACATGAGGTCTCTGGCTGACCCAGGTGCTGAACTAGATGTCAGCCTCTCTGTGAATATTGCCCTCAGAAGCCATCAAACCTCTGCCCATCGGCCCACTTTGCCTGGGACAGTCCCAGCCTATGCTGTGGCCTGATGTTAAGTATTATCAGTGCCCCCCTCATGCTCAGAAGTGGCTTTGTTCTTATGACAAATCACTGTATAGATGTACTTCCGTAAGAAGAAAAATTTAACCAGAAAGAATGGAGAGGAGATGGAGACGGTCCACCCCGTGGACAGCAGCCAGACCTCAGTGATGAAGCCCTGAGCTCATATTGGGGTTTCTGGCACTTGCACCCCAGGCCTGCATAGGAAACCCCAGCCTCACCTGGCACAGGCCCCTTCATCCCTGACCCACTCCTGCATTTCAACAACCGGTGTCGTTCAGTGGGTGGGTGAAGTGAGGTTCCACTTTCCACTTGCAGCTTCTTCTGGCTCACAGGGGTCTGTGTAGGTGCCCCATCTTCCAGTGTCCACTCTGCCAGTGGAGGAATGAGGACTGGTCACCCCTGGTGGGCACCGTTGCTTGGCACACTTAGGTCCACAGCAGCGGTGTGGCACGCTCCCGCCTTGGTGGTATTTGAAGCATGGACAGTTGTGCTGACGCAGCTGCCTCCCCTCCGTTCCCTCCCCTGGGTCTCCAAAACCAGGCATTTCGAGTTGTTGCTGGAGAGGCTGGCACTGGGGTTTTGAACCTGTCATTCTTTTGAGCTACAGAGCCTGGCTGAGGTGTGCAGGGCTGGGCGAGCGTGGCCACAGAAGTACAAGTGCAAGGCCAAGGCTTCCATACCGGGGCTGCTGGTTAGAATTGCCTGCGTAGGTGTGAAAAACCTGATGTCCCGGCTGCATTTCAGACCAATCGAATCCACACCTTCAGGGGAGGGACCCAGGCAGCAGTTTTCAAAGCTCTCCAGGCGACTTCACTGTGAACAACTTTGAAAGCCATTGGTTCAGAACAGTGCTTCTCAGACTCGAACAATACCAGTTACTCGGACCACCTGGTAAATGCAGATAATGATCCAGCAGATCTGGGTGGGGCCCAATGTTCTGCATTTCTAACAGCAAGGGTTTATATTTAGAATCACGCTACTTAGAGTGTGACTGTGGACATGAGCACCAGCAATATGTGGGAGTGCTCTAAAAACACAGACTCGGAACAGACCCCAGATCTAGCGGACTAGAATCTGCATTTTAACACGGTTCCCAGGAGGTCTGAATGTGATGGGAGTTTGAAACGTGCTGGTTTCGGAGACTTCAAAGGCCCAGCGTGTCTGAGAGATGGAGGGTGATGTCGGGCCTCATCTGGGGTCACAGACAAAAATCTCCTCGTTGTCAGAATGACAAAGCCCAGGCTTGGGTCCTTCCAGCCCCATAGCTCTCTTATCCTCCCTGGCGTCTACTCTGGGAGGTGACTCAGCTGGCCATGGCTCTCCCTCTGCCCTCCCCCGGCCCCTGTTTCAGCCCCCTCCTTCCCCCTCCTTTCCTGGTAGGGGTCCTGACTCCAGGCCTGCCCCACACCGCCCCAAGCCTCTGCATTCCGCTCAGGCTGTGGCACAAATCCCTCTGACACATTGTCTGCCCTCCACCCCACCCTGAGAGAGCCAGCCAGTGCCTCCCTCCGCTGGCCCTGACCCCGGTACCAAGGTGTGTCCCCTTCTACGCACTCACTGTTCCCCAGCAGACTCGTCCAGGATGCTTGCTCCGCTCCATTTTCACGTTTGCTCTCTTGTCCTCTGAGCTCCAGCCAGAGAAGAGCTCCAGCCCTGCTCTGGAACAAGTCACTCCCTCACACCCTGGTCCTCCCCTTCCCCCCTCACCAGGGGCTGCCGTGTGGTCAAGGCCATGGGTGTGCTGGGACTGGCCTGAAGCTCCCCATCTGTTGTCTGGCTGTGCCATCCCCTGCCTTCTTCCTGGTGTGATTTGAGCCCTGCAGGAACTTGGACCCAGACCCCCATGCCCAGGGGTGGGTAACTTGGGGATCTTGACTGGGCCGCTGCAGCTTCTCCTGACAGTTGGGGTCAGGGAGGGAAAGTAGACACAAAGGGACGGTTTCTACACCGACAGCGACAGGCCTTGAGGGAGCGCTGATAGGACTGTGATTCGGGAAATGGAAGACAGGACTTCCCTGGGACTGTCGGCTCTGCATCCCATCACACTTCTGGTTGCCTTGGCAACTCAACAGGTTCAACTTCTTTTGTGGGCATCTGTGTCTATTCTGGCAGGAAGTGACAGGGCCCATGGAAGTGTGCAGATCCTCAGGGGGCAGACACTCGGTGTGCTCAGGATGACTTTCACCTCCTTGCCGGGCTACCGCCCCTGGTTGTCATCCGCTCCCTACCTGATCATGTGATCATGTCCAACCAGCCACCCATCCTCCGTCGTCTGTCCATCCATCCATCATCCATTTGTCCATCCATCTTTTTATCCAGTAAGCAGCCGTTGAACACTTGCTGTGAGCCTCACCTCACACTAGCTTCCTCAGAGAGTCAGTTCCTGACTCTCCGTGTCAAACTGGAATGCCTCCGTGGGTCTTAAGGTATCTGAGCAAGCACAGAGGTCAGAAAGTCCATGGCATTTTTTTTTAACCTGGCACACATGTGGGCCCATTTAGAAGGTATTCTCAACTTCTCAACACATCTCCACTGCAAGCCGGCCTATCACCTTCCACCAAACCCCTCTTATCTACCTGCGATTTACATAAATGCAGTCACCTGCCTGGTACTGTCATCTGTTTTCCTTTACCTAATGCTATGAGGTAGACCTCTTTCCATATCGATACACTTAGAGTATAAAAGGGGTGAGCCCCTCTTAGGAATTTTATAGTATTAATGTAAACATGTGCCACTGGTTCATTTAACTGTCTCCCTACTGATTTCTATTTAAGTCGTTTGCAGTTTCTGGCTAGTTCATGGATTATTTTTGTTTCCTCTGGGGTCACCTTTTTCTGTTCTTTTCGTCTTTGTTGTGTTGGAGGCTGTCCCTACATGCCTAGTAACCTTTAGTTATCCACTCATAGTTGGGAGTAGGACAGCAAACACCCGATTGATATAAACGGGGCACAACGGGACTTTATTCACAGAGTGTGGGGAGGAGTCAGCATCTTGCTGGAGCGTTCCAAGGAAGAGTGCATTAGTTTGCGAGGGCTGTCGCACACCACACAAACTGGGGGCTTAAATGATGGAAAGATAGTCTCTCACAGTCCCAGAGGCTGGAAGTCCAAGACTGAAGTGTTAACCTGACTGGTTTCTTCTGAGGTCTCTCTCCTTGACTTACAGACGGTCTTCACCCTGTGACTTCCTTGGTCTTCCCTCTGTGTCTGTCTGAATTTCCTCCGTATTAGTACACCAGTCATATTAAATTAGGGCTCACCCTAATGACCCGTTTTAACTTAATTGTCTCTTTAAAGGCTCTATCATAAGTCACACTCTGAAGTCCTGGGGATTAGGACTAAAACATATGAATTTTGAGAGGACAGGACTGAGCCCATAACTGAGAGATTTGCTATCTCCAGCCTTGAGGTGGTGGTGGGGGGACCATTGGTATGCGTGGGCCGGGCAGGGAGCCTGGGGCACTGGCATCTGTCCCTCAGAAGCCTGCCAGTTAATCCCCTTATTTCAGAGCCTGAGTGCTGGGTCCTTTGTCCTTGCCTTTCCAGCGGATGGTCATCTCACATCTCCTGCCGAGTGGGGGCAGGTGGGTCCTCCGGTTCAGTGAGGTGGGTCAGTCCTCCACACATGCTCCTTCACCTGGGGAATCTGTTCCTGCCCTCCACCCACTTCCTGACATCCAAAAACTTGGAATTTGTCACCTGCTGCTGTCCCCTCTCCAGGTCTCTTTGTTCTTGTGGGACTGAGTTTTTATTCCCTGCTGTCATTACATTGGGATGTTGAGAGGAAGATGAGATAAATGTACACGTTCAGTTCTCTGTGTCCTGCAGGGAAGCAGCTGAGATACTGCAAGAGCCCTCAGGCCTGGTGGATCTGGTGGGAGGGGCTACAGCCACCTGGGCTTGGGAGGGCTGAGACTGAGGCTGCAGCTGGGGCCTGGGGGTCCTCCCTTTGAATCCAGAATCCCTGTTGCTACTCAGAGAAGAAGGGAGGCTCCCAGGTCTGGCTCCGTCTGGGGCGAGTAGGGCGCGCTCTGGACCCCAGGCCTGGAGCCTGCCTTGCCGCCAGCCCTCTCGCCCCCTGGTGACGTCATAGGTGTGACTCCCTAGAGCCAGAGACAAGCTGAGCATCTGACACCTCCGAAATAATATGAGTTTTCCATACTGTTGCTAAAGCTGCTAAAAATTTTTTTAAGGTTTTACTTACTTATTTTTAGAGAGGGGGAGAAGAGGGAGAAAGAGAGGGAGAAAAG
This sequence comes from Mormoops blainvillei, assembly GCA_004026545.1. NCBI lineage: Eukaryota > Metazoa > Chordata > Mammalia > Chiroptera > Mormoopidae > Mormoops > Mormoops blainvillei. The sequence goes on from PVJD01000593.1 coordinate 147,095, forward strand.
AATTAATGTGTGGTCGTTCCTTGCGCACCCCCTACTGAGGACCTGGCCTGCAACCCAGGCACGTGCCCTGACTGGGAATCAAACCAGGGACGCTTTGGTTTGCAGGCTGGCACTCAGTCCGCTGAGCCACACCAGCCAGGGCTAAAACTTCTTTTTTTTTTAACCATTTTCACTTCCCTTGATATAAGGCAAACACCTCCTGGTGCTGGGTGCTGGGCATGGGTCAGGTGGGGGAAGCTGGGACTGAAGAAGTAGGATCAGAGCATCTCTGGGGTTTCATTCACGACCCCCCTCCCGGGCATAAGGGGAGGCTTCAGGGGAGGCCAGGCCTGGAGGAGGGCCCTGTGTCTGTACACACTCACTACACCAAAACACACACCAGACACACTGCACCCTACACACATGCACACTCTACCCATACCATACACACACTACACTTACCACATATATGTGTACTGCACTCACCGCACACATATACCTCACACTCACCACACACACACACACACACACACACACACACCACAAACCACACTCTATCCTGTTGGCCACTGTTCACCAGCCAAAGTCACGCTCAGCTGAAGCTCCTCTGCCAACCTGAGATCTACTCACTGCAGAGGGGGCAGCACTTTCCCCTGCTTTAACCCTCTGGGGCTCCCACAGTGACTTCAGCGCTTCACAGTGATGAGAGGTAGGTAACCTCACCTACCAAAGCCATGAGGACGCGGAAGGCACGGAGCTGGTGTGCAGTGCAGGAGCTGCCAGAAGCAAGACCCTGCTTGCCTATCCTAAATGGCAGCCCTTGGTTCCTCTTTCCCCGCAGGTGTTGGCCTGGCCGGAGAGCTGGGGCCAGGAGCTGGGGAGTCCCCATCGAGGATGGCCATGCCTGTCATTGCTGAAAGCATCAGCAGCCAGCACTGTGCTCTGGCCCAGCCTGGATGCAGAGAGGAATGGTGGTCAGACCTGGCCCAAGCCAGGGTGGCCAAAGCTTGGTCTGACCAAAGATGCTCTGCCTGTCCTTGGCTGGCACCTGTCACCATGCCCAGGCTCAAGGCCATTTGTCCCAGATGTGCCTGACCTGTAGCAACAGGAAACCCAAAGTCCACATATCCATGAATGAAACCTTTGTAGGAGATGAGAGGGCCTGACAGGAAGGCTGACGGTCTCTGGGGACCCTTTCTTGGAGCCCTCTGGCCACTCCTGAAAGCCCAGTTCCAAGGTTTCTAGAGCCGGTGTTGGCTGTAGAGGTGCGAATTTGCTTTACCAACAGCAGAGGGCGCCCTGAGCCAGCTCACGGGGTACTAATCTGCCCTCAGTCATCTGTCCTGGACTTCTGAGACTGGGCACCCCCCAGGACAGGGCCCAGATCTGTTCCTGTCTCTGTTTACCCCCAGCCACCTTCCAACGTCCCATAGGCATAATGGTGCCAGGATTAAGGGCTGCTAGGTGCTTAATAAAGGTCTGTTGAGTGGAGGGAAGAGAAGGCAGGATGGGTAGATGGTTGGATGGGTGGGATAGATGGACAGATGGGTGGGCGGACAGATGAATGGTGGGTGAGTGGATGGATGGTGGGTGGATGGATGACAGATGAATGGATGGATGGACGGACGGGTGGACGGACAGATGATGGATGAATATGCAAATATACTATAAGAAGGAAGTGAGTGGGAGATCAGTAAAAGTTTATTGATAGACTAAAACCATAGTCCCTGCTGTTGACTAAATTCTGTCAGAAAACAGAAAGCTTAATAACATCTCTGACAAAAGTGCCCAAATGCTCTTTTTCTTTTTTTTTTTTTTTGTAGCTCTGGTGAAGAGTGTTTCTGTGGTCTTGCCATTAGCTTTCCCTCTGTCCTCCCTGTGCCCTGTTCATACCCCTTCCCCTCCCCAGCCGGGGCTGGGCATTCACGACTAGGGACACCAGCCCGGAAGGGGCGTGGCTGCACAGATGAGCTTTCTGAGCAGACACAGCTGTTTCTCCTCAGCCCCCATCCTGCCCCTGACAAGGCCCTTCCCTCCCCTGCCCCTCCTGTTCTTCAGCTGGTCCCGGCTCAGGCCGTGGGGCTGCTGGTCGGAGTGCGCTAAGTGGATCGGTAACGCGTCGGCCCTTAGCCGAGCGAACAGCATCAATCTAGTGCTGGGTGATAGCTAATCATTTTCAGCTGGTGTTGACCCTGCGCAAGCCCCTCGGGCTGTGCTCCGAGGCCTGCTGGAGGCCAAGGGGCAGAACCAGACTCCGGCCCCTCCCCTGCAGGCGGGGGTGCTCCCCCGGGCCATGTCTCCACTCCGAACACACAGCGTATGCGGTTTAGTGGGAACGCGCACGCCGTGGGCCCTGGGAACGGGTGTGCCTGTGAGTGTGACCATAGCTGGAGGGTGAATGCCTCGCCTTTGGGGCATGCCGGAGGGCTCATCTGCAAGTGTGTGTGTCTGAGAACGTGCGTGTCTGTTTGTGTGTGCCTGACGGTGTGCACGTCTGTACCTATCTCTGATTGTGTGTGTGAAAACAGATGTATAGGAGCACATGTCTTTGTGAACATGTGCCTGCGTGTGCATGCGTGTGCGTGTGTGTGCCTGCGTGAAGGTGTGTGCTGGGTGCCTGTGTTTGTCATCAGGGTTTTGCCGCACAAGCCGGAAGTCGCAGCCCCCTTGGACACTCCCGAGTTCTCTCCAGGGGCCGCGTGCCTGCAGGCTGCCCTCTCCTGGGCCATCTCACTGTCCCTGCCCTTGGCCAGTGCCTGGGAGGGAGGAGTGCTGGTGGAGCCCTGTCTTCACCCGTTGCCCCCTTCCTGAGAGAGAGGGTCCTGGGTAGACAGGAACAGTTCCATTGACTGGGACGGAACTAGATGGGGCTGCTTTCAGGAGCTGTCTTGGGGTCATCAGGAGTCCACTTCTCCATCCCTTGCCTCCTCTTTCCCCCACAGACTACGCTCCCAGGCAGCCTTACCTCTAGGAGTGGCCCCAGCACCCCCAGGCCTCCCTTATCAGCCTGGCTCTGTCACTCGACCCTCCCTGAGGCAGTTCCTAGGGCTGGGGGATGGTCCAGCTGAATCCCACACCCCTCCTGGTGTTTGTGGTGTCACTTCATCCAAAGCACAGGGGCTGAGAGTGGGGAGGGGGAGAGCAGGTCCTGGTGGGAGGGGAAGGGGGAGATTGGCGGGCAGAAGTAGCCTATTGCACTGCGCCGCCCCCTGACGTAGGTCTCATGTCCCAGGCACCCACAGGTACATCCTGGGCCTGCCTCCTCGGTGTCCTTAGCCTCAGGTGGGGCTCACAACAGTCGCAGTGCAGGCCCCAGGTGAGGCCAGCTGCCGTTGCTTGCTTCAGGCTTTCAGTGACCCTGGTCTCTGGCCGCGTGCGTTTGACCAGACTCGATTGGTGACCAGCCACCCAGGCCCTGAGCTGGTTCTTGCACCTCAGACCCAAGCCCTGCCTCAGATTTCCTGGCCAGGCCTCACTGTCTCCTCCACTGCCAGACGTGACCGCACCCTGGGCATGGGGCCCTGGCCCTGTGAAGCCCCTCAGAAGAAGGGGAAGGTGCTGGGCCAGGCCCCTGCCCATGGGGTCAGGTACAGTGGTGGGGGCCCACCTTCCCCAGTGGTTCTCCCATCCTAGGTGAGGACACACATGGCCCTTCTGGGGCACAGTCAGAGGAGCCCCGAGCAGCCTTCTGCAAAGTGTGACTGCAGGGTTGCCCTGGGCAGGCACGCAGCTCTTCCAAATCCCCATGAATAATTGAAGACACTTTAAAACGTGGGCCTGCAGCTGGGAGGACGCCCCACCCCCACTGTGTGCAGGAGCAAGCCTAGACAATGCCCATGGGTGGGCCCCATCTGGTTGGGACGGCTTCGGAGTAGGGTGGAGGCCAGGGCGGGCCCATCCTAGACTTGTCCCCCTTCCCACACCTCACCCACTGTTCGACCCTGTCTCCTGCCCCACCACCCTCAGAGCCCCCAGGCCATGAAAGGCTCTACAGACAGCTGGCCCAGAAGGCTCTCCCAAGGGCTCCTGAGTCCCACTTAGAGGCCAGCTTTGGGTGAGGGCAGCGGTGGGTCTGGGGAGGACTGACTTGGGGCTATCCCTGGCAGCCCTTCCTCTCTGCGGCCATCCCAGGCAACCAAGAGGGGCAGACCGCACACCTGGTTAGACCCCCGTGAGGGCCTGGGCTGGAGCAGAGCCAGCCTGTAGCCGCTTTAAGGCAGATCCCTGGAGGAGGAACCTGGCAAGCGATGGGCAGACAGGGCAGGAAGTGACTGCCCAGAGTTCCAGGGAGCCATTGAACTCGGCTGCGTGTGTGCACACGTTGGGTGGGGGGGCGGGCAGGTGTTGTCGTGAGGGACATGAGTGTACATGTGCAGGTATGTCACACTGTGTGGTTGCATTGGGAGCTGGGTGGCCATGTATATGATTGAGGGAGCACACTGGGTCCCCACGTCTGTGGCTTGCTCTGCATGTCGCAGAGACCTGATTGGGGTGAGGAGGTCCCAGGCCTGGAAGGGCATCTCCTTTGGTTGCTGGCTGCCCCCTCCCCCCCACACAGCCCCCGGGCACCCCCAGGGTATCCTGCACCGGAGCTTGTCTGCCTGCTGCCTCCCGGATCCTTCCAGACCCTCGCTCTGAGAGCTGAGCTTCAAGTCCTAATCCTTCAAGCCTGAAATTCCTGGTAATGAAATTTGCAAAAGGTGAAAATTAAAAACCAACTGCCCTGGTCTTTTGTCACTGTGCCAGCCTGGGCTCCCTGCTGGGCCGTGCATGAGCTCTTGGAGGCTGAACCCGCTCTTCTCCAGATAGCTCTGCTCTCCCGAAGGGACCTTGGTCTCCCCATTGGTAGAAGGGGGCAAGTATTCCTCACCCATTCTGAAGGCCACCCAAGCGAGAGATAGGATTTCTCCCTCAGCTCTCCTGCCCACCTGGGACCCCAGGGTTCTCAGGAGAGAGGTGTGAGGAGGGAAGGAGTTGGGGTGTGTGAGGAGGTGGAAGAGTCGGCCTGGGGCATTCAGCTGTGGGTGACCCCTCGCCTCTGGCCCTGGTGTTCCCTGTCCCATTGTGTCCCCTCATCCAGTCACGGTAGAATGCTTTGGGAGGCTCAGGTCAGAGTGGCTGGGCTCAGCTGGACTTGCTGACTCGGGACGCTGAGAATGGGGCCACTTAGAGCAGATCTGGGTTTACCTCTTTTTCCAACTGCCACGAAGAAGGGAGCCCCTGGCAAGGGGCGAGGGACTCGTGAGCCAAGGGCTGTGAGCACAGGGAGTGGGCGCGAAATGTGACTGACAGCAGGCCTGGCGCCCAGGCCGCCCCCATCTGCCTGGCCTCAGGGCTGCTGCTCCCACCGCCCGCCAGCACGCTAGCTGGGCCCCACAAGTCACCATCCTCTCACGCTACCTCCCTTTCTCTGGAGCCTTGTGTTTTCTTGCTCCGAGGCTGAGCCTGTGTTCCCACTGGGGAACAACCTGGTTCTGTGGGCATCCCCTCCTGGAAGTCTCCACCTGTAGAGTAGGGATGGAAAGGAAGGGTTGGACCACCACCTCATGCTAACCCAGGAGGCTGCACCAGGTTCCCACGGCAGCTGTCAGGACTGCTCAAGGAGTCCCTGCCTGGTGGGGCCCGGGACTGGGGGGTAGGCCCGAGCCTGTGTATGTGGTGTGTGCACCCAGGCTCCTGCAAGCCTGTGGACATGTCTCTCCATGCACATCAGTGTGTGCACATGTGTGTCCCACGTAGTCCCGGTTTGGACCCCGGGGGAGCCGGGCATCTGTGGCCGGCAGATCCCCTGCTCTCGGCGGCGGGGCGGCGCCAGCAGTGCTGGGGCTGGGGCTGGGGCTGCTGCCGGCTGGGGCTGGCCTCTTTATTAATCCATTTGTGAGCCGACTCGGGAGTTCAGGTTGTGAATCTGGCCATTTGCTCCCGTTCCCTCTGTGCCCCCCGGGAGGAGGAACACATGTTAAATATTTGCGGTTTTGCTGCGTTAGGTTTTAAAGTTCAGCAGTAATTACCGTGACCAGGTGCCAAGTGCAGCTGCTCCCTGGGGAAGCCTCCCTGTGCAGCGGGCTGGTGGCTGCATTCCAGACCAGCGGGTGCGCGTTGTTTGCACAAACCTGCGTGCCTTCCCTTCTGGAGCCCCTCCCTGCTGGGCCCCCACTGCCTGGCTGAGCCAGGAACCCGCCAAGTGACGCCGCCTGTGAACGGGGCACCGTGGATGCCCTTCCGCGGTGCTCTCCCCAGAGGGCCATGGGCAGGGCTATGGCAGGTAACGCCGACATGGGACTGCTGTGAGCAGAGACTGGGGGCTCCAGCAGGCACCTTGGCCCCATGGCAGGCTCACAGCCACACCTGTGGCAGTTCACACAGATTCTGGCCTCACAGGCAGGACTGTTTTTATTTCCAGACTAGACTGTAATTGTTTTCTCGACTTCCAGCCTACCTGGTGTCAGCCTACTTCACTACTCTTTCAGGTAAAGCCAGTCCAATCCATGATTTCCTGGACAAATTCAGGCTAATTGGCACACTTCCATGTAGTTCAGCGTTCTCTCCAGACTCAGGTCTGGCTGAGGGGTGTCCTGCCTGTCCTCGGTCTGGTTGCAGGCGGCTGCTGCTTTGGGGTGGCTCCCGTGGAAGGGTGGAGCGCTTTGGCTTTCTGGGTAACAACTGCTTCTCCTCTTGGCCTTTCCCAGGACTACACGCCATATCCCTCGGCAAGGGATGTCCTTCAGGGTAGCGGGCAGGCCCAAAGAAGGGGCGGGGTGATGGCACTAGGCAAAGAAGGGGCACACTTGGGCAGAACCTGACATCACCACGCCCCATGGCCTCACGCAGTCCTGGGCGAGAGCTCCTAGCATGTTCCCTGATACTTGGGTTTGGCTTGATCTGCACGCTGGCCTCCCCTCTGCAGTCCCCGAGTGGGCTGTGGGCCCCAAGACGTGCTCTGGTGCTCACATCTCACTGGGAAGAGGGGTAGAAGGGAGCCCAGAGGGAGAGAGGCAGACCTTACCCCTTTCAGCTCTCTGGGAAACTGTGAACTGGGGTCAAGAGGACCTGGGCACCCCTGGGAGAGAATGCACCGTAAGTCCATCTGGCCTGGTGAGGGAAGCCTTGAGCCCCAGGTTGGAGGCAAGCTCACACATCCAGGGCATTACCTGCTCTAGTCCAACCCCTGGCTCCACCCTCTGTGGACCACATCCGAGTCCTGTGGGAGGGGCTGGAGGCAGAGAAGAGCATCTAACCAAATGCTAGGGAAGCATCCTGGCGCAGGGAGCTGCTCGGCTGGCATCTAGCAGGGGTGGGACGGAGGGAAGGCAGGCCCACCCCCGTGTTGTACCCCCATGTTGTACCACTTGGGCGTGCCAAGACCTCTAGGCTTGGTTGCCAGTGGGACTTAGCAGGAGGCCCAGAGGAAGCTCAGAGGGAAATGGACCACAATCATCTGAAGGTTCGACGGAGGACAGAAGTGTTTCCAAGCTCAGCCAGGTGGCTGTTGGCAGGATTCATTCCTTCTGGCCAGGGAACTCCCTTGGCTCCTGCCGCGCGGTCCTTTCCATAGGACGGCTCACAACCTGGGAGCTGCCTTCCTTCAGAGCAAGTGAGAGAGGGCGAACAAAACCGAAGCCTCGGGGTCTTTGTGAAGTGCCACTCTCTGAAGTGACATCCCATCATGTTAGCTGTGTTCTTTGTGTATAAAGGTCGTCTCTGGGTTCAGTCCACACTGAGGGGATTACAAGGGCAAGTTACCTGACTGGGGCCACTGAGGGCCACCTTGCAGGCTGCCTACCATGGGTAAGATGTGTCTGAGGTGCTTTCACGGGGAGATTTACTATGTGAAAGCAACCCTCCGGCTGCTGTGGAGAAACGGTGGGGTTGGGGCAAGGATAAAGCAGGGAGACCTTTTGGGAGAAACATCACTGAGACTGGGTAGGTGGGTGTAAAGTTAATAATAGAGCCTTCCTCAGAGGGCCCCATGACATGTGGACTGGGAAGACATGTGGTCTTTTTCCCTCGGACACACCACTGCCCACCCCACTCGACCCCCCAGGTCTGGCATTTGCTTCACCCCCATTAGTTCTCTGGGTGTGTCTTTGCGTGTCCACATGTATGTGAACAACGACGGGAGGCAAGGCTCATGTTCGTCCTGTGGAGCTCGGGCGCTGAGTGGGAGGGGACAGCCGGCTCTCTGGCTTGCCCAAGCAGAGCCTGGTGGAGGACAGGTATGAGGATGCGCTGGTCCCTTTGTGGGCGACCTAAGACCCCATTTCCACCTGAAGCAGCTCACAGCCTCAGGGAAACAGGAGAGCCACCTCAGCCCCTCAATCGCACGGCAAAGATTGGGGTGCAGGGGTAGGGGGCCCCTTATCCATGTGCGGGGACAGCTGGGCTTCCACTTCAGCCCTGCCGGGCCTGCCGCCACACTGAGCCTGGCTCTGAGCTCAGCCGAGCGCCGGATATGCTGCTCCACTGCGATGCTGCCTCTTTCCTTTGAGGGTCTGAAGAACAGGCCCCTGAAGCTCATGATTGCCCTTTAAGGGTGAGGTCAAGCTCACAGCGTCCTATCGTCTAATCCTCAGACCGAGAACCCTCGCTCTGCATTGGCTGTTGGGAAGCGCACGCCTGATGGCTGAGTCCGCCTGCTGTTTCTCCCCGGCTGCGCTGTACTACAGTGTAGCTGACGCCGGCCCCTGGAGTTAGCGGCAGCGTCCGCAAGTGAAGGGCAGAGCCCTCCGCAAGACGGAGCCTGTGGCAGACAGAGCTGCAAGCGGGGCCCCCGGCCGGCCGCACTGGAGATCAACGCACTAAAAATTCAGGGGATCCCATCACTTTGATACTTCACTAGGAAGACTCACAAAACCCAGGAAAGTGCCATATTTACAACTGCAGTTTTATTATAAAGGAACACATAGGCCAAGGCCTGGGAAGGTCTGAACACAGAGTTTGCGTGTCCTTCCCCACGCAGCGAGGGCATGTCGCCCTCCGGGCCCATCACTGTGCTCACCCAGGAGCTCTCCCGAGCCCCAGTGTCCAGAGTTTCCCCGGAGGTTTCAGTTCGTAGGCCTGTTCAGTTAATCATCCATGGAATTTAATCGCCAACCCCTCTCCAGCCCGTTCCCAAGGGGACCCGTCCCCGTGAAGCCCACTTTCAACCTTACTCCTGGATCCATCCACATCCCCTTTCTTGTTTTCTTTCTTCTGTCACTTTTAATCTATGTCATTACTTTTCGTACGCCATCCTAAAGCCTTTGCATTAGATGGAGCAGGATAGACAAATTATTGCTGGCTCTAGCTTCAGCGCCAGAACAACAAGAAGCATAAGAGCAGAAACTTCCCGCGTGTGTCACCCTGACACCAAGGAGCGCCGTGTCAAGGGCCCCCGCCCCACACCTGCTGCAGAGACTCAGTGCCTGACCTTGTGGGTCCTCCGAGTCAAGGCTCGCTTCTCTATGAGCAGACAGGGACGGGGACCCACGTGGCATGACACAGGTGGGGTAGAGATGAAGGGATGGACGTGGTGGCTAGTCAGACCAGACCCCAGACTCTTAACTTCCGGGAGCATGCCCTTCCACTGTCACCCCAGTGGCAGGAGGTCAGTGAGGGGAGAGGAAGGAGGACGTGCATTTGGCGCCCAGGCCAAGAGGGACACCAGCAGCAGCCTGCTGGGACCCACCTTCCTGCTCCCAGAGCCGTCCCAAGCTTGGCCTCTCCTGCCCCTGCCACCGTGCCCAACGCACCACGCTGGGGGCTGGACTTGCCTTCAGTAACTTTCCTGCCCGGATCAGGGTAGGGGGAAGTGGCGTGGGCCAAGACCCTGCAGGCTGAGGTCCCATGGATAACCATGAATGGTCCCCAAAACATCCCCTGCGGCCCACATCAAGCTGAGCAGAGGATGAGTGGGCTGCCTGTCTGGGGGTCCTCCATGCCAGGGCCCGAGCAAAGCCAGAGGCTGCAGCAAATGTCCGGCCGGGAAGCCCCCGCCCAGGGGAGAAGGAGGCAGCCTTTAAAGGCATGTACTTGCTGGCAGGCGGCGGTGCCAGGCCTGGCTTTTGATCATAAAACCCCAGCTATTGGCGGAGACAGAGACAATCCCCGAAACAGCCTGGCTGAGCAGAGATGGAAGAGAGGGCGGGGATCGCTCTGGGCCCCTCCCCTGCTGGCCCACAGCCTCCCGCCACTGCAGCCAACTTTGCTTCTCAGCGGGGCGCGGAGGGGCGCATCCAGACTAGCTTCTGGTGTCTGGGCCACAGTGTGAGCATCTGAGCTGGAGAGGAGAAGTCACAGACTAACAGGGGGAGGCAGCAAACGTGCCCCTGGCAGCATGAGGACTGGAGGTGAGAGGGGACGTGCCTGCCTCCAGCCAAGGGCTTCCCGCCTCCTGACTGACTACCCAGCCCATGGGCAGCCAGAGGCTCTGTTCTAGGGCATTCTCTCTCTGTCACACTCACACTCACACACACCCACACTCTCACACACACACACACAGCGCTCTCTATGGCAGTCGTAGGAAATCATACTCTGCCTTCCGAAAGAGTCACTCACACCTACAAATGGACAGCACAACCCCTTCACCTGTTTCTAGCTAAGGATGCTTGTTTTCAAAAGTATCATCCCACCACCCACAAAGAGGACTGTTCCCTGTTGATGGGACAGAGTGGCCTCAGCCCAACAAAGCCAAGAATTTGGTAACCCAGACGGACACCAGGGGATGGCTGGGATTCCAGCCCCGGACCCCTCTCTCAAGGGCCTCACTGCTGTCACGGACCCTCAGTCTGGGCACAGTCTCGGAGGTTGTCAGGGAGAGGCAGCCTGCAGAACTCCTGCCAGAGCCTGTGCTCCGCCGTGTCTGGGGAGCCTAGCAGCACCCCAGGCTGCCCTCAGGCAGAATGACTGTCTTTCGTTCTTGTCCCTGTCGGCGGTGTCCACGGAACTGGGAACTGGGCCCCAAGAGGGAAAGGAGGCGGGCCAGAGGACCAACAAGAGAGCACGTGCTCCGAGGGCCGGTGCGTTCGGAAGTCGGGAGTGAAGAACTGGCCAGGAGCTCTGTACTGACCTGGGACTCCATTGCCAGGCTTCCCCACTGCCCCCCAGCTCCTGCGGCCCCCGTCTTTCTTTGTCAACTATGAGCATGCTAGGGTGGGGGCTGCTTAGTCTAACCAGGGGCTCTCAGCCTTGGACACAGGTCAGGATCACACCAGGCTCTCCCAGATCCTCCTAGTCAGAATGGGGTGGGGGCTTCTGAAGGTCATTTAGAAAGGCTCCCCGGTGAGTTATGATCTAACCCAGCCTGCTTTCCCCTTCCACTCCCCACTGGCCGTGACTTTAACCCGGCCCTGCCATCTCCAGAGAGCAGGACCTCACTTTTACACAGCAGGGATCCCTCTGAGGCCCCCCCGAGGCACCCCGGGGAGTTTGCCAGATCTCAGACTGGCTGCATAGTCCAGTGCCTGCTGAGCTGACTGGGGTGAACACTTGCCTGGCAGATGAGGGGGGGCAGCTTTGGGGACCTGGGGGGGTCTCATGTCCTTGCACCTGTGGAAAATGTCCTGTCCAGACTCCCTTCCTGTTCTAGAAGCGCTACACTGGCACCAGTGGACACTGACCACCACCCTCAGACTCCTACCTCATACTGGAGAGATCGGGGACTGTGGCCCCACAGGCTAGAGTCCACAGCCTGGTCCCCAGCACACATGAAAAAAAGAATGTATGGCGGGTCATTGTCATTCCACACCTGAGTGCAGGGCCAGTGGGGTCTGCAATGGATCTTGCCCCAACAGTGGAAATTGGCTGCCCGGTGACCAGAAATAAGGGTTCATTGTGGCTATGATTAGAGCTGAGACAAACGGGGGAGACAGCTCACCTCCCTATGCTGCTATGTTTTAACAGCCAGCTTTTCAAAACCAGAAAAAGGCCACAGGACAGAACTCCAAGAGGCAAATGTCCCCAGGGACCACCTGCGTTTGTCACATTCTCCTCTGAAACATGGTTGGAGGACAGGTGTCTCAGCCAGCTCTGCCCCTGGGCGCCCCCGGGCCTTCTCCAGTTTGTTCTCGGCCCAGCTAAGTCCTCTTGCCTAACCCTGGGCTTTTCACTGTCCTGATCGCTTGTTACGTGGCCTCTGCATTTGGTAGCACCGCGCCTGGCCCCCAGGCCGTGACAGCATTTGTCTCCACGTCCTGGAGAATTTTCTCCTGTCATCTGCTGCAACAAGTCAACAAGTGGTTGCAGTTTTCATTATGAGACTTGAAAAAATAAATAAATAAAAACCTGTAGCTGAGAAAAGAGATGTGCGTTCCACCCTACACTGGGGACATCGTGACATTTAAATCCAATTATCCTTTTCCCATTCTTGATGAGGATATGACATGCAGCTAGAGAACATTCTCTTAGATAAATACATCATATCCTCTGACTGCTCAGAACTCCCCAGGGCTGATTTAAGGGTTCTGGGTCCCCAGGACACCATCAGCCTGTGTGAGAGGGCTGGGTCGCACACTGGCCATGTTAAAAAGGCCCTGCGAATGTACGTTTGGACAATTTTTGCAGCATTTGATCTCTGCCCTGCCCCGAGTCATCAATGGGAAAACAGAAGAACAGCAGAAGCAGGAGAACCCTTGTCAGCCTTTGTAAGGAGTCTGTGGTCGTTCTGAGCTCCCAGCCCGGGGCTCTCAGCAAAATGCCACAAACCAGCTGGCTGTAGCAGAATGGGATTAGTGCAGGACATTCCCTTATTAATTCGAAACTGCAGTCTCTCCGAAGCAAAGTGTGGTGGGCTCCAAGTGAATCAGAAAGCTAGCGAGGAGCGTTTGCGCTGTTATTCTGAGAGAACAGCTCCCTTCGGCGTCTTGCGGGATGGAGTGCAAGTTATTCAGCAAGGGGCACACACTGTTCCCTGGCTGGAGAAGGAGACAGTGGGAGAAGCGGAAATTGCCAGGATTAATTAAGGCTGTGAGAATCCTGCCCCTGCCTTCTAGAAGAGCTCCCTGGCATGGCCAGCACCCAAGGAGACCAGCCCCAGCTCCCCACCCCAACCCTCTTCAGAAACCCTCTTACCTCTTAAAGTTGCAGGGTTTGCCTCGACTCTGCCCGCACTGCATTTCCATCTGCAGAGAGAGGGAGAGGTCAAGGAAAATGTAAGTTCATGGAGATTTAGTGTCTCATTTTAACTTGGTTCCAGCCACCTAATCTGTTCCTCAACTCCCTCCCGGGCATGACAATTACCAGCCCAAGCTGCCTCTTCTCCCCACTCCCACAAGATGGAGTGTGAACAAGCAGAGAAAGGTAACCCCGTCCCGGAAGCCGAGGAAGCAGAAAAGCTTTTGTCTCTATCTCACTGCCAGCGCCCTCCCATAAGGCACAGCCATGTGGTGGGTTTCTAGCCCTTCCGGATCTCTCCAGCACGATCACCGCCGTGAGCCTCTGCTGTCTGCACAGCTACATCTGCTTCATTTAGTCTGGGCTCCAGCCCTCACCGCATTTCTGAGAGCCATCCTCACAGCGTGTTCACATCGTCACCTGGGGTCCTTGCCATACTGGGAAGTCCTCTGTCCCAGGAGAATGCTCCCCTGTGGATTATTCCCCCTCGTCTGCCTCTGTGTTCTGCTTTCTTAGCCAATGTTCTCTCAAGTCAAGTTCTGTGTACACCCCGGATCCCACCAGTACCTGTTCCTGGGTCACCCACCTCTTGGGGGATAGCCCCTCCTCTTCACATGCCTCAATCCAGGTGTCCCCATACCATTTCTCAGGGCCCCGTTCCTTCCCAGTCCGGTGCATGACATTGCTGAGAATTAACCTTTGGCAGCTGGGACTGGTCCCCTTGCTGTGCAAGATGGGAGTCTCTTTATGGGCTGCCAACAAAGCAGTAGCCTACCAGTTCCATCGTCACTAAACTGCTCCTTGCCCCGCATTGCTCAGCCTTCTGAGACATGCCTGTACACACTGGAACGTGTTCCTCCACTGCTGTGCCATGCCTGTTCACCGGCAGGAAAAATGTTAACAGTTGCAGTACTACCTCTTGCCAGGGGCTATCTGTGCCCCACCTACCACCAGTCCTGGGGGCCCTGTTGCTGGCTGGTCACCAGCTGATTCAGCACTAGCATTTCCGCTTAGCATCTGCTTTCTCAGACCACTGGCAACAGCTGTCAGATTTTTGGGAAGGAGAACCTGAAACAGAGTGGGGAGTGTCTGGGGGAAGGGAAGGAAGCAAGAGTGGGCAGAGGGAAGGGTCGGGCTGGATGTAGTCAGCTGGTCCCATGTGGAGCTCGGGAGCTGGGGTGGTCCTGCGGAGTGGTCCTGCGGAGTGGTCCAGGACTGGTGCAGGCGCCCTAACCCTTCACACTCCATCCACATCACTTGGCCTCTGGATGTAGGTAGCCCCCCGGGAACAAGATGTGACCTTGGGCGAGGCAACTTTCTGCAGCCGAGAGTGGTGTCCAGAGGGAAGCCTGGCTGTGAGTGGTGTCACTGTGCCTCTGCGGTGGCCGTGGCACCCCACTAGCCCCACGATTTTACCTGAGCCGGCCTCGCTGCGGTCTTTGCCTCCGGCTCCCGGCCCCCACTCACCGGCTCCTCTTTCCACGCCTGACAAGCAGTGCCTAAGGCTTACTTTGTGAGGGGACAGTTTTTCCACATTGCTTAGCGTACTCAAGGATCATTGAAAATTGACTGTAGCTGATGTTATTGAATTCTCCTTTTTTTTTTTTTTGTCAGTTTTATGAAAGCCTTTTCCTTCCAGGTAGTGCCGTTTCGTTTCTGAGTTACAAGCAAGATCTCAGCAAAACTGAAATAGCATTTTTTTTAACATGGCACTTTAGAGTCCTAGAATAGGTTCACACAACCTTTTATCGATTTAATTGAGGTATAATTTATATACAGGAAAACACATTCACTGTGAGTGGGACAGATATATACCACCACCCCAATCCAGATCTAGAACATTCTCCTCACCCAGAACAATGACTTGTGACCCAGCTCACTCACCCCCCTCGTCACACAGCCCCCAGGCAACGGCAGAACTTACTCCTTGGCCAGAGACTAGTTTTGCTTGTAGAGCTGGTATGCGTGAGACCCCACAGGAAGCACGGTGTGGCTTATTTGCTCAGTCTAATGTTTCTGAGCTTCGTCCATGTTTTCATGTATATGAGTCATTTGTCTCTTTTTATGGACAGTAACGTTCCATTGTACGGGTGTGACATGGTTTGTTTATCCATTCACTTGTCAATGGGCGTGTTGTTGGAGTTTGACATGCATACACGGACACAAGCAACCTCGTCCTCAGTGACGTTCAGGCAGGAGGCATGACCCGTCCACAGCCGCATAGTCAGCCATGCTGGGAGGGGGCTCCGAGGGCCAGGAGGCCAGACTCACTCCAGCATCGCTTAGCTAAAGAGCCCTAAAACCAATGATCTGGCCAAGAAACACGTAATTTTCCAGAATGGGCTCTAGGCATTTTCTTTGGATGCTACAAGAGTTAGCATCCTGCCCAGCAAGATCAACTCTCCTTTCCTAAGTCAGGGTAACGGTAATGGCGGCGCAGACGGGCAGGGCGGCCTGTTTGAGCACATGCGTGTGGCACAGACTATATATCATGACGTCAGACATTCTGAGAAAATTGCTTTTCCTCCCTGAATGCCAAGTCATAAATAACTTCGGGCTGGGAAGAGATCTGGTGAGTATGTGCTTGACTTCAGGGAGTGGCCTGTAAATACTGTGAGTCGCAGAACGAAAAAATGAGGGGACAGATTTGTGGGGTCATTTCTAGTCTGGACGTTGCCCTAAGTCGCTGAAGTAGAAGCTGTGGGTGCCTCGCCCAGATCTGCATTCCTGGCGGGTGCACCCATCCCGGCCCCTGTGAGTGTGGGCTGTTCACAGCTCACAGCGGCACCCTCGACCAGAGATCTGACCTCTTCTGGAAGGTGATGCCCCCCCGGGAGGCATACTCGTCAATGTGCTTTGGGGCAAGAGACAAACCAACAAAACCCCGGTTTGTAACATTTGCCAGTTCCTGTAGTGTAAATACTCCCACTGTGGCCAATTCCAAGCTATCTTGCACAAATAAGTTGCTTCCAGGTATTAGCACATGCAAAAAAAAAAAAAAATTAAAAGACAAAGGAATGATAAACACAGAATTCAGTGTAGTGGTCATCCCTGACCAGGGCAGGATGGGACATCTGAGGGGCAGAGGGAGCTTCGATGATACTGATAAAATTCTGTTTCTTAAACTAGATGGTGCATACCAGGGCATGTGTGTTCTTATTCTTTATACTCTGTATGTTTTTATATATTTTCTTTTACATGGATCAAAATTTCACAACAAAAGCAATTCTAAGGAAACCCCTTTTAAGCTTTGAACTTGTTTTCACCTGCACCTGCAAGGCAGGGCTTTTGGTGGAGACACAGCAAGTGGCTTGAAGGCTGGTCTAGGACCCCTGCCCTTTGGGTGCATCTGCAAAGTTCACGTTCCTGACGAGTTCTGTGCAGGAGAAGTGTGGTCCCATGGATGGAGACTGCTATTTCCCTCAGGATGGGCATCAGGAGGACGTGAGCGAGGGTGGTGGACAGAACTGCCCTGTCCACTGCCCGCTCGCATGAGGACCAAGGGGAATGCCGCCCCCCACTCACCCAATGCAGTTCTTCTTTGGACCTGGTGGGCTGTTAGAGCCAAGCCATCCCATTGCCTGATACTCAGCCTTTGGACCTTGAATGGCTAAATATGCCCAGGCCCTTACCAGATGCAGGTGTTCTGCCTGCCACCCGCCGCGGATGAGCTTGCGTAGCCCTCCCCACAGTCCCCGCCGTCATCCCCACCTTCCGTGTGAGGAGATGCGGGACCAGAGCAGCTCTGGACCTGGCCAGGGCCCCACAGCTGGCGGGAAGTGGAACCACAGCTTCCACAGGATGGGCTGCTCCTGCAGCCACTCAGTGCCAGCTGCAGTCTGCTGCCGGCGCCACCGAGCAGCTGCGGCGCTGTCCCGCTCAGCCGCCCGGGTTCCCCTTCACCAGAGCCTTTCTTCCCCGAGCTTCTGCTTCTGTGTGCAGCCTAGCCTGGGGTCCCAGCCAGAAAGGGGGAGATAGAGGGTCTGGCCCTGGCCTGGGCACCCAGGGACTCTTACTGTCTGAACTCGACTGGGGGTTCCTACCTGCTGCTTCACCGAGCCCGCGGGCGCGCTGTCCACAGTGTGCTTTCCTCCCAGAGATACGTTCATCTTTGGGCGGAAAGCCAGATTTCCCTTTCTAGAGATGGCGAGACCGAGGCTGCAGGCAGGTGAGCTGCTGCTGGCCACGGGCCCCATGGGGGCAGGGGTCTCACGGCTCCGGCCCCCAGTGCTCAGGCCACCCTCCCCAAGCTGGAAGCCAGTGCAGTGAGACAGGAGGGGCCACAGCCCAGGGAAGGCGGCCAGGGCTGAGGGCAGCGAGCAAAGGAGAGACTGAAAAAGGAGACGCACCTGGCGTCCCACAGGCGCACACAGACTCCTGAGGGCGTCAGAGAAACTCCCAGAGCTGTTTCGGATAAGGCCTAGGCTGACGCTGGAGAGGGTGGCCAGGACAGTCTCGTTCCTGAGTGGATCCCAGGGAGCCCTGTGGGCTCATGGGCGGGTTCCGTGTGAGGAGAGGAGGCGGGGCAGCCCACTCTCAGTGGGCCCTTGCAGGACCCCACCTGCAGCCACAAGCAAAACTCCATGGAAAGCAATAGGTGAAGAGGAGAACGTACCCTGGGGCCAAGGACAACCAAGTTCAAGTCCCAGCTCAGCCAACTCTCCGCTGTGCACCCTTGTGCAGCTCAGCATGTGGGCGTCTTACTTTCTTCATGGGTTAAGTTGTGTGGGCTTCTTGGGAGGGCCCAGGGCTGCAAGGCTTGTGGGAACCTAGAATCAGTAAATACCCTCCCTGATGACAGGTCAGTGCAAGAGTGGGCCCAGTGAGGCTCTGCCCCGAGTGGCCCCTGTGGGTGGTCTCTAAGTACCATGGGGGCCACACCGTCCTGAGCCCCCAGGCTGCCGAGTTGAGAGACCCAGCCTTGTAGGCCAGGATCAGACTCCCAGGGAAGGGAGGCCGGAGCCCCTGGCAGAGGAAGGGCACTGCGCCGGCAGGCTCACGGAGTGTGGGTTCGTGGAAGGAGTGGGGTTGGTGGGCACATCAGGCAAGGGGGCCGCTGGCAGGCGCACTGGGTCTCTGGGTGGTTCTCGCCCTCCACCTGTCCACAAGCTGACCGAATGAACCCTGCAGGGCCTGAGGGCCTCTGCGAAGCCTGGTGCCTGGGCCAGGGGTGGTCCCAGGTGGTTGCAGCACCCAGAGACAGACCGGAGGGGTCGGGGTCGGGGTCAGATGAGGATCCAGGCCCTGCTTCAGGGTACTCTGCACCACGCCCGCCTGAGACTCAGCGGCCCTCCTGGAGGAGGGGCAGCGAGGCGCCTGGGAACCTGAGAGAGAAACGGGGCCTGAGCAGGGGATGGTGACAGCATGGGGTCACCTAGGGGACCCTGCCGGGGTCAGTGAGTGGAATCTTAGAGGTCGCCGAAGGTGTGACTAGAGGAGGGTTGCCAAGCGGGCTCAAGTGAGAGTCAGAGTATGTGCCCTTGAGCCTGTCACATGTCCAGGGAGGGTCCCAGCTGAATTCAGTTTTTTCAGCTGCATGTAAAACCAGGTGCCCTGGCTGGGGGCTCTGGTCACCAGCAAGGATGTGTACGGGGCAGACCCCTCCTTCTTCTCTGAGTCCCTTGTTCATTATTCTCTGGGGCTGCCTGGGCCTGCAGTCCTGTCCCTGAGGAAAACCCCCAGAGGTGGCCCCTCCTTGGGCCACCCTCTCTTCATGCCAACACCTCAGCCTTGGGCCAGGTCATTCAGTCAGCAGTGACTGGGAGAAGAGAGAGCCAGGCACCCACTCTGCCAGCAGCCAGGACCCAGGGGCTCCCCCCTTCTTGATCCCCGTAACTCTAACTCTAGAACTACTGGTTGGCTCTTAATTGGTTGCCCAAAGAAAAAAATAGGCAAAGCAAAATAAAAACATTCTTAGTTTTCCACAAGTGTGGGCACCAAAGTCTTGTGGCTCTCACACGAGACCCTGGACACCAGACCCTCAGGCCATCGGACGGAGCCTCCCCTCCAGGACAGCACCTGTGTCCCTCAGCAGAGGTAGATGCGCCCCCACCAGCACCGCAGCCCCCCTGCCGCACCGAGGAGGGCCTGAGTATTTCACTATGGGCTCAGATTTTTATCAAGTACAAGAGGGAATGAAGGGGACATGATAAGCTCTCCTTTTAATAATGAAGCCCATTTCCTCTTGCAGTTGGTTTTCTTGTAACAGATGCTATTGCAGAAAATGGAACAAAATGGAAAAGATAAAAAGGCAACTAATTAACTGGGCCCAAAAGCCTTCCCAGCAGATGTTAGGGACAGTGGGGCAGGGTGCCCAAGACCCGCCCGCCACTGGCCCAGCGCGCCTGCCTGCTGCTGTGGTGGGGACGCATATGTTTGCATGGTTCTCGGCCCTCCTGCTGTTTAGTAACTGATGACCATTTTTCTCCAATTAAACTGAAATTGAAGGATCTTCAGACTTAGACATCCAGGTAAAATAATTAGTGCTTCAAACGTTAATTGTGCTCAGATGTGCCTTTGCCTGTGAAGGTTACCCGCAAGCGTGCATGGAGGAAGGTAATCCTCTGTGGGGAGGACTCAGGCACCTCTGCTCCCCACCCCTCCCCACCGCCACCCAGCAGGTGGCCTGCCCAGCAGCCCCAGTGTGGACAGCCCCAGGCCAAGACCCTGTGACATCACTGTGATGGCCGTTTGAGACCTGCCGCGACCCTCTGCACAGCCAGCCCTCTGGCCCTAAACACCCACAGGTGGTGTTGCATACTGGTTAGAACAAGGACATGGAGTCAAACAGGCCTGACCTAGACCCTGGCTCTGACGCCCACTGGTCCAGCCACGTGGGCCAGGGCAAGCCGTGTCACCTCTGAGACTCACTGCCCTCATGCAAAACACTCGCGGTAAAACCAATCCTGCTGAAGCACTTGGAGCCTGGAGCGTCGCTGTATCCACCCTTGCACCCTCTGCGCCCACAGGCCCCGGATGAGTCACCGTGGAAGGGCAGGCTCATTGTGTGCTCTCCTTGTGGGCAGTTAGGGACTGCTTCTGTGCAGCCCGCTTGCTGTGGGCAAGGCTCTGCAGCTGCTGCCCGAGCCCCGCGGGGAAGGAGCATGGGGGCTGCCTGCACCCACCAACCTGCTCAGAAACTGGGGGAGTGTCTCCCTGTCTCTGGAGAGGAATGCATTTCCTAGGCTTCTCCTGCTGTGACTTTGTCCCCATCACGCCCCAGCTCAGTTCTCTGCAGAGACGACAAACCTAAGAGGCTTAGGCTCCCTGATGCCGTGCATCCCAAGGAAATCCACTTAAGATATTCCGTGTTCCCTGATCTGCCACATAATACGATTCCTTTATCTCTTGTTGTCATGGGAAGTATATACTAACTGATTAATATTAATGTGTTGGCTGATTAATATTAATATCTGAATGGATTCATACTTCACAAGGCAATGATGTTGATGAGCGCCGCAGAGCTCAGACAGCTGTGGGGTCTTGGCAGCTCCCGGGGAGACGGCAGAGGCCACCGCTGACCCCTGCCGTGCCTCCTGACGGACACCGCGTTCTCCAGCAGTGTCTGTCGGAGCTGGTAGGGAAGTGTGTTTGGACTCTGATTGTGGCAATTAAAATCCTTGCCATCCAAGACAGCATATTTGATCATTTAAACAACATTTTACATTCTCCTAACATATTTTCCTATGCTTTCCCGTAACGTTAAATTAGGTGATAAAGGTTGAAATACATTCCCCTTATCCTTATCTGCCTGGAATTAGAAAGGTTTCAGTGTTATACATTCTAAAGGTTTCATTATCAAAATTTGCCAGACTTTATAAAACAAACAACATTTTTTTTTGCCCTTGTTTTAATCAAAGATGGACAGGAGCTTTGTCTTCTGACGCGGGGGATTGCTCTCAACACTGGTGAAAGGGGAGGCACCATGTTTTGCAGGAACCGAGTGCCCTCAGGCCTCAAGGGGGTCGGTGGGGCCTTGGCTTGCCTTTGATTTGGAGATGCCCCTACCACTGTCTCCCGAACTGCCTCCTGCGCATCAGGGAAGCCAAAACAGTCAGGGCGCCCCAGCCTCCTGCCCCTTGCCCACAGGAAGGGCCAGCCAGAGGGCACCTTTGTCTAATAGAGCGGGGCTGGGGCCTGCCTGTGGCTGTGCAGCGTCCCAGTCTCCCTGTCTCCCCGCCAGCTACCTACTGGTCTGGCCCCCAGCCTTGCCTGGCCCCCATCTCAAATCCTTTCCTCTCAACTTTGAACCATCAACCCACCAGCCACCAACCACCACTTACTCACCCAGCACCCACAGGATACCCACCCGTCACCCGAGTATCATCCTCTAGGCACCATTAATCCAACAGCCCAGCTGCGGCCAGTGTGCCATCCATGTGCCATCTCCCCACCACCTCTGCCCCATCACATCTATCGTGGAAGACACCCCTTGTGAAACACGTGAACCCCTCCCCACCCTGATTCCCTCACCCACACCTCTCAGTTAAATGTGCCATGAACAGTGGCTGGGGTCACATACCTGGTAATGGATCGCTTTCCCCCAGTGCCCAGCATCCCTGAGTCACCCTGTATCACGGCCTCTTATGTTACATGTTAGGCCATGGGGCTCTTCAGAGAACACATCTCTGCCTGGGGAAGAGAGCACGTGGTCCGGACTGTGTTCCCCTGGGATGAGGAGACCTTCCCCTGAAATTTGGCCCTAGTCTTTTCTCCTCCCATCCCCTGTCCCTCTGTTTGGATGCCGGGCGCAGGATTAATTTGACCAATGAGGAGACCCCTGCTCTCAAAGACTTTTGGCCAGAATGGAGCTTTAGCTGGGCGAGTGGGAGTAGTCTAACTTGCTCTGTGGCGGTTCCTTGGGTGTTAAAGCTCCACCCTGCAGGCCATCTCCCACTAGTGCCCTGCCTCACGCGGACAACTGGCCCCACATGTTGGGGGCATGGGCGACAACCTCTCTGACAGAAGACCTCAGCCAAGGACAAGGACAGGAACTGGGGAAGCAGGGCTGCCAGTTCCTTCCTGAGCCAAGGCTGGGCCTCATCTAAATCTGCTGTGGAGGCGAACCTTGACATTGACTTCAGGTCCTCTGAGCTCTTTTTTCCTGTAGGGTGAGGTCTCGGTGGGAAGGGATGACACTCTGTTGATCGCTGAGTGGGAGAGGTCAGCTCAGGGGCACCTGTCTGCAGCCCAGTTGGTCCTTGTTCTTTCAAGGAGCTCAGCTCTGCAGGGCCTTCCTAGCCAGGCCCCACCCAGCTCTCTCCTCATCCAAGACAGAGCTACAGACTGGAAAATGGCCCCGGTGTATTCCAAAAGCTGCCCTGAGCACACGGGAGAGGCGTAACCTTCTGTGGGTGGGGTCCCTGACCTCAGCTGGCTCGTGTTCTCAATCAGGGGTGCAGCAGGGCAGACAGGGGAAGAAAGCCGGAAGTGACATTCTCAGGAGGCCCACCATGCACGCGCTGCCCCCAGAGCCCGGGATAGTGCCTTCCCGTGGACTTCCGGCTCTTCCGAAAGCCCTGCCCTCTCCAAGCACAAATTCTCACCAAAGCCTCGGGCATTCAAAGCCTGATTCCCCTCGTTCAAGCTCCCACCACCTGACACCGTGTGCATCCTGTGCCCTCCCTGCCTGGCGTGTGCATCACGCAGCAGCTTCTCGCTCTGCCATCCCCTCCCTACAAACAGAGAACATGCTGGTCGCCATTGCAAGCATCCCTGGTGTGATTTATTGCCATCATCACAATATTTTGTTTGGACCTGTAAACCTCCAGACATAAATCAAGTCATTAGGAGGAATGACGTGTAATCCTGCAGAAGACGCCTCGGTGGGCTGAGCAGCTCTCACCCAGCTATGGATTCATTAATTTCGGAGAGGATGGCCCCATACACGCCTCCACGGGCGGCTCCTCATCTCCGCCACACACAGCGTGGAAGGCCAAAGGCACAAGCCCGGCAGCTTTGTGTCTCGGAGTAGCACGTTCGTGACTGCAAAGAGGTGCCCAAACCGCATGCCCGGTAATTGAGACTGGAGTCTTCATTCCGCAGGGAATGCACGCAGCTGGGAGGGGCCGCCTCTGCGCGTGCGAGGGCTCTCTCGTCCTGAGAGCTGCCGCTGGTCGGACTTCAAAGGCAGCAAGGAAACAGCTCAGAACATCTTCCAGTCTCCTCTCACGGTGACCCTGCCATCCTCCAAGCAACCATTATGCGGGGACCATATTCTATTTGCAAAGCCACGGGTCTAATTCCCAGGCTTTGCTGCAGATGTGCGGGCCACAGCTGAGCCTCAAGGGAAATTTGGGGACCTCAGACAGCGCCTTCCTGGAACCCAGCAGCCCCCACCACACCAGGCAGACACCAACGCTGCACACAGTTCCCTGCAACTGGGGACACTTGTCGTTCAGGAGACATCCCCATCTTGCAGGAGAGGGGACGGGACTGGGGGCCTCCCCTGAGAGATTGCCCTAAAGTCTGGCAATTTTAAGCGCACATGACAATTGTGAAAATTCTGGATGACATTTCCAGCGTTTAGTCCTACTTCTTCTTCTTGTGCTCAGAGCTAATGAACGTGTTGTTCTGCAGCAGGGTCAAGGGTGCTGGAAGTCACGGGGCTGGGCTGTGCGGTTTGTTTCAGGACTGTGTTTCCCCACACTCTGCACTGCTTCCAGCTGCGAGCTGCGACCTGCAGGTCTGTGTCTCTGGTTCATATGGCCAAACCCAGCGTGGGGGCTTCTCCCCATCCGCTCCTCCCCTGCCCAGACCTCCCTCGGACAGCATGCAGGGCGGGGGCAGATATTCCGTCACCTCACCCCTTGGACCTCTGACTCCAGAAGCCCTCCAGCCCTGCATGTGGTTGTTCTCCAGAATCTGCCCTCCTCCTCCTCCTCTCCCTGCCCTGCCCTGCCCACCATTCCGCACCTTCCTTAGGATGTACGAACCCTAATCAACCTTCCCTTCCTTTGGGCCTTACTCTTCTTCCAGGCCACTCCCCAGTCACCTCCACAAACACCTTTGAGCGTGCAGCCTGCAAGCCCCTTGCCCCTCCCCCCTCTTCTCAGCCACGTAGTTGGTACCCCGGGACTGGTCACCATTCATGAGCCAGGGGCTGGGTGCACAGTGCCTGGGAGAGGAAGTGAGTCTTGGTCAGGTGTCTGGGGAAGGTGGTGTCCCCACAGCCAACCACGACAAAGGCCAGGATGAATGTCTGTACTCTGGGCCTTACCCCTCAGAGAAGGCGGCCAAATACTCAGGCCAGAGGCTTTCTGAGCTGCTAGGGGCCCAGTTCTTGGCTGGACGCAACTCCAGGTTCAAGACCATGCCTTCGAGTGTTACCTCTCTTCTCAGATGTGCACTGCAGCTATCCAGACCCGTGGCACAGAACTGGACTGGCTGCCAGGGCTCCCGGGCGCTGTAGGCACTTCTGGCCTTGCCCTTTTCACCTGTGACTTGCCGGAGGCCTTGTCCTGCGCAGGGGCACACAAGGCTGATCCCTGAAATGCACTTGCCCTTCTGTGGTCCCTGTGTGCTTGAGGAGACACTGGAGACAGGAAGGGCCTGAAGCTGCCCGCTGCCCATCCATGGTGCTTGAGTACAGGACAGGAGGGGGATCTGCTGCCCAGAATTGGGATACAATCGGCGGACAGTGGTGACCACTGATGCACAGCCACTTCCCCGAGCCCCTAGGCAGCCCCTAACAGGAGCCTGGCTCCCCGAGGGGCCTAGAGTGCCTTCCTCAGGAGAGAGGAGCCCCCACAGCAGGTTGGGGATGCGGGCACGTCAAAGAAGCATCAGCTAGGACGGATTTGCTTTTGTGGCTCTTCAGGGTATCTCAGGCAACAGCTGTGACCGTTCTGACAGCCACAGGCCAGCTCAGTAATTGACGCCGCAGCCGGAACGACACATCCCGAAGCCGGCTAGAGCTGGACTGATCATTATCTTGTGGCCGGGCCACCTCAGTAATGAGGCTGCCCCGCTGGCGGCCTCCAATGGCCTGACTGTATTCCAAGAAAGAAGTGCCTGTCACAGAGCTGGGCCAGTCAGCGTTGGGGGCACTTTTCCTGAAAACAGGCAGCCCCTTCAGTGGGGCCACTGCTGCCTCAAGCTCCAGTGTGACTCGCTCATTTTTATTTCTTGGTAACCCCCACCAGGAATTCACCAGTATGTAAACCAAATTAGACCCCTTCCCGCAGAGCTGGCTGGAGAGTGGTCACTCGGTGCCCTGGCAGCCAAACAGGAGGGGTCGCTATGTCCATCCCATTTGACTGGCCTCAGCCACTCAGAGCCAATGCTAAGACTCCCCGTGGGTGCTGGACAAAGGCCAGGCCTGCGGCCAGGGCTCCCGGTAATTGGCTGCCGCAGTCCTGCATTCTCTCCTGTGAGGAACGCCGGGCCCCCACTCTTACTGGCCCCTGGAAAGCCACAGGCAGTGGAACCTATTCCTGTGCACGTATGTTTGCCCCAACCTCCCATGTCTATATGCCCTTGGAATGTCTATATTTGGGAGGTGGGAGGCCCACAGGTATCTCAGACTTAAGGATGATCTGCACCGCTTCGTAGGAATTGGCGCTGGTGTCCTCCCACCGTTCAAGTCAGAAACCAGAATCTCCCTCGTCCTGCTCACAGGCAGCCCGGGTCCTGCCCACGCAGTGACAGGCAGCAGCCGGCTTCTACCAGCCCACCAGGGCCCACAGCATGTTCACACGAGCAGCTCGAAACCCGCCATGATGGCAGCACACACCACAGAGATCAGCACACGCCCCAAATTAGGCAGTTCCCCATCACCCAGGGAGCCAGTCGTCACGCGTTTACCAGCATACCACCCTGCTAGCTATTCTCCTAAAATGTGCTTCCTGCCTTCCCCCACTTTTTGCCACCAGCACCTGGGGCCCGGCCCTGGGTAGCTCCTGCCTGGGCCATGGCAACGTTTGCAGACCAGCTGCTCTGCTTCTACCTTCAGCCCTTCGTCTCAGAAAAGTGCTTGAATTCGAAAGAACTTCCAGCTGAAAGTCCTTCTAAGCTCCCCTCGGACCTCAGGAGAGAGGATCTAGGGCCGTTGCCAGGACCGTAAGGCCCTTTGCATGCTGGCCCCTGCCAGCTGCCGCAGTCCTGCCGTTTCTTACATGCCTTTACCCCCAGAGCCCTACGCTCATGGTGTGAGGCTGCCAAGTCAGTACCCTAGGGAGCCCTCACCCAGTGCCTGGGGCTCGCCGACACGCCCCCGTCGCACGCTGCCTGCCCTGTCCTCCTTTGCCGCCACCACACTTGGGATTGCCGTTCAGCGCCCCACTTCTTTGGTAGGCTGTAAACTCCAAGAGCGCAGGGACCAAGACTCTCCCATGGGTGGCCAAGACACTGTCACGTGTACCTAAGACACTAGCTGGCACCCACAGGTGCTCAGTCGCGAATGGGAAGTGGTGTCAGACAGTGCGACTGCTGCCGCCCGACATCCCAGCTGCCAAAGGACTGAGGGAGGCAGAGCGGGGGCCGCCAGGGGAGCCGCGGCCTTGCCAGTGAGTTCTTTCTCGTCTGCAGCGGCCTACACTAGCTCCTGCTCCTGCTTCCAGGCCCGTGAGCATCGAAAGGACACACAAAGGAAAGAAAAGGCATGTACTCTCAGGAACCATACACAGACATGAACACACACACTCCCTGCCCGGCACATGCCACAGCCATAGCAGGAAGCACCCACACGTGCGGCATGGAGATGGAGTGCGATGCCTCCCTTTGGTATGCGTGGTGTAATGTGGCGTCAGACGTTACCAAGTCCTGTTCCATGCAACGTACACACGTGGGTGTGCAGTGCAGTGCATGGCACATGTGTGCTGGGGCCACACACACACTGACTGTGCTGGGAGTCACCCACAGGCTCTAACAGGACAGCTTCAAAGCAGGAGCTGAGGACCCCTCCCTTGTGGACAGGTGGGCACACAGAGGATGCTTGAGGACACGCCACCCCCGCACCCACCAAGTGATGGGCTGGTGAGTGGGTGGGGCGGGGCAGGACGGCTGGTGGGTTCGAAGAGTGGCTAACTGGCTGGCCGGTTGACTGACAGGCAGCTCCAGTGCTCCACTCTGACAGCTCCAAGGGAATTCGCAGCCAAGGCTGAGCTGACAGGGAACTACCCAGCTGAATCGAGACTCCTAATCACAGAGGCGAGGGAATGGAATCACTAAACAAAACAAGTAGCGGTCAGAGCTGTCAGGTGCCTGTCAGCCCGAGACGAGAAGACTCCCGTGCCCCTCCCATGCAGACGGGTCCTAGAGTCCCTGTGCTGGTGCAGGAGGCGGGGAAACTCAGCTGCTATGAAGGGGGCCAGGTGTTAGGGACGCCAGGAACTGTGGCTGCCATCCTGTGAGCTCCCTCCATGCCCAGCACTGGGCAGCACTTCATCTGCACGTATGCAGACCCGCAAGATGGGTACTTTTTATCCTGTTTTACAGATGAGGAAACTAGGTTCAGTGAGGCCAAGGACTTGTCCAAGGTCTCTCCCTTTCTTGCTCTCTTCTCCCTTTCTTTAAAATATATTGACCTCTCGTTAAAAGCTGTGACTCAGAGTGGAATCTCCAGGCAACAGGGTCAGGGGTCACTCTGTGACCCCACTGTGGGCCTGGTTTTCTCAGAGCCACTGGAAGAAGCCCACCCACAGGGCCTGAAGCAAGAGGACAGGGCCCTGCAAGACCACCTGCTGCCCTGCCTGGTAGCACATTTGACCTGACTCCCACCTTTCCCGAAGTCCACAGGGCCACCGTTGGGTTCCAGGAGCAGCCGGCACCTTTGTTCGAGGCAACCCCACTGCCGGAACCCCATTTCCCTGAACCCCGGGGCAGTAGAGGTGGGCACGGCTATGGCTGAGGCTGGTATCCAGGGTGTGACTGAGGCCCCTGGCAAAGAGTCTAATGAGTTGGATTTTCCTGCGAACACAAGTGAGAATTTAAGACCCTTTGGTGAGGCCTCTGCCATCTGAATTCTGTGCCTTGAGTCCAGGCTGCCCTCTAATTGCTAAGTGTGTTTAAACTTCAGCTTTGCATCTAATCTGCATAAATTAACAATTCGCCCAGAAGAAGGGATCAGTGCACAATGAGGCAGTCAGAGGCCAATGCTGGGCAGTGCCCCTCCCTGCAAAGGGCACAGCCTGAGCTGCGGGGAGAAGAGCCAGCGGAGATCTGGCCGCCACCAGGCCCCGGGCCCCAGCAGCAGGCTCTGGCCCGCGCCTCACGGGCGGCAAGGGAGGCAGCGTGTGTCTCAGTTCTCACCACTCAGCCGGGCTGAGGCGGACAGACCTTCAGCTGGGGCAGGTCCCGTCTGCATCCAACCACTTGGCTGGCAGCCGCCACCCAGACGTGCAGACCCTTCCAAGACCGCCAGGCCAAGCTGGAGAAGTCACTGCCTGGGGCTGGTGGACTCCAGCCAGAGCCCTGGGCCTGACTTCTGCAGGGAGAAGCCCAGTGCCCACCCTCGCCTCCAGGGTCAGCTCTCAGTGCCAGCAGCATCGGCTTCTCCACAAGCATTGATTGAGGCCCTGCTGGCATTTATTGAGGCATCGTGCCAGACCCTATCTGAAAACAGGTGGACTGACACAGTCCCTCCTCCAAGAACATGGGGACTAACACAATCTTTCACTACTGATGAGACAAGCCAACCCAGCAGGGGAAATATTTTCTCACTTTCTCCAAGCTGTTGCCACCCTGCCCCCAGAGTGCTCTTAAAGCCCCCTAAAGTTACATGACCCCCTGTTATGAGTTGAATTGTGTCCCCCAAAGTATACTGAAGTCCCAACCCTGGTACCTGTGAACGTGACCTTACAGAGCCTTTGCAGATGTAATCAAGTTAAGATAAGGTCATTAGGGAAGACAACCACGTGAAGACAGAGGCAGAAACTGGACTTAAATTGCCACAAAACCAAGGAACACCTGGGGCTTCCAGAAGCTAGAAGAGGCTCCAGAGGGAGAAAGCCCTGGTGACATCTTAACTTCAGATAGCTAACCTCCAGAGAGAATAAATTTTTGCCATTTTAAGCTACCAGATTTGTGATAGTTTGTTACAGCAGCCCCAGGAAACTAATACACCTCTGTGATGCTTAATTTTATGTGTTAACTAGGCCACGGTGCCCAGATGTTTGGTCAGACATCAGTGTAAATGACGTAAGTGTCTCCCCTGGCTCAGACCGGCCTGGAACCCCTGGACGCCTCTTGGCCTGATAGGCAGCCTAAGTGGACATGAGGGTGAATGACACAGAGGGATGCGGCCACACAGGCTCCACCATGAGAAGACGTAGGACACGGAAAAGGAGCCAAGGAAAGGCAGCTTGGTTCTGGAAGCTCCAGGGAGCCAAGAACCATGAGTCTAAAGGTTCGCATGGTGTAGGGACTTCAGACTTACACCCATGCTCGGGGGCTTCTCCTGGCCCCGTCGGCTCTCTCCCATCTCTGTTCCTCTTTGTGAAACAAAGGTGGCTTTGCCTCTCCCTGAGCCGCAGTGTTCAGAGAAGCAGGACCCTCTCCCCACTGCCCACCAGGGCCTGGAGCTGGGATTTCAGCTACCAGAATAGAGTTGCTCACCTTAAACATGATCAGCCAAGGGCTCGGGAGGCACTTGCAGCCCTTCCTAGGCACCTAGGGCCTGTTTTGATCCATGTCAGTGTCTCCTGTCTATGCAAACTGACTAAAAGGCTGATGATCTTCAGCCCCCATCCCCGGTGCGCCCTGGGCATCGAGGATTTGGAGTTTTTTAGTCGAACAGGCCTCCTTCGTGTGACTTGAATAGGCGTGGGCAAGGGACCCTCCTCTCCAATAGCTCACATTGCCAGTAAGCCCTCTGCCCAGCTCTGCTCCAGACCCATGCTGCACAGCCTAAGAGCCGGCTTTCCACCCGTCCTCAGCCTTCGCCTCCCCGTGGCAGGTAACCTGGAAGCTTTCCACCCAAACACCCAGGAGAAAACCTATGAAGAGTTCACCATGCAGAACACAGCTGGCAGTCCCAGTAATTCACACATTATTTATTCTCACCGATGCTCACTCTTAGTGTATTGTGGGTATTCCAGCCACCCTCGGTGTCATCTGTCCAGAAAGGGAAAGCGGTTGTTTAGTTTTGCCAAAGTGCAAGGGGATGGAGCTCCCTTATAGATTGTTAGCATTATGTTGAGAGGAGGGAACGGCCCTGGCCGGGAGGTTCAGTTAGTTGGAGCGTCGTCCTGTACACCTAAAGATGGTAGGTTTGACCCTCGGTCAGGGCACATACCTAGGTTGGGGGTTCAGTCCCCAGTTGGGGCGCATAGGGGAAGCAACTGATCAGTGGTTTCTCTCTCATATCAATGTTTCTCTCCCTGTCTCTCTAAAATCAATTTTAAAATATCCTCCGGTGAGGGAAGGGAGGGAGGGAGGGAGGGAGGAAGAGGAGAGGACCGGTAACTTAGACAGTGAACGTGGCATGTATATGACTGGCCTTGGGTTTCCCCTGCCCCAGGGTAGGGGTGGGAGAGCCAGGGGATATGCGTGGCAGCACTGGTGCCATTGGGTGGTTTAGGAGGCTGGAGGTCATGGCTCGTGTTGCTTAGAAAGCCCAGATTTTTATCTAGATTGTATGTTCATTTGGGGGCTTGGGAGCGGCTGGCTGTGGTTATACTGAGGCCAAGCACTCCCTTCTGTAAGTCCCTAGTGGCACCAACTCTGGTGGCTTTTGGTGACAACACCTTCCCGGTGGGCGCTGCAGAGGCAGGGCCCCTGCTTAGCTGCCTTCCCGGGCTCTCCGCGGAGCTGTCCGAGGTCCTGAAGTGCAGCCCACTGCGGGATGCGCAGGCCCCACCCTCGAGACGCCCAAGGCTCCTGGCCTGCCTTTGTTCAGATCCGGGGAGATCTTTGCTTCAGCCTTTACACAGGCAGCGTGTGGAAGAGCGGCTTCCTCTGTGGAAAAGCAGGGACAGTGGACCTCTGGCTAGGGGGAGAGCTTGTTACATTTCCTTTGTTAAAATTCTGTCTTTATTCCCAAATGACCATGTAGGACAGGGGCAGTCGTTGCCCAACAGGTTTCCATAAGGGCTGGGAACATACAGCTTGTGGCAAATTCGGTCTCCCTGTAAGACAATTTTTCTTTACAATGGAGGGAACTGCAGCCAGGTTGGCTTCGTTAAGCAAAAGCGGATGAAAGATCAGGAGACTCGCCCAGCGCTGGGCTGTGTCCAGCTAGAACTTTTTCGTTAGCCCATGCCCAGGGCCCTGGGCCTACCAGCCTTCATGTAGGCCAACCTTGGAAACTCCTGTCCAGTCCACACAGACCGAGTGTGACAAGCCCCACAGCCCACCACCCTCCAAGCTGTGGGGACAGGCAGGTGGGCGGCCACAACCATAGGGGCTGTGACCCCAATAAACACATCACCGTCCGACTGCACCAGCTGGCAGGATGCCTTCGCAAGTGGCTCTTCAGCCCCACTCCTGGCCAAGTCCGGCATGACTCGTTTGCTCCAGAAAACGAATATGAATAAGCATCGTTGCACCTTGACAAGTTGACAGGATTGACAAGCAGAGTAAATTCCTGTGTCTGAAATTCTGAGGAGGAGAGGTGATTTAGCAGAGCCAGCTGCCGTCACCAGAAGAAAATAATTAAGGGAACCCAGCAGTGTGGAGGAAAACCAAGTGTGTGGCAGGTCCCTTCTGGAAAAGGGATCTGTGATCATTGTCTGCGGAGGAAGCTGCACATGCCAGAAAAAATGAGCTCGGGAAGCTCATGTGGAGGGTGGCGGCCATGAGGAGGACGTGGGGGGAGGGCCGTCTGGAAAGAAACAGGCTCTTGGCTGAGAAGCGGACCCTGGCAGCAGGCTTAATTCTAAAGGGCTCCTGCCCCGTGGTCAGGCACACCCTGCTCATATCCCATACCCTCAGGGTGCCACCAGTTCTACGCAGAGCTTCTCCTCAGCCTCCATGGAAGAGTCCAGAAGGTCTGTTTCCAAGCTGGCCCACCACACACATATATGCACATAACCTTGGGAATGCCCAGGAAGGTGTGGACACTCTGTCCTCTTCCCAGGGAAGGGCACACCCCTGTTCCCAGCCGAAAAGGATCAAAGAGCAATACTGCAGCAGTAGAAAGATGCAGCGTGCCCAAATGCTGCCTGAAGTCCCACCTCTCTTGGTATGCAAGAAAGGCACCAGCAGGCTTGGGATCTTTAGGCTTTCCAGTCCAGGGTGACCTCGGGTACCCCCCTCATCAATTGCTGATGAATGAAGGAGGGGTGTGGGCACATCTTCAGACTGACCAATACAAGGCCAGGGCCATAGCAGTGGCTGAACCTATAAAACTGGACCTCACGGAGAAATCACTGGAGTTCCTGGGGTAGGGCCAGAGGACCTGGACATCCCCTCGCCAGCCAGGCTCTAGCCACCGGGCCTCGGCCAAGCACACGGAGACAGCAGGGAAGGCTGAGCCTCCAGAACACCCGCCCCAGGCCGCTGCCAGAGCTCGGTCAGGTGCGGTCAGACGCCGTGCCCCGCTGTGTCAGCTGGGAGGTCTCTCTCCACTCGTTTAAAGGGTGGCTAATTCTGACTGTGACCGGCTTTTGGCAAAGCCTCAGAACAGACAGCCACTCACACGGCACAGGAGCAGAAAGAGCCCCTGATGCCTCAATGGCCAGGCAGGGGTGGGAGAAGGAGGCCCAGCCTCCTAAATAGTACACCCCCAAAAGGAATCCTCGTGTCGTCCCAAGACATTCTCCAAAACAGACCAAACCAGGTGTGAAGCAGAATCATCTCCTCTGACAAAGGTTTGCCTCGCCAGTGCTTGTTATCCCGGGTGAGCCCGGCCCCAGCCCAGGAAAAGGGCCTCCCTGGTGGGCGGAGGGGACATTCTGGAGTGCGGCCAGTGATGCACTGCTCTCTCTCCATCTTCGCCCAGTCACCAGTGAGTGTTTTTTGGGCACCCTGCCTGTGCTCCGCTCAGCCCTTTGGAGGAGAGCAGGATGTGGTCAGCTCACTCTCAGAACTCCAGGACCAGCTGAGAGGCCAACATCACAAAGTGGATGGCTAGGTTAGGGAACTTCGTGGAGTAAGTGGGGAGGCCCCAGCTCAAGAGCAACGAGTGTGTTCCAACCCCAGGCGTGGTGTGTGCCAAGCTGTGGGTGCAAGTGTGTCATTTTCCGCGTACTGGAAGTCCACACTGACCACAACCTGGGCAGGGCCAACAGGTTATTAAGAGAGTATTGACAAAACTTTCCAAATGTCCTTTCCCCTGTGATTTAGTGGCAGTGTGAGGTTCCCTACTGCTCCACTGGGCAGCTGTGGTGTGGGCTCACTTGGGCAGGGCGCCTTCCCAGACCTTCCAGGTCACATCAGGAGCTGAGACACCAAGAAGCGAGCACCAGCGGGCAGCCGGTGGGGAGCCAAGTCTTTCCCGCGCCACCATTTTCTGTGTGCATGGGGAGGAGGCCCTCATACTGAGCCATGCCTCTCCTCCTGCCCCCCAACTGCATTTTCACAGAGCCCACCCCAAGTGCCCTCCCTGTGGGGCACCCACAGTCAAGAGGCCAAAAGCAGGTCCCCAGGAACGATGTGGTACTTCCACCACTAATACTGTCCTCTCTGTTTTCCTTTCAGGAGTAAAGTTCGACATCAGGCTGCAGCAGCCCCACAATGTGAGTTCTAAGAGTCAGATAAATCTCAGTACGGGCAGCCTGGGGAAAGTAGGTGAAGGCAGGGAAGAAAATTTGGAGCTCACATTAAACCCATTCTTGGAAAGAAAAATGTGTCCGGTCCTTCCCAGGAGCCTTGGTAACAAAGCCCGAGGCTTTGGACCCATGAATTTCCCTTTTGGAGTGTGCTAATTGACTCGGTAAATCTGAGCCAGCCTCCCCCAAGCCGCCAGCTGCGCGCCCACCCTCCCGCCTCACCAGGCCAGGTTCCTGGGAGGCCTATGCCATCTTGTGGCCAAAATGACATTTGCACGGCAGAGGCTGCCAGCTGAGAGGGACTGCAAGGGCTGGGCTGGGGCCCAGACCAGAGAGGTCACATCCTGCAGGGTCAGCCTATCCCCCTCTCCCTCGCCTTGGAAAAGCTCAGGTCACAGAGGGGCAGGGACCTTGGCCATGGCAAGAACCTGGCCTGTGTCACCTTTAAGACCCAGCTGCCCTGTCCACCCTGGTAACCATTTCTCTTCTTGCCCCAGGACTTCCCACCAGGCAGTTCTCAGGATGGTGACTTTAAGGCACCCACAGAGAGGGTCACCCAAGACTTGTCCAGCCGGGCACCAAGAGGCCTCAACCTACTGGTGCCTGACCAACCTCAAGCACCCTTGGGGACCCGTCTGCGACCGCGGCAGCGCCGCCGCCGGCTGCTTATCAAGAAGATGCCAGCTGCAGCGGCCATCCCAGCCAACAGCTCTTCCGGCACCTTTGTCCGATCAGCACCCCGGGCCCTGGACGGCCATTGGGTCAGACTGCACCAGAGGCAGCAGGAGCGCAAGCGGGTGATGTGGGAGGCGTGCGCCAAGTACCGCGCAAGCAGCAGCCGCAGGGCAGTTACGCCCCGCCACGTGTCCCGCATCTTTGTGGAGGACCGCCACCGCGTGCTGTACTGCGAGGTTCCCAAAGCGGGCTGCTCCAACTGGAAGCGGGTGCTCATGGTGCTGGCCGGGCTGGCCTCGTCCACCGCCGACATCCAGCACAACACCGTCCACTACGGCAGCGCCCTCAAGCGGTTGGACACCTTCGACCGCCAGGGCATCTTGCACCGCCTCAGCACCTACACCAAGATGCTCTTTGTCCGTGAGCCTTTCGAGAGGCTGGTCTCCGCCTTCCGCGACAAGTTCGAGCACCCCAATAGCTACTATCACCCCGTCTTCGGCAAGGCCATCCTGGCCCGATACCGGGCCAATGCCTCTCGGGAGGCCCTGCGGACGGGCTCCGGCGTGCGCTTCCCTGAGTTCGTCCAGTACCTGCTGGATGTACATCGGCCGGTGGGCATGGACATCCACTGGGACCACGTCAGCCGGCTCTGCAGCCCCTGTCTCATCGACTATGACTTTGTGGGCAAGTTCGAGAGCATGGAGGATGATGCCAACTTCTTCCTGAGCCTCATCCGTGCACCCCGGAACCTGACCTTCCCCCGGTTCAAGGACCGGCACTCGCAGGAGGCGCGGACTACAGCGCGGATCACCCACCAGTACTTCGCACAGCTCTCGGCCCCGCAGCGGCAGCGCGCCTACGACTTCTACTACATGGACTACCTGATGTTCAACTACTCCAAGCCCTTCGCTGACCTGTACTGAGGGCCAGCGGCTGGGCGTGGGCGCCCTGCCCACCCACTCACCTGTCCGCAGGGCATGGTTCCTCAGCCAGGAGCCTAGATGTACTCAGAGCAACTGGGCTCTGAGGATGTGAGGAGCTGTGGCTGTTGCAGGCCCTAGGTGAGGGACAGAGGCCCAGGCCTTGGTGGGGCACCCTAGCTGGAGTTCCACAGCTACTCCCTTACTCCTTGGCTGAGGAAGTGACCAAGGGGTGTGTGAGCTGGAGAGCCCAGGAGTCCCAGCTGCCCACATGCAGCTCAGCCAAGGGCCAGGGTGACCAGGGAAGCCTGAGGCCCAGAGGACTGGGGCCCAGCAGTAAGGGACTTCCTGAAGTCCCTTAGCCATTGCCTTGTACCAAACCAAATGGTTTGTAGCTTTTCTATGACCCAGGAGAAGGTCCCCTTGGAATGAGGTTCCAAATAAAGCACATGGTTCCCAGAGCACTGTGTGTTGCTGTGGGAACACCCAGGCACATCCTGGCGCTGTCCAGGGCTCTTTCTCCCTCCCCAGAGCGGCCAGAGCCAGGTGTCTGCAGGCTGGGCTGCGCGGAAGTCCAGGGCAGGAGTAGCCGGCGCGTGACAGGACCAGGGGACCCAGTGGCTTCCATTCAGGGCCTCTGAGGCCAGGACTCGGTTAACTGGGGCCTCCTGTCTCAGGACCAGCACCCTCATCCTGAACAAAGATAGACCTGATGCCACGGAGGCCCACTTGGGGTCTCTTCTTGTCAGTGCCCCTTGCGGGGTCCCTCTGAGGACTGCCAGAGCAGCGACAAGCTGCCACCTGGGGCTGCCGCTGGGTTCCGTGTTGCACTGTACGTGGGTCTCAGTGGGTGTGGCATTGTCAGGCAGGGGGTGATGCCATCCCTGGCTTTCTGAACCTCGGGGCTAAGCAGGGCTTTAGACCAAAGCTATCATCTGCAGACCGCCTGACCCTGTCCTTAATCCCTGGCTCCATTCGCCTGACAAAGCCACCGCAAAGTTGTCAGAATTGTCTGCCTCTGGGCAAACCTGTCCTGGGGGAAGGGGAGGAGACGTAGAGGAAACTTCTCCGAAAGCCAGTGTGATTCCAGAAAAGTCTTGGAGAGCGTTTTCGTTGGAGCTTTGAGCGTGGGTGTGATGGTGGCTGGTCTGGGGTCTTGTTTGCAGTGGGAAGCGCTGCCTGACTGTTGCTAGGGGTCCGGCCCTGCCTGCCTGCCTGCTTTGGGGCCTCATTCCTCTGCCAGCCTGTGTCCCCCGGGAGTCTGCTGCATGCCCTTTTTGGTCCTCCTCTGGCCTCTCTGCGGATCTCACCCAGGAGATTGCTCTCAATCTGTTCCGACTTGCTAGGGGAGATGCTACTGGGCCCTGAGAAGGAGACGCTGTGGTCCCCAAGGTGGGACATGCTGCTGGATCCCACCCCAGATCCCAGCCAGGCTCACATTAGCATGAGCAGCTCCATCTCCCTTTCCGCCTCTGCCACAGGTTCTGGAAACTTATAAACGGGCAACAAGGAGTTGAGGCTGCCATCTGCCGGTTCAGGCCACGTGTGTCCAAGAACCCTGAGTGTGGTGAGGCCTCCCCTCAGGTCCCGGCTGGAGTGGCCTGGGCCACCTGACCAAAGGAATGCAGAGTGGCAGGGGGGAGTCTGGATCAGGTCCCGAGGGACTCTCAGATACAGAGGGCGGGAAGGCAGATGCGGACAGGCTCAGAGAGCCAGGGCCGGGTCGGCGTGTGAGCAGGCAGGAGGGCTACCAATGCAGCCACTTCTGGGCTGTGGTGCTCACAACGTAAGATGGATTCACAATGCAGAAACAGCGACTCTGGTCCCAGGTGCATTTGGCCAAGCCTGAGGCAGTGTCACTGGTCATCTGCTCAGCATGGGGAACACCTGGAAGCCCAGCTGGGGCAGCCTGCAGCTTGAAGATAATCAGGATTGCCCTGGGACCATCCTCCCACAGTGTGAGCATGTATGTGAGCGTCTGTGTATGTGTGTGTGTTGGGGATAGGAAAAGACATCACGTATCATCTCCCAGAGACAAGCAGACCTGAGTTGGGCAGGTGTACATACATAACACATCCTTCAGAGAGGGGGCTTTCCTTCTGGGTGGTGATGGCAGGTGACATAATCCAGGCAATGACCATGAACACCCACCTGTCCCCCAGCGTGACCTCCAGAGGGCCGGTTCTGAGGCCTCACCCTGCCTGAATCCACGGAGGGGGGTTGGGACTCAGCTCCAACCCCAACCCCAGCCTCAAGCCTTATATGGCCCTAGGGCTTGGGGACAGTAGACCTAACTGCCAACACAGGAAAGTGTGTGTGTGTTTCTGGGCAGGTGGAGGGGAATGGGTGAGCATGTGAGTCTGTGTAACTGTCTGTGTCAGTGTGACTGTCTCCGTGTGTGCATCTGTGTGTGTTTCCGTGTAGATGTCTGGGTGTGGGGGTGAGTACATGAGTCTCTGTCTGCGTGTGTGTGGGGGGGGTGTAAGTGATGTGGTAGGTGTGTGACTTATGGGCATCTGTGTCTGGGGTGAGGCTGCATGCACACCTGTGAGCCTGTATAATGCGTCATGGTTGGGAGGGACTGTGGACAGTCCCCCTCCTCTCGGGGACCATCCTGTTCTGCCTGCCCTGGCCCCATTTCCTCGGTCCCACACTTCGTGGGTAGAGTCTGGAGGGAGGAGCTCTCTGGGCCCGGGACCCAAACAGGGCCCGCAGGCTCCTCCCGGGGGTCAGGCAGGCCCTCCAAGTTGGGGAAATAACCACTGGGCCGCGAGCGGCCTTCCCCGGTGCGGCCTTCCAAATGGGGGCTCCCTGGGGCAGGTCAGAGTCAAGTCCCTGCCAGGCCTGTGCCCTCAGAGCAGCTCAGACCTCCCCAGACGGGAGCCTTGCCCTGAGTGGTGGAGAGAGTAGACCTAGGGTCCCCCTGAAGGCCTGTGAGCCCCAGAAGGCCTGAAGTCCTCTGGGGAGACGAGTTCTGAGGTTCAGCCAGGTGGTCAGATGTGCGATTCAGGCATCTCTGGCCTCCAAGACACAGCCAATCCCTCCTACGCCCCACTGTCCCCACCGGCTTGACCTCCCACACAGAGGCCCAGGACAGAGGTGGACAGGCAGTGGATGGGGGAACAGCCCTTCAGCGCCCTCTCCCCACCCATTTGCCAATTTTATCCGTCCTGTTGCCACCCCCTGGGGCGGGGCTGGGGTGGGCAGGGGAGCCTCAGGCGAGCCCTGGGCCTGGCAGGGGGTCTCCGCTCCCTCTCCCCATCTCCTCTGAGTTCATCCTCTCCGGGGAGCACCCATGGCTCATCCAGGGGTTTTCCTCCAGCGTCTCTTCCCCACTCCACCCAAGTGCTACAGGTCCCGGAGCTGGGTAAAGCGCGGCAGCGATCAGGCCCCCACTGGCGTAGACACAGGTCGGCCACCAGGGGATGCTAATTCTTCGCCCCTGAGCAGGGACCTGGGTATCCCCAGCTAGGCCACGAGGTGGCAGCAACACCCCAACTGTGTGCAGCGCCGTACTGGGCGGCGCATCCCTAGACCCACGGGACACGGTGTCCCCAGCCTCCCACACCAGTTGGTGTCTTCTACCCTCTCTCCCTCTCAGCCATGGGTTCACCAGCATCCTGCCTCCGCAGCTGTCTCTGGGGAGATCCTGGAGGTCATTCGGAAAGCCACCAGTCCTAACACCAAGCCCCCAAATGTTCCCAGCAGCCCTCACCCCTCACATGGACCCAGTGAGAGCTAGAACACCCCAGGAATGCCTTGCAAGCACAGGCTGGCTAGCAGGGAGGACACAGTGCATGGAAGGGCCAAGTGTCACCAGGGGTGTGCAGGAAGCTGCCATCGCCTGTGCTGTCGTCTCAGACTGGGGACGCATCCTGACCCACCTGTCCACCTCACGCACTGCTCCTTTTGTCTCTCTCCCCTGACCAGCCTCAACCAGCCAACCCCTCCAGCCTGCTCCCCACGCTGCAGAGAGCAAGGGCTCACTGGGCTTCTCTCACACTAATGACCACGGACTTCACAGAGCCATCAATAGCCTGTCGAGGTCTGTCCTCCACTCTCCACGAGGGTGACATCAGGCCTTCTGTGATCTCAACCACAACTTCCACACACTGGATACACACTGACGCGGGCGCAGGCACACAAGCCGGGCCCCACACACAGACACACAAGACATAACATCCTCACAAATACACATCCAGACCCAGAGGCATATCCACAGACGCAGGTGCACATGCAAGCAAACACACACTCATGACACACATGCACACCGCCCTAGATGCTCATGGACCCGGAGAGACACACATCCACACACTCACACAGACATCCCAGAAAGGTGCACAGCTGACGGTGTATTCCTGACTGCAGCGAACTAAAAGGGAAGGGGCAGAAAGCCCCTCACTGTCTTATGTCAGAATGATGCTCCTTCTGCCTGCACTGCCCCCCCGTCCCCCATCTCTTCCCGGTGCCCTTTCAGGGGGCGGCCCTCCGCTTCCTGTTGGATCCCCAGCCCTGTGTCCCCTCCTCATGAACATCACTCACATGCTGCTGGGTCATCAGACTCTCCCATCAGGGCCCCATCTTCAAACAAGAAAAAGCTTTAGCCCCACACCCCATCCACCTGTTGCCCCTTCTTGCACATGTCATTCTCTCTGCCCCCTAAGTGAACCCTTGTCTCCCTCTTCAGTGCCTATGTCTTTTTTTTTTAAGATTTTAATTACTTATTTTTAAAGAGAGGGAAAGGGAGGGAGAAAGCAAGGGAGAGAGAAACATCCATCAGTTACCTCTCACACGCCCCCAACTGGCGGAGGCCAAACCTGCAACCTAGGCATGTGCCCTGACCAGGAATCGAACCAGGTACCTTTTGGTCTGCGGGTCGATGCCCGACCCATGGAGCCACAGCATTCAGGCGCCAGTTCCTACACCTTAACTCAAGCCGCTTTGTCTCCTGCCTAGGCTCCCAAAGCAGTAAGAATTATGGTGTTAACTGGTTTATCAGGTACTGTTCAAAGCATTTCATGTATATTATCTTATTTAATCCTCATCATAGCCTTGTACGATAGATATAATTATATCCTCCCCAGTTTGTGCAGATGAGCAAACTGAGACACAGAGACGTGAAGTGATTTGCCTAAACTCACACAGCTATTAAGAGGATGTTCCAAGATTCGAACCCTGGTGGTTTGGTCCTGGTGTCTCCAACATGCCCTCCTGCCACTCCAGCAGCCCAAAGAATACCAGGGCTGGGCTTCTCCTAGGCATGTGTGGCAAAAGGAGGGAGGGGACAGAAAAACGGTGGCCCATGGGATCTAGGTTGGACAAGGAGGGGCATAAACAGAGGACGGGCTGATGGGCAGGGGGAAGGTGGGAGTTGGAATCTGGGACCTTGGACAGAGTGTAGCTTCCTGTGGGAATGAGGGCAGGCTGTGGTGGGGGTGGGGAGGGTGCCCGGGGTGGACATAAGGCAAGGTCTCTGGACATAAAAGACCTCAGGGAGGTCAGCAGGCAGTGAGTGCCCGGGAGTCTGAGAAGGCAGGCGTTGGAGCACAAATGCGAAGACCTCACAGACAAGTCATGTCCCACAGACACATTCTTTTCAGACTCCTCTTGGATCCGAAGACACCACCATCCTACACCTGTGGCTGCACCCAACCCCGTCAGATCATGCCTGTTGTCCGCCCACTAACTGCCTGGCCCCTGGCACAGCCTGACTGCGCTCTGCGACCCTTTGTATCTGCCTGTGTCTGGGTCAGCCTGTCAGCCTGGGTAGGTAGTGGTTGCCAGGGCTACAAGCCAGGCCTCTCCTTGGGGCACAGAGGCTGGAGCGGGAGGGTGGGGGTGGAGCCCAGGACTACTGAGGCCCGGGGCCTGCTCCTGGGAGACCCAGGCACGCACAGGGCAATTCCCACAGTCCCAGGGAAGAGAACCCAGCCGGGCAGGATGAGGCAGGGTGGGCGAATGCGGGCCAGGAGCGAAAGCTACATTCTTATTCTCCGAGCCGATGTGCTGAATTTTACTTTTCCTTTTATTTATTTCTTCTTCTTAAATCCTGTTTCTCTCCCTGAGGCATCTAATCTATTATTTAACACAGGATTGTGCGATTGAAACTCCCAGGCAAATTGAAAATTATTTGTGTTTGAGGTTTCAGGCGTGAGGCCGAGGCAACCAGTTCTGGGAGATCCAGGGAACCTGGGAGAAAGCGCAGAACCTGCAGCCCCGCTCCTAGAGGGGCTGGGTGGGGCAGGCTGGGGATGGGGGCTCAGGCCCAGCAGGCCCGGTAGGCCCCGCCCAGGCCTTTCGCACCTCGGCCCCCCAGCTCAGGGGTTATTAATCTCCACGCAGCATTTTACCAGGGAAATGCCGTCCAAGCCTCCCACTGGCCAAAGTCCTCGCAGGCGGAGCAGGTGCAATCAGTCACTCTAGCCCTGTGCCCACCCCGGGGGAAAGGCCTCAGTCACAGGAGGATTAATGACATGAGACAAGGACCCACCATCATTTTTCAGGGGTTGGGCTCCCCATGGGGTTGCAGTCAGGGTTGCTGCCTAATTGGATCTTAACCTAATCAAGGGGGATGGCAACCAAGGTGGGGCACAGGGTGGGGCTGGGGGCCCGAGCCTGAGGGGCACAGACCCCAACTGGGTACTCAGGGCCCCAGGACCCGAGGGCATGGGACCTTACAGGGCAAGCTCCAAGGGCATGACTCCGGATCACGCCTGCGATGGAGCCAACCGGAGGCCAGGGCAGTGCGCACAGACACGGTGCGGACACCTGCCAGACGTATGTGCAGGGCGCAGGGACGACAGATGCCAGGTCAAGTAGGACCTAGTAGGCAATGATAAGGAGATTGGATCTGGTGCTGAAAACAATGGGAACCACTGAAAGGGACGGGGGCACATTTCCATACCCAAAAAAGGCCCGTAATGAGGCAGGGAGACCAGAGCTTGCACCCATTTCACATTTTCTGAGTGGCCATAGGTGTCAGGCGCTGTGCCAGGCACTGAGGACATGAGGGGATGGCACCCGGGTACTCCCGGCCCGGAACCAGGGCTCAGCGTCCAGGAGGACAATGAGGTTGAGGGAGCCGCCTGTGCAAATGCCCGGGGTAAAAGAAATGTGGCCAGGTGAGGAGTAGAAGGAGGTTGCTGGACCAGAGCAGAGGGCATGTGGTGGGTGGCATGATGCCACCCAGATCCCCTTCAGGAATGAAGGGCTGTTGGTCACCGAGTGCTACCACCAGAGCATTCTCTGCCCCCAGCCCTCTTAAGGGCTTGCCCAGGTCACTCACGCAAGGTCGCACCACACCTAATGTCTAATGAACATGGAAGCAGAAAAGCCCAGTGTCCCCTCCCAGCAATTCTGAAGGGCCCTCCAGCTTCAAAGCTATGCATGGGAGAAAGAACGGAGGTCCCCCAAAGACGCCCATGTCTTAATCCCAAGAATTTGTGAATAAATTAGTTTACATGTCAAAAGGGATTTTTCTGACGTGATTAAGGATTATGAGGTGGGGCAGCTATCCTGGATTATCCAGGGTGGCACAATGTGATCACGAGTGTCCTTATAAAAGAAAGGTAGTGGGTTAGAGTCGGAGAGAAGATAGACAACGGAAGCAGAGACCAGAGGGAAGGCAGAAAGGAGCCACAAACCGAGGAGAGAGGGAGCCCCTAGGAGCTGGAAAAGGCGAGGAAACCTGTCCTCCCTAGAGCCGCCAGAGGGAACACAACCCATTTTAGACTTCTGACCCAGAAGGGCAAGGTAAGAAACTTGTATTGTTTCAAGGCACTTACGTT
The DNA here is from genome assembly GCA_004026545.1 of Mormoops blainvillei. Lineage (NCBI taxonomy): Eukaryota > Metazoa > Chordata > Mammalia > Chiroptera > Mormoopidae > Mormoops > Mormoops blainvillei. The sequence goes on from PVJD01000593.1 coordinate 190,193, forward strand.
CGTGGTAAAGTGTTATAGTGGCAGCAGACAGCGGCCGCACCATCGGAGCCCCACTTCTTCCTCTGCCTGCTCCTGCTTTCTTCCCCTCTGTTCCACAGGTGTGGGTCCTGGGGGCCCCCTAACAACCGTTTGCATGTTAATGAGTTCTCTCCAGGGAGCCCCACCCCCAGCAGGCAGTGAGTGCCGGGGAGTCTGAGAAGGCAGGTGTTGGGGCTCGACTGTGAAGCAGGTTCATCCACCTCACCTGCTCAGCCACAGTTGGGGTACAGGTGGGGCCCAGGTAGCCCCTGTCCCAAGATGACCGTGCGTCGTTCAAACTTTGACCTTTGGCAAGGGATGGTTTGCCTGTGCAAGGAAACACAGTACTGAGGGCAAAATATTCAGGTACTGGAGAAATATCAGGGAAAAGCAAAGCGGCAGAGTTAGGTGGCCACTGCCGAAGCTGGCCGATTCGAGAAAAGATACAAAAGGCTGAGAACAGTGAAGAGCTAAGTGTGAGAGCCGGAAGCCCCGAGGTAGCACGGAAGGAGGTCCTTGGGCACCACGGCAGGAGGGCGGACAAAGCCCAGGGCCTCGGAGCAACCAAGTTCCTCCGGAGGTTAAACTCAGCCTGAGCAGGTCTGCTGTGGGTGGCAAAGGCCAAGAATGACACCCTGACATTTCTGATGGGACGCCTGAGTTGATGCACCCCAAGCTGTAAATCCCTAGATTACCTTGAACCCCCTGTGCTTACAGAGATGGCCTACTCTTCCCTATTAAGGGTTAACGCTCCCCCATTCCTTAAAGAAATGTGGGGTCTCTGCCCTGCAAGAGAGTGTGTATCCCCTCCAGGGCCTGCGCTCACCTCACCTTCTGGCCACTGGACCTATAATTAGGGGTCAGACCACAACCTAACTGGGCTAAGGAAGTGCTGCACCTGATAGGAAAGGAAAGGAACTCTAGCCCAAGAAGCTATAGCAACCACAGCCCACAGGGACTGTCCCACAGGTACAGGCGGGAATGGATTCTGAAGGTGCTTGGTCCGAAGTCGGGCGGGGGTGGGCTGGGTAGGCACAAAAGATTAAAAGGAGCTTAATCCTGGTGAGCTTATGGTTAAGAGAGCATTTTCCTGGGATACAGCGTTCAGCATCCTGGCAGGGACTACAGGAGATGGTACAAAAGCACTGCTAGGATGGGTCCTGCGAGCACAGGGGAAATAACTGCCCGTGCTTTCAGAAATGCCGAAGTTTGTGTGTCAGGTGGTGGTAACAGGCTCTGTGAAGTGGGTGTGCTGCCCTGAACATGCTACATAAGGCCAGAAAACAATGGAAGAGGGTCGTGTTCTTCAGGAGGGCCCGGCCGATGCACCACTTACCAAAGCAACGCCACTCCCCAGACCCAGCGTCGGTCAGCAAGAGGGCTGTGCCACCTCATGTCTGCAAGTTAGAACTAAGGTATGAGAGGCTCTCATGGCATGTAGGTCACTGACAGCCACGAGACAAGGGACCCGCCAAACCATAGAGGTCTAGTGGGGACGTTCACCCATCAGAAGCGAGGCAGATACAATTATTGTTAACGAGGGGTCCGGTCAGAGTGTGACCTGGCTACAGTAAGTCAGGAGGCCAGTAACAGCACAAGGTGTACCCAGGGGCAAAACAGGTGGTGACCAACAAATGTACTACTCAGTCGGTACAAAGAAGTCTAGAATGGACAATCAGGAGCCTGAGGGCAATCCTCCCAATTAAAAAAAGAAAAGAAAAATGTGATTTCTCGCCCAGTTTCTGGATTTGAGCCAGTTTTTAGACCAGGAACCCAGTGACTGAAGGAGAAATGAGCTCCCGAGATGAACCTGTAACACCAAAGCACTTATATCTAGTAACCATACCCTCAGTCCCCCTCCAAAAGGTGCTGGGAGAAAGAGGATGCCCAAACAAATGTAGGACCGTTGGGCAGCAACTGACTCCAGGCTGATACGGTGAGGCCTAATGTGTCATTCTGGTCCTCCATGAGAGTGGGGGTGCGTGGGACCGGGGAATAACTGGAGTGCTGGACCGGGGAATAACTGGAGTGCTGGCCCGGGTCTGGCTTTCAGTGGATCCACCGGATGTTTCAGCACCCCGCACCCCTAAAGGGTAACTCAAATAGGCTTGCTCGGTATTTATCGCAAGTCCCACATGGACTCCTTCACCTGTAGGATAAGAGCTTTTGCAGGGGGACAGGCAAAGAGGAACTTCTGACACTGCCCTGTGTCCTCTACCAAAATAGTAAATAAAAAAACAGTATAGCATCCTGAGGCGGGGGGTTGTGTGGAAGGGGATGGCAGATATTGGAGCTACTTCTTAAGACCTACAGGTTCCAGGGGTAGTGGTCCTCATTACAGCTCCACTGAATTGACATTTTAGCTCCTGTGAAAACCAGACAGATCCTGGGGGCTGACAGTGAACCACCGCAAACCCAGCCAAGTAACGGCCCAAAACTACAGCTGTTGGACCGAAGGCGGCGTCCTTGTCAGTGTCAAGTGCCGTGACCTCAGCGCATGGGGTTTCTCCACTGATCTGACAAATGTATTACTTTGCGCCTCTACCAAAAAGGTGATCAAAAACAGTTTGCAGCCCTGGCTGGGTAGCTCAGTTGGTTAGAGCACCGTCCCAATATGCAAAGGTTGCGGGTTTGATCCCTGGTCAGGGCTCAAACAAGAATCAACCAATACAAGCTGAATAGGTAGATAAACAAAGTGATGTTTCTCTCTCTCCCTTCCTCACTCTTGCGAAAAATAATCAGTCAATAAATTTTTTAAAATTTTAGAAACCAGTTTGCATTAGTTGGAATGGAATGCAGTTTGAATTCAGAATTAAATATAAATGTATACATTTATATAATCCTGCCCCAGAAATGCGTTCATGTTCCAGTACTCTGTCCAAACACAGACCAAGAAGACCTGGATTGACTGGATATCCCGCAGAATATCACATTGGTCATATATCAGCAACTTCACGCTAATCAAGAGTGAATGAGCAAGAAGTGGCCGGTACACCTTGGGCCTTTGTAAGACCCATGCACCGCAGAGGGTGGGAGGACAAGCCCGGCAAAGTTTTGGGGGCCCGTCATATCAGAAAAACTCTTAGGAGCTGCAGGAGGTTGGGACATGCCAGGACAATTAAAGTAAGGGGCAAATCATGATCTCTTGCACCTCCCGCCTCAGAGAAGGAAGCACAGTGTTTGGTAGGTCCCTTTGGGTTCTGTGGGCATAGCCCTCACATGGGAACACTCCAAACCACTTACCAGGAGACATGAAAAGCTTCCAGCCTTGAGTCAGTCCAGAGACGGAGAGGGCTTTGCAGTAGGTCCAGGCTGTGGTGCAAGAGGTACAAACTTCGGCTATGTGGCCCGGAGGACCCTATAGTATTGGAGTTATCAATATTAGGGAAAGACGCAGTGTCATGTTGTTGGCGAGCCCCCGAAAGGGAATTACAATGCAGACTTTTAAGGACTGTCACAAGGCCATACCATGTGGGAAATTATACATCTTTTGGAAAGCATTGCCTGGCGCGCTGCGAGCCCTGGTGCAGACGGAGTGCCTGACCGTGGCCACGGGGCAGCAAGCGAAAAGGCGGCCATCGCTGCCTGTCATGCTCCATTCTGGCTACTCTAGAAAATACCAAAACCCGAGTAGTTTATTAACAACGGATATTTATTTCCCACAGTTTTTGATGCTGGAAAGTCCGAGCACAGGTGGGCGAAGGCCCTCGCTCTGGTTCATAGCCGGTGCCTTATTGCTAAACCCTCACAGGATGGAAAAAGTGAGGATCTCTCTGGGGCCCCTTTTATAAGGCACTAATCCCATTCATAAGGGGTTCACCCTTAGTGACTTAAGCACCTCTCAAAGGCCCCACAGGGGCCTATATGTCGTTATCTCGAGGGGTTAGGATTTCCACAAATTGGCGGCAGAGCAACACAAACATTCAGATCACCTTACTGCCCATCTGCGCTGGGCTCTGTCAGACCCACCATGTCAGAGAGTCCAACGAACCCAGAAACGTCCGTCCGCAAGACAGAATGGTACATCCGGGACCACATGTGAGCAGAATGAGAGGCCACAAACAAACTGTGTGAGCAGGTGGCCTAGGCTCCCTTGTTACCCACCACAGCTGCCCCACGTTGTCTCCTTTGACTCCTGGGGCCCCGTGGTGGGAGGAATGACCAGCTGATGAAAGAAGAAAAAGCCAGAGCTTGGGTCAAAGGAGTGTTGCTCTGTACATGGGAGCAAGTAAAACTGGATGGCATCTGCACTGCAGCCCACTCAGGTTGGCCTTGAGAGACACGACTCAGTTGGTTGGGCATCGTCCTGCAAAACAAAGGGTCACCAGTTCAGTCCCTGGTCAGGTCACAAGCGAGAGGCAGCCGATCAATGTTTCTCTCTCACATCGATGTTTCTCTCCCTCTCTTTTCCCCTCCCTTCCCCTCTCTCTAAAAATAAATAAAAATCCTTTTTTAAAAAAAACCTTCCCAAGGGGTAGAGCTCTGGATCCTATACCTGGCCAGCCACTTTGGTGGAAAGCAAAAGTGGTCAGGGCCTAGAAGGAGACTGATTAGAAAAGAGGACAAGGCTGTCAGGGCAACCAGGTGGGTGGGTCTTAGCCCAAACGTGAAGCTCGCTGTCTCCCATGGTAATGCTCATTGGAGAATGTCCATCATGGAAGACGCACTAAACAACTAGGTCAACAGAATGACTTGGTCAAGTGACATCAACCAGCTTCTTTCATTGGTCTCTTTACTGCTGACCCAAGGAGTAGATGAAAGACCCTGACCAGGGTGGCTCAGTTGGTTGGGTGTCATTCCACAAAGTGAAAGGCCACCAGTTCGATCCCCAGTCAGGGTACGTGCCTGGGCTGCAGGTTCAGTCCCCAGTTGAGGCACCCAACCGATGTTTCTCCCTCACATAAATGTTTCTCTCCTTCAAGTTCTCCCTCCCTTCCTCTCTCTAAAAATAAACACATGAAAAAGAGAGTACATGAAAAGAGTAGACACCGTGGCAGGGATGGGGGCTATGGAGAGGCCTAATGGCGTGGGGGCTCTCCACCAGGGCTGATCTAGCTACTGCTGCTGCTGCTGAATGTCCAGTCTTCTGGCAACAGAGCCCAACGCTAAGTCCCAGACACAACGCCATTCCTCGAGGACACCAACCAGCCACCTAGTGGCAGGTTGACTACACTGGATCCTTTTCATCCTGGAAGGAGTAGTGATTGATTTTGTCAGGAATAAACCCATATTCTGAATACAGGTTTGCTTTTCCTGCCCAGCCTGGGTCAGACCACTATCCAAGGATTCAACAGAGCATCTGATGCTCCAGCACCACGTAACATTGTATCAGATAAAGGGAGTCATTTTGTAGCAAAGGTGGTAGGAGGGTGGCTCTTGGCTGTAGATGCACTGGTCCTACCGCTTACCATATCACCCTGAAGCTGCCAATGCGATACATCAATGGAAGCCTGACAGAAGCATGGTTGAAGCGCCAGCTTGGAGCTGGTATTTTGCAAAGATGGGGCACCATTCTCCCAAGCAAAATGTACTCTTTTAATCAGCAGCAGGTTGACACAGGTCTACCCATGTGTGGTAGGCAAAATAATAACTTCCTCTCCCCAAAATGTCCTAATTCTAAGAACCTGTGACTATGTTCCCTTACATGGCAAAAGGGGCTTTGCTGATGTGTTTAAGTTAAGGATCCTGAGATGCAGAGATTATCCAGGATTATCTGGGTGGGTCCAACATAAGTGAAAGAGCCAGGCATGTGAGAGAGACAAGCAGCCATGGCCGGCCTTGAAGATGGAAGGGAGCCATGGGACAAGGGATGTGGCCACCTTCTGGGAGCCAGAAAGGCAAGGAAAGGGATTGTCCCCTAGAGCCTCTGGAAGGAGCCCAGCCCTGCCTACACCTTGCTTTTAGGTCAGCAAGGCCCATTTTGGACTTCTGGCCTCTGCAACTGTAAGATAATAAATCTATATTGTACTAACTCACGAAGTTGGTGGTAATTTGTTACGGAGGCAAAGGGAGACCAAAACACTCTGTCACATGTAAAAAGAGCCTGGGAACCAGGGGGCGGAAGCACGAGCGTCTACTTACCGTCACTCCTAGCCACCCACTCGGGGACTTTGTGCTTCCCTGGGCACTAAGGGTTTAGAAATTCCAACAAGGAGCACTTCTACCAAGGAACCCAGCAAGGCCTTCCTGAATGCCACGCTAGGACACTGCCTGGGCACTTGAGGCTCGTCATGCCAAGGTACCAGCAAGCAAGACAGCCACCATCTTGGCAGAAATAATGGACCCAGATCATCAGAAAGAATGAACATTTTTGTTATAATATGGGGGTAGGGCAAACTATTTTCGATGCCTGGGTAATCTACTTAGGTGTTTCTTGGTACCCCTAGCCCAATTTTTAAAATATGTTTATTGATTTGATTTTAGAGAGAGAGAAACATCGATGTCAGAGAGAAACATCTATTGGTTGCCTCCCATATGCACCCCAACCAGAGATAGAATCCACAACCTAGGCATGTGCCCTGACCAGGAACTGAACCGGCAACCTTCTGGTGTACGGGGCAATGCCCCAACCGACTGATCCACCCAACTGGGGCCCCCTTGCCCAATTCTGACTGTAGTGGACAAGTGTAGCAGCTCTGGCCTGAGAAGGTCATGTCAGACAAGAGTCTCAGGACCCTCAAGGATGAGGGTGTGGTTACTACCCCAGGTAAGCCACTACGTCCAGGACAGTTGTTAGCTGAGAATTCTATTCTGAATTCCCCTCACCCTCAGGTGAGAGAAGATGAACATCAGTTGTAGCCTCAAGGCCATCTGCAGCGGTGGGGGCTGTGGGTATTCCCACTGACCTTCCTCTTCTAAGCTCCCCCCTGGCACGCCAGAGTCCCGAGGAACTGCTCTCTGGACATATGTGAAGTATGGGTCCGGGCCATGCAAAGGATGATGCACCAGCCAGGTCCACCTTCAGTAGTGGAGAACATGCTCCTCCAGTTTCCAGAAGCAGAAAGCCTTCAGCCATCACCCCTTTTCAGAGAATGCCTCAGGTGAAGAGCGATGTCTCACCCAAGGTCACACCCCACATCCAGTGACCACTCCAGCCATCAGTGTGGCCACACAGAGACCCAACATGTGCCTGAAATGTGGGACAACTCTGTGCCCCCTGGGTCGGTGGCACCTCTGTTGAGACTGCATGAGAACTCAACTTCTCCCTCTGCCCACTCCTCCCTTCCACAAACGTTAATGCAGAAAAGTGCCCCCTAAAGGGAACTCCTGCCATAACCTCCACCTCAGAGTCAGCTTCCCAGGCAGCCCGGCCTGCAACAGAGAGTGCAGGGTGTGTGAAGTGGGGCAGGGAAGGTGGGCCAGTCCGCATGCACCATATGCGGTGGTGTTATTTTATTGTAGAGCGAGGGAAGCCTTGGCAAGGCTTTAAACAAGCAGTTGCATAATCGCTTGAAAAGATCCCTCTGGCTGCCATGGGGAAAACAGATTGTAAGGGCAAGGCTGACAGCAATGAGGCCAGAAGGACAGCTGCTACAGCCTTCCAGGTGAGAGATGACCGCGGCTGGACCGGAGCGGCTGTGGTTGACGGAGAAACGAGGGTGGGTCTGAGGAGTAATGTGACAGATCTCAGTGACGGACTGGAAATTGGAAAAGGAGAAGAGGGTCAGGAAGGAGGCGGTTCCTGGATTTCTCCCAGGTTCCGGCTTGCACAACCGAGTGGCGGGGTGACATGGGAACACTGGGAGGAGGCCAGGTTTGGAGGGGCAAGATCCTGAGTCTGAGTCAGGACATGTTGAGCCCAAGGAACCTCTGAGACATCCCAGAGGAGGCATCAAGTGGGAGGTGGAAGGAGGTGTGGACCTGTGAGTCACTGGTGCTGCAGAGCTGCGGGAGATTTCGTTGGAGACAGTGTGAGAAGAGAAGAGCAGGGGACCTGGGGATGGTCAGATAGAGGGGGATGAGCCAGCCAACAAAGCCCAAAAGCAGTGGGCTGAGTAGGAGGGGAAAGAAATGGGTGCGAGGTCTGCTCTGGAGATGTCAAATGTAGCAGCCAGTACAGGCGAGGTTATGCTTCAATATCCCTAAAATATCGAAGTCCTAAAAAGACAACAGTTAACTTCTCCCTCACTGCACAGGTCCTGTGTGGGTCTTTGCTCATCATGGGCCCTCGGGAACCTGGTTGGTGGAGGCTCCACCCCAAAGCCAGTTTCTACAACTACCCAGGCTGGGTAGGGGTCATGGGAATGGCACACTGGCTTCTCAAGTCTCCGTCTCACATTGTGCTGGCAAAGCAAGTTACATGGCCTTGCCTAACTTCAAAGGAGGGAGGGAAGGACAATGCTGCTGTGGATCCCGCAGAGGAAGAGGGTTGGGAGCTCTTGGGCAGCAGTGGCCACCAACGTGCTGAGGAAGGAGGAGAGCCCCTCTGAGCCAGAGGCTGCTGAGTGGGCCAGTAACCTGAGGGCTGAGAGACGGCTCTGGATGAGGTGGTAAGGGTGCTCGCTGACCTGAGAAGGAGGTGTTCGGGGACCTTAAGGGGCCAAAGGCCCAAAGGTGACAAACTGATCAGGGAGGAATGGGAGGCAAGTAGATGAGAAGTGTAGACCACTCTTTCCATTGTGTCAGCTGGGACAGGTGGAGGGAGGCCGAGAAGGGGCTGCAAGGGCATATCATGAACAGTTGGAGTTCTGTTTGTGTTTTTTAGTGGGAGATAACTTGAATGTGACCAATGGAAAGGACACACTGAGTGGGAGAGATTAACTATGCGAGAGGAAGCCAGGATAAACAGTAGAGGACATACAGGTCTGCCTGTCCTGATGCACCTGGGGCCCTGGAATTTCCTGTCCAAACAGCACTAAGCTTATGACCAGGGCCTACACTGACTTCTCCCTGCAGTCCATTGTCCAGAGGAGGGTTAGCATTCACCAATGCATGTACCCCAATGCCTGAGGGGTAACCAAGGGGCAGCCATTTGCAGGGTGTGCGGATAGAGCCTGGCAGCGCAGGCTAGGGTGTACATACATTGCTCACGATGCACTGAGGCACACCCTCAGTGCACTTTTTTTTTTTTTTTTTTTGCACTGAGGGGGGTGGAGCCAGGGTGGTGAGAGAAGCAGGCTTTTCCCACCACACCCCATCCAGCCACTCACTCCAAGGAACCTGAGCATTCCAACTGACCCCGGCCTTGCAGGTCATTATGAAGGTGTGTCTGCCAAGATTGGAGGATAAAATGTATTTTATTTAACAGCTGTTAGCTTAATTTATGCCTTTTAAATATTTACACATATGATATGTGGATCTCCATTTTTCCCCTTGTTCTGAACCTTTTAAATGTTAGGCATGGCCCTAAGTATGTAACAAATAAACAAATACATGCAATTTCATATAACATTGACATATTATGTAATTATAAAGTCACAGAATAAAATGTTTCACATAATCCCTATCTAATTTGTGTGGGAATGTATACACACAGGCACAAGAATACAGTTTGTATCAGTCAACTTTTGCTGTGTGACAAGCACAAAATCTCAGTGGCTTAAACAATAGGCATTTATTTCTCCTATGTCTCTGGTGGCTCAGGCAGCCCCGCCCCTGTGTCTCGCTCTGGGGCTCAGCCTGCTTTCTTCCCACTGGAATGGCAGGAGTTCATGAGACAAGCTCAGCCACGGGGGTGCCGGTGTCGTTCGGGGCTGCTTGTGCGTGGTTGCTCACTTCCCCTCTGTGAAGGTCAGAATCAGGGAGCAGAGAGCTGCGCCCTGCCAAGCGTGAAGCCGTGGCAGGGTACAGGTGTCTAAAGCTACGACAGGGTCGGGGAAAATTGGAATTAATAATTTAATCTATCACATACCAAACTGTGTTTCCCTAGGAGGAGAAGAGTGAGATTGCCAGTGTACGTGAGTGTGTGTGTGGTGGTGGGTGGGGGGGGCTAATCTGTAATTAATTCTAATTGCTAAAAGAATAGGTGTTTTAATTTTTACAACTTACATGTATTCCCATACTTCTATAATAAAGCAAAAATAAGAAGACCTCGATTTTCTTCAATTCCAATCAAAATCCTAATATAAAATTTTTACTAGCTGATTCACCTGGAAGACTGGCTAGCCATCCTAAAAAAAAAAAAAAAAAAAAAATTCTTTTTTAGATCCTGACCTCAAACTATAAGCAAAAGTTAATTCTAAAAGGATAAGAAACCGACATGTAAAAATAGAACCATAAAAAACCGTAGGGAGACAGTATTTTGAAATACATCAAGATGTCTTTTCTTTTTGTACTTCCTTGGGTGACCTTCTAGCTCTTTCAGCCAGAGGCTTGCATCGCCTGGAGGTGGAGGGGGATGGAGGGAGGGGAAGGAGAAGGAGGGAGAGAGAGGAGGAGGGAGGGGGAAGGAGAAGATGGGGAGAGAGAGAAGAAAGAGAGGAGGGGCTCAAGAAGGTGGGGAGGAGGAGGAGTGGGGGGAGGAAGGGGAACTGAGAGAGGGCAGGAAGAGGGAGGAAGAGGAAGGGAGGAGGGGAAGGGTGGCTGGCACCCACCCAAACACCTGCCAAGCAATGCCCTCTTCCCAAAGCATCTGGGTGGGAGGTGGGTGGTGGGAGGTGGGAGGTGCAGCCTTTCTTCCCTCTGACACCACCATGGTCAGAAACCGCTGTTTTCAGCAACTGCATCAAAGACCCAGTTCCACCATGAGAGGCCCTTTGGGTCGCTTGGCCTATAATACACAGAGGAGCTGGCTGGGAGAGGGGGCCAGGGCAGTGGGGAGAGGCCCAGTGTGGATCAAAGAGTGACAAGGGAGGGCACCAGCCCTGCCCAGTGATGTGGGAAGAGCAAGTGGTAAAAACAAAGTGCAAGAAGATACATGCATTGGATACCATTTCTGTAACAGTTTAAAACATACACAGATGTTATCATTGTTTATAAATACATTCATGTTGCAAAAAGTATAAAAATGTGCTCAGGACCTGGCTGGTGCGACTGAGTGCGGGCCTGAGAAGCAAAGGGTCTCTGGCTCCACTCTCAGCCCGGGCACATGCCTGGGTTGTGGGCCAGGCCCCCAGTAGGGGGCGCGCAAGAGGCAACCACACATTGATGCTTCTGTCCCTCTCTCTCTCTTTCCCTTCCCCTCTCTCTCGAAATAAATAAATAAATAAAATCTTTTTAAAAATGTGCTCAGGAATGTTGCGATTTCTGGGTAGTAATTATGGGGTGGTGCAGAGAAAGAAGGGGTTTAAACTGATCTGTATTATTTCATTGGGTTTTTAAAGAGGGATCGGAAGCAAATATTCAAAATGTTAATATTGGGTGTATCCTCTGTGGTGGGTATATGGTTGTCTGTTAGATTAATTTCTGTATTTTGAAATACATGGTGGCGGGGAAGACAGCCTGTGGATTAGTGCGAATAGTTTGATGTAATAGTTTAAACCTATGTGCACATGTGCCCGTTTGCATGTCTGTGCTCAGGCCTGTGTCCACATGTTTCTTTGTGCTGTGTGACTCTGTCTGTCTCTGCATGTACCTTTGTGCCTGCCACTTGTGTGGGAGTGTGTGTGCATCTGTATAGAGTGTATCTGTGGACGTGTGTGTCTGTGCAATTGTGTCTGAGGTTGTGTTTGAGTCTTTGAGTATCTGTGTGTGCACATTCCTGTATGATTTTGTACGGTTGTGTGTCTGTGTGTGCCTGCACACCCATGTGTTCATGAATAGGAAGAAGACTGGCTGAACAAACACCAAATCACTGACCCATTTCTCTCTGGGAAGGGGAGACAGGATTTTTGTTTCCCCTTCTTACATTTTACTCTGTGTGTGTGTGTATGTGTGTGTCCTTAGTAACAATCATGTTTCTTTATTAAAATTTTAAAATATTTTAAAAAACATAGTGAAGACTTTCACAGTTCAAAAAAAATGAAAAGAATTTACCAGCAGACCCTCGGTGCTGGCCAGGGCTCCTTTCTGCCCCAGGGCCACCGCCTGTGATTCCACCCACCCCCAAGGTCCCTGGGGAACAGAGCAGCCTGAGGACCTTCCTAAGCCCGCCCCAGGGGCAGGGACCAGAGTAAGCAGCAATTTCTCTGAAGTCTTGTGTTTTATCTTAAATGTTAGGCAATGTTTACATTCTCCCCTGTAATGTATATGTGCATGTATATCTTGATTTTAAGCCCCAAATCTTGGAGCCGAGGGGCCCCTCAAGGGGACTCCCTCTCCCTCATTACCCCAGCTCCTGTTTGCCCCGTGGGTGGGTGCTAGGCCAACAGTGCCTGGAATGGGGGTGCGCATGTAACACAGCCCCATCGGAGGCCCTTGGAAGGAGCACTTACACGCCGGGCTGGGCCAAGCTCTTTGCGTGTGCGGTCACAGCGAATACTCCCAGCAACCCCATCAGCTTGACGCTGTTATTGTTCTCATGTCTCAGGGAGGGGGCACTGAGACTTGGCGAGATTAAGCCTAAGGTCACCCGGTGGGACTCAGACCTTCAGGTTCATGCTGTCCACTGACTGCCTCCCCACAGTACAGGCCCAAGGAGAAGGAGCTGCCTGTGATGGGGAGGAGGGCCAGCAAACAGCCTTGGCCCCAGGAAGGAACCCCGGGTGGGATTTCTGACAGACCAAAGGCTGCTTTCCTCACTCTCTCAACTTTTCCCCCCTCAGACCTGTGCAAATGCATCTGCTGGACCCCTTGTCTTGCGACCCCAGGGCTACTCAGAGTGACAGCCACGCAGAGTCATTCAGGGGTGGGACTTGCTGCTCAAGGTCGTTTTCCCGGGGATCCAGGTGAAGTTCACATTGATCAAGGCCCGGAGGCCACCAGACCGGCCTCACTGTCCCTGAGCGACAGCAACAGCTTCATCTTCCTGGAAATCCTTCCCATGTGTTGCAGCGGGAGCAGTCCTGGGGATGGCTTTTGTGCTTCTTCCTCAGGTGGGGCACCAGGCCCCCAAGTCCTGAGGGGCTGCTGGCAGGACTGCAGCTGGAGAGAAGAATGAGCCCTGAGAGGAACCCACAGTTGGCAAGGGTGTCCTACCTGCGGCCCTCAAGCCACATGTGTCCCGGGACGGCTCTGAATGCAGCCCAACACAAAATCATAAATTTACTTAAAACATTATGAGATTTCTTTTGGGGTTATGTGTCACAATGTATTTAATGTGTGGCCCAGAGATGCCAAAAGGCTGGACAGCCCTGGTTCGGGGCTCAGAGGGCCTGGAGCCAGCGACCCGGCTTGGCAGCCTGGAAGTAGCCGTGCTCTGTCAGGCCAGCCCCATGCTTGGGTCTCGCGTCCCCTGGCACCCCCGGAGGACCTGGAGCAGCATCACTGGCTCGAGCTTTCTTAGAAGTGCCCTGCGGAGGTTTGGAGTCGTTCACCACTGCTGAGCTTCTACCTTCCTTCCAGCTTAGGGTTCTGGTCAGCAGCTCTTCCCCTTTGGGGGACAATAGCCCCCAACACAAAGCCCATCCTCTCCTTCCCCAGGCAGAGCCTGACGGCCCAGGGTCCACCTTCTACCCCAGGGATCAGGGCAGCAGCTTCGGCCCCATGCAGACCAGGAGCTAAATCTGATTGGTCCAGGCTAATCCCTTTCCAGGGGTTGGCTTGCAAGTTGGTCAGTGGGATGTGACAGAGGGCTGAGGGGTAAGAAATCGGCTCCTTGCTTCCCATGCTTGTCCAGGGAGGTGTGAAGCTTTGAGTTGCACTCATCTTGAGGTCAGCAAGGAACCAGCTGAGGCCAGGCCACTGTGAGCAGGACAGCAGGAAAGTGGGGAAAACCTTGAATACTCCCACTTGCCGTTATGTGAGAATCAACTTTCTTCATCTTGAAGCCATCTGAGGCAGGGTTTTTTTACTTACACCCCAATTCACATAGATCCTTTGAGAGCCTGGTGAAAATACTGACTTCTTTTGGGAAAAAAGCCTCAAATATAGAGTAGTGAACAATTTGGGGGGTTCCTGGTCTCCCAGGGGCCACCCACAGGTCACGACACATTGGGATTCCTGAGCAGATCTCTTTGTCGTCACTGTCACTGTGAGGCTGGCTTCTGGGGAGAGCTGGTTGGTTTGGTTCTGAGCAGCATACCCAGCTGCAGGCAAAAGGCAAGACTGGGGGCGTGGTCCATAGCACCCAGAAACAGCCCCCGCTTTCTCTCCCACCAGAAACCGTCAATGTCCACTGAGCGCGGCGCGGAGACCGGGCAGAGCCCAGTGAGAGCTGGCTGGCCTTGCCTCATTTTCTTCGAGGACAGGCAGGGGCAATCCGCTCCCACCCCCATTCCTCAGGCAGACTTGGATCACTGCTGCTCAGGAGGCGGGTCTGCAGAATGACAGACAAGAGGCCTGGTTTGGGGCATGTTGTGGGGGACCACCTGGTAGCCCTAACAGTACCACGTTTATCCCTCCCTTTATTCTCCAGGCCCTCTGGGGTCCTAACCAGGAAAAAAGACTGAGGGGATTCCTGGGGTGAAGACAGAGGCCAAGTGGATGTCAGACTGATCGCTAGGCCAGGCTAGCTCCATCCTCGCCTGCTCAGAGGCCATCTCTGAGCCTCGAGGTAGACACAGACCTAGGAGGGCCTGTCTGTCACCCCAGGAGGCCTGGGAATGAGGGAGAAGACAGTCCTGCCTTAAACCCTCAGCCCCCAAACCCCACCGCCAGCGGCCTGTGGCCAGCAACTGTGTCTCAGCCTCTTCATCGGCTGTCTGGTCCCAGTCTTCCTGAGAAGGTTGAGTTCAGCAGACTGGGATCTCATTTTGGGCTCATTTTAGTTTCCTTACTAGGGTCCTTATTTTTAAAACATAGTCCATAAGCAGCCACAATAACAAAGTGCAAAGTCACTCCGGAGGTTGCTTTGAAACATCCGGAGACAGAGAGTTTGTCTGCAGCACCTGGATACAGGGCCTGACTGCATGTGCTTCATACAAGCACTCACAGAGGCCCCTCAAACCAAGGCGGGGTTGACCCTGCTTGGTAAACTATGACTGTAATGGCTTAAGTGCTGGTCAAATCTACTGACAAAACAAGTTACATTCGGATTAGGCTCACATCAAATTTCGTCTCTTGGACCAAAATGTATTTCAAGAGATGCTTCCATGTTTTCAGTCCAAATGATACATCTTCAATGAAAAAAAAAGTCTCACCATTACATTACATACCTGAGATCATTAGACGCCTATCACAGTCCATGTTCAAGGCTCAAGTGTACAAGATGATTGACATTTAGCCAGGAATTTTAAAACACTAAGACTACATTATGACTCAAACTTACTCTTCTTTTTTTAAAAATTTTATTTATTTTATTTTTCAACAGAGAGAAAGTGAGAAAGAGGGAGAGAAGCATCAATGTGTGGTTGCCTCTCACGCAACCCCTACTGGGGACCTGGCCCACAACCCAGGCATGTGCCCTGACTAAGGGATCAAACCTACGACCCTTTGGTTCACAGGCTGACGCTCAATCCATTGAGCGACACCAGCCACAGCCCAAGCTTACTCTTCTTAATGGCAATACAAAGTTCAACTCGGAACAAAGCAATATTAAGGAAATAAAGATCCTTCGAGACAGTCAGTTCTTGTTTTGATTAAATTGTACATTTTAAAGATTTTATTTATTTTTAGAGAGACGAAGGGAAGGGAAAAGAGAGGGAGAGAAACATCAGTGTGTGGTTGCCTCTCCCGTGCCCCCTACTGGGGACCTGGCTGGCAACCCAGACATGTGCCCTGATTGGGAATGGAACCAGAGACACTTTGGTTTGCAGGCCAGCACTCAATCCACTGAGCCACACCAGTGAGGGCTAAATTGTGCATTTTTAATATAGTTGGTATAAAGTGACACTCTTAAAAAAAAATCTAGGAATTTTAAAGTAAAATGGAACATCCTATTTTCAGGGTCACCAGTATCACAGTGAGATTTGTCTCTTAAACAATGACACTTAGTATCTGTGTAGTTCCATGAATACTTTTGAAGTGTCATATTAAAACCAATCTCGTGGCCTTGAGGCAAAGAGAAGCAATTAGTCTTGGAGTTGTGAATAAATAAAAATCCATTTATACACCCGTCCTTGACATGTACCTTGCAAATCTTAGAAACTTCATCTAGTGGGAAAAGAAATGTTAAATCATGAATACCAATACTAATCACATTGCCATGTGGCTTCCTAAAATATTTTAGCTCATACCGGTGTTTTAAGTATTAATTTATATGTATGTATTCATCCATATTGAACACAAAACAAAGAAGCTCTAGCAGGCACACAGAAAAGAGGGAGAGAAGCGTGAGGGGAGCTGGGGGCCACAAGGGTCCCCACTAGCAGGTTTTCAATGGGTCTGTGCTCCTCAAACATAAGCATGGTTCCTTTTTCCAAATGTTCCTTCCTCCTCCGCAAGCACTCAAAGGCCTGGGAAGGGGTACGGTTCTGTCCCTGAAGAAGTTTGGGGCACCCACAGTGCCCTCCTCCATTTGTGATCCCAAACACTATTTAAGGGAGGATTCAGGAGGTCAAAGTATTTGGATACTTGCTTCTGTTCTTATTTGGGTCCATGTCTTCAATGCCAGGCGGGGTGTGTATAAATAGGGGTTTTGCGGTCCCTTGGCCTTGTGCAGCTCTGAAGAGATTGGGGCTGTCAGCCGCGGAGCACAGCAGGGGTGACCTCCCGGGCCTGGCATGGGTGCAGAGGGAAAGGTGCTGCGGAGGGGCAGGGCCTGGAGGCCCAAAGCCCAGCGGCGCCAGGACAAGGGGAGCAGCGGGCAGTCCGTGGGGCCAGCCAGAGCCGCTGCACAGATCCCTGACCTACTTCCACGGCCCCCTTTGGTTCTAGGAGCAGCTAAAAATCCATAAATTAAGGATATTAACTGATGGGGCCTGCGGCATCCTTATAAGCTATTTAAATCTATAAATTTACAACATCTTCTGCATATATCAAGTAATTGAACTAACTGCAGGGATGTAACTTTAATGAGAAAATTTCCCCCTTCTCCTGTAGTTCAAGCTCTAAAATAAATAAATAAATAACATCTTCCCTTAGGAGGAAAGTTTCTGCTTATTCCCGCGTGGAGAAGTTACAGAAACGCGGTGCGGGCGCTCTTTCCACGCGCGAGGTCCCCTAGTCAAGGGAAGCCGGCCCCCACTTCGTCCGCCTCCTACCAGAGCCCCCGGCCCATGGCCGACCCCCAGCGCCCCCAGCGAGTGAGACCGCTAGAGGGCGTCGAGGTCCGGCTGGAGCTTGGGGTGCGGGCCCCGGCGCCTCTCCCGGACCGAGAGCACCCACCCTCCAGCCCCTGCCTGGTTCTGGCCCTGGTGTCCAGGAGCCAGACGGGGAACGCAGTGCAGGCCCTGCGCACTGGCGTCTCCGAGCTCCGTTTCCTAGGAGCCGGAAAATGGTCCGGGGGCGTGGGGAGGACGAGCGGGGCTCCAGGGAAGGCAGAGGAGGAGGTAGGGAAGGAGGAGAAAGGGGCAGCCGACGCAGGGACCTGGGAGGGACGCCCCCGGCGCTGGCCTTGGCGCCGTTGGGAGTCTTGGCCGCAGACGTCTCCAACGCGAGGCGCACGGAGAGGAAATGGCGCGTCTGGCCCCGGGCGGCCTGCCGGGCGACCCCCTCCCCCGCGGTGGCCGACCGCGTGTCCGCAGACGTCACGGGCGGCGCTGCTCCACGAAGAGGGGCAGTCAGGGCAGAGACCGGGGAGGGGGAGGGGTGGACTTGGCCCCCGGCTCCGCTCCAGCCCTGGCAGACTCGCAGCCCAGTTTCTTCCCAAGTCCCGCCCCTGGCCCCGGGCGCCGCGGCGGCGGCTGCTCTCCTCTTTGTAACCGAGGAGTCAAGAAATGTGAGAAACGTGCCCTGTGTTACTTATTTGGGAGCCGAAAATTTATGCCCAGCTGAAAGCGCCCGGGGAAATATTACATCAGATGAAATGACAATGATTAAAATCAGCTTCTCCCCCGCCCCCTTCTGAGCCTGGAGGAGGCCCGGGCGCCGCGTGGCCGGCCGGCGGGGGGCTGGGCGGCGGCGGGCACGGGGGCCTGGGCGCACCGCTCCCGGGAGCTTCCTGGCGGAGGCCCGGCGGGAAGGCACGGGCTCTGGGAGAGGCGGGTGGGAATCACCCGACGAAAGGAGGGAAAACAGTGCATTTCTGTCGCCGAGCGCGGCAGGCGCGGGCGCGCGGAGCTAATTGCGACTCTAATCCTCTGCCCCGCGGCGCAGCCGAGCCCCGAGCCAGGAGTCGCCGCGCGCTCCCGCTCGCGCTCGCCGCGCTGGGTAATTTGGAGCCGAATCGTTGCCCTTTGCGTCCGGGCTCGGCCGCCACGGGACGTGGGCCACGGGCTGGGGCGGGGGGCTGGTTTCCACGCCAGCAATCGGGGAAGGCCGCTGGAGAGAGAGGAGGGAGGAGAGGAGGTGGGAGCGGCGGGAGGGCAGCCGGAGAGCGGCGCGAAGAGGAGGAGGCGGCGGCGGCGGCCGCGAGGAGGGGAGGAGGCGAGGGGAGGGCGGGGAAGGGAGGCCCCGGCGCGCCGCGCCGCGAGGGGCCGCGCGAAGCGGGGGCCGGGGCGGGAGGGGTGGGTGGGGGGGAGGGTTGGGGGCGAGAGAGAAAGTAACTCCAGGACGAGACCGGAGCGACCCGCGCAGCGAGCACAGGCGGCGAGGCTGCGCCAGGCGCCCGAGACCGGCGGCTCCGGGGGGCGGGGGCTGTGCCCGAGCCCGATCCCCCGCTCCGGCTCCGAGGTAAGCCCCGCGCGGGCGGCCAACGCTTAACGCCGCGCACCCCTGTCCCCAAAGTGGTTGCGATGCCGAGAAAGTCGCCCGGCCGGGGTTCGGACCTGGGCTGGGGCGGCTGCTTTGTCCCAGTGCTGGGCGGCGGGGGCATCCAGCACAAAGGCCTGGCGCGGGAGGGGGAACTGCCCACGTGGGCTGGTCCTGGCCTGGGGTAGACCCTCCCCACGCAGGCGGGCTCGGCGCTTCCTGCTGCGCGGGGCGGGCTCAGGCCCCAGCTCTGGAGCCTGAGTGTATGGCCGGCGAGTTTCCGGGGTCAGAACTGGGCTCACGCAGTTGGGGCTCCGGGGGCGGACGGCGCTCGGCATGGCGCTTAAATCGGAGAGAGAAAAAGTCTCTAACGGGACAGATGTGCGTCCTCTGACGCCCACCCTGAGTGTGCGAAACAGGACGGGAGGGGTCGGCGCGCTCCTGGTCGTCCCAGGTGCGCCGAGGTTTGGAGCTCCGAGGCCGGCCGCGCGGATACGCGATCGCCGCCTCCGGGTCCCTGCTGCCCGCCGGTATTCACTGCCTGGACGGGCGCACCGGACACACAGTCCCAAACATCCCTCCTTCCATAGCCAAAGCGCTTTTAGGTCTTCCCTCGCCCCCACCCCGACTGCAGAAAGATAAGCTTCAAGTTTTCACTCCGTCTCTCAAATGTGCATGAAGGAATTTAACTGCATCGAATAACAGCATTAGTTTCAATTATTTTTTTTAAATCCCGCCAACAATAAACTTTGAGAACAAAAGCGCTTTTACGTCCTTAATTAGGCAAGCTTCCCATCTGTGGTCTCTGTCTGCTACTTGATTTAACTTTGCCCTCCGCCCCCACCGCACACCCCTCCCCACCCTGCCAGGCTCTTCGGGTTCCGGGGCCATCCTGGCCCCGCGGCGCCGCCGGCCTCGGCCCAGCCGGCTCCCGGCGCCCTGAAGTTCACACCGGCCGGCTGGCTTCGCGGCGGGGCTTGCGCGCACCAGGTGGCCCGCGGACCTCGCTCCCGGCCTAACCCCTGGGCAAGTCTGCAGGCCCCTGGCAATTTCGCCCCGGGCTGGCACCCTGGGTGCAGAGCTGAAGAGAGCTCGAGAGGCGCCTTCTGTTTACCTTTTATGGTTAAAATAACAGCTTAGCAAAGAAGCGCCTTCACGAAGATGCGATTTAGTGAAATCGTCTCAAGCTGCCGCAGCTCAGCCAGTTTAATCACCCCCAGAGAGCTGAACAACTGCGAGCACAATGGGACACAAAATCATTTTGTGTGTAAATGAGCGTGGCATTCTGCTCGCTTCCCTCTGCTCGGGCGGGCGGGGCTTGGCGGTGGCGGGCGGGCGGGCAGGCGCGAGTCCCCGAGCTCCCGCGGCAGCTCTGAGAAGCGGGTCAATACCCAGCCAGTTTGGAAACCCGCTGGCCCCGCAACAGGCTGTTTGGCCGATCCTCGGGTGGGCCGTGGTGTTGGGGCTGGGTCATGAGTTTGATGCTGGTGTTGGCGGAATGAACTTGTGTCTCTTACTGCACCCATTTTTATGACCTCAGCAGTGGTCTCGGGGAAAGGGTCGTTGTCCAGCACAGATGCGTTGGTCGGAGAGAGCACTGGAGGTTCTGGTCAAGGCGTAAAGCCTGGGGCTTCCAATGGTGAGTTTCCGGTTTGCCATGAACATCAGGTTGTGCTTGCAATGGGAAAGAGGCTGGATGAGAATGGGAATGAGCAGCTTTTGTGATGGGTACTTGGTGTTAAATGTCACTTTAGAGTAGTGCCCTGGTCATAGGGAAAACATTGTGCAGCTTGCTTTGACGAAATTTCCATCAGAATTCCTTCCAGCAGTTTATCCTCAGTGTGGCTTTCCTTCTGACTCCTCACCCAGCAGAGCCTCCCACGACAGAACAACCCATTCTTGAGATCTGTTTTGGTTTCTCAGAACTTCCTGTGATAAGTGACCTGCTTTTTTAAAAAAGCGAACTGGAACTCAGGAATGGCAAAAGCAGCAGCCCCTGAGCAGCCCCCAGTGAGAGTTTAAATTAAACATCTCTGTCTGCTAATAGCACCCCCACCCAGTTTAGTGTCAAGGAACTTTACAGGACACTGAGGACAAAGCAAATCTTAGGAGAGTAAACTTAAATTTGCACGATTTGATGCTTATTGGACCTCGGTCCATGTTTCAAAATTGGTTGTTAAATTTCAAGTCACGAAGTGTCAACCCTTAAGGGAGATTGCTCCCTCAAGGTTTAAACATGTGAGAGGCAAGTCCAGATTAGGCTTGTGGAAGCCAGTGGCGGGGGCGGGGCGGTGATATTCACTGGGCATGCCCTCCCACCCACCATGAGATTGGGAAGGGCTGCGTAAACCTGCTCTTGCGTAGGACCTATACAGTGCCCTAGGATGGCTTCTAAAGACTGAGGGACAATCTATTTTCAGGTGGCTGTGGAGCAGAGGAAAGGTGCTAAGTGACTGTGGGGAGAAACAGGAGATAGGGTTCATTTGCTGAGCCACTGTGGGTTTCCTGCCAGCTCTCTGATGCCTCAAGGGTGTGATCCCCAGGGGGCTGGGATACGTGAGGCACAGACAAGGCCATTCTGCAACTCTTAAGAGGTCCTGGGCTCCCCAGCCCATGGAGGTTGGGGGATCCTCCCTGCACAGTGGTCCATAAGGTTCTCTGTTGATGCAAGAGGAGACACGCTTGGGAACATGGCTCTAAACCCAAAATACCAGGAAAATCAGATTTGTTCTGAAATATTTTGGGCAATTATGGTGAGCATATGTTTCAGTATTGTCATTAGCTGAATTAGCAGACATGGAGCTGCCCAGAAAACGTGTGTGTGTGTGTGTGTGTGTGTGTGTGTGTGTGTAATTTGTTGTGGCCCACACGCATGCCTGGGGGATTATGGGGACAGGATAGTGGTGGGTGGAATCTGGAGAGTGCTGTGTAGTAGGTTTGGGGTCCAGGAGAGCATGTGCAGAAAGGACGATTTTAAGTGTCTGACTCCATGGGAGACACAGCGCCCATGACTACTGAGGAATGAGCCCTCTGGTCTGTCGGTGCCTCCCACAGATACGCTGGGCAGCGATGGAAGCCTAGATGCCTCACCGCAAGGAGCGGCCGAGCGGGTCCTCGCTTCACGCCCAAGGCAGCGCCGGCACTGAGGTGAGGGGGGGCTGGGGGGCTGGTCAGCACCAGTGGCTGCCTCTTCACCCCCTTTCTGAATGCCTGCTCACTGGCTGCCCGGGCTGCCCTTCCTCACAGCCTCGGCGTTCAAGAGATGACTGTTGAGTTGCTGTACGATTATGTATTTTTTGAAACAAAAATGCTCTTAATTTGATGTGAAATTTACTACATGTATAAAACTCAACGCCTTAGGTGCTGAAGAAGTCACTAATTTAGAGGTGTCTCGTTACCGAGACAAACTTGCAAAAACCCCTGAATCCCAATTCACAAATTGGTGATTCGTTTGTCAGGGGATATTTCACATCTAACACATAAGCCTGCGACCTTTAATTAGAATTTTGCAGTTTGTTTTATGCCCCTGGAGGCTGACACCTTGAAAATTTTTTTTTTCTTGATTTCTTATTGCTAATAAGCATCTTTCTTTTTCCCCCTGGTACTTTGAAGAGAATGATGCAAATACACTTAATTACAGTGGTGGCCATAATTTGTCAGCTGAATATGTGATCAGGCACAGGCACAAGTGATCTGATTAGACCTGTGATCACATTGGCAGTGAAGGGTGTACACAGCTCTGTTGCGAGGAAACTCTTGTTTCTGCCTTGTCTCCATCTCCAGGAGGGAGGAAGCATGTCCCGGTTGTCTCTCACCCGGTCACCTGTGTCTCCCCTGGCTGCCCAGGGGATCCCACTGCCAGCCCAGCTCACCAAGTCCAATGCACCTGTGCACATTGATGTGGGCGGTCACATGTATACCAGCAGCTTGGCCACACTCACCAAGTACCCTGACTCCAGGTAAGAGCCGAGTCCTTTGTAGCAGGCATGAGGCGGTGACGGGCAGCACCTGCAGCCCGCTACCCGTGGGGCCTGTCTCCTTTGCCAGCAAACATGCAGGGCTCTGCAGGCCCACCCGGGAACTAGGGTTTGGGAGGCCGAGCCTTCCTGTGGAAGGCTGCTTTGCACAGGGACTCGTGATCCTGGCTGCAATGACAGTGTTAGGTGGAGCTTCTGGCCCAGTGGCAGAAGCCACTTCGGAGCCAGTGCCACCTGAAGCTGGCCAGCAGCTGGCCGGGGAGTCGGACATGCCTTCAGGGTCCTCTCCAGTGGGACTGGGGCCTGGCCTTTTCAGGGGATCATTTGTGAGCAGTGCTATGCACTTTTTGGGGCTGCGATCTGGTTCTGTCCCTTGGGAGATTCTAACCCTTGGTAAATATTAGCCTAAGGAGAGGGAGGAGGGGAAGCTACAATTTGCCGTCTGCGTTGGTTAGGTGGCTACTGCTGGACCGTGAGGGACCAGCAGCGGGCCCCCTGGAGCAGGGGTGCGGAATGCAGTGACTGCTCTGGAGAAGCATATAAGCCCCATACCTCATCAGCACATAGTGTCTCTGACTAGGACCCTCCCAGCGTGGCACCTCACACTCTGCAGAGCTCCCTGGCCCTCCTGCCTTGTGGGCCTCTCTGTGGGAGGCACCAGGCACTGCCAGCTCCTGCTCTTTCCTCTTGGGCATTTCCCTCCCAGGGAAGGACCTGGTTTCCCGACGGCACAGGAGCAGGGCTGACCCAGGCTGGAGTAGGTCTCCCTGAGCCTGTCCCGGAGGTGAGGCGGCAGGTGATGCGGCCTGCTGCCTGCTGAGCCCTCGACTTCCTGAGCCTGGCACAGTGAGGCGGCCACTGCTGAGGGCTGAGCAGCAGGAGGGCCAGTGCTGCAGGCATCGCCCCTGCTTTCATACATTTGAAATAGCTAGAGGAGTTCATTAATCCCCTGCAACACCAAGGGATCATCTCTGGGAAGCTTTCTTGTCAGGCTTCCTTGTCGTCAGTGTGGTTGTTCAGAGTACAAAGGAGTCCTAGTGTGTGGAGGTGGCTGTTTGTGGAGCTGGGGGCCGGGGTGGAGCCCTCCATGGAACTGCACTGCTCACTCGAGGAGGGAACTTTAAGATGGATGCAGTGTCCAGTTCAGAATCTGAGGCTTCTGGGGGGCAGACGGTAATTGAGGCTTCATTTTCTTGGCCCGATGGAGGCTAGGCCTGGGGCACTGGTGAACTTGGGTCCTCGGGGCTGGAGGGGAGGCGGCGGCAGTGTTGGCCTGGGCACTAGCTTGTAGAACCCTGTCTAGGGCAGGAGATGTATTCAGCTCATTTAATTTCAACTTTTCCATCTGTGGCAATCCCAAGTGGCTTGAAACAGATCGCCCCTTAATCGATTGGCGATATTTGTAAGCAAAATGTCTAAAACTCTTGCCCACACAGCCTCTCTGAAGAGAGTTTCCTGAAATCTGACACTTGCCCTCCTGGAATAATCGCAGCCCAGGCCCACAGGCCAAATGGCCTCCTTATTCCTGTGTCCGAGCTACTGCTTGGGAGCAGTGAGGGCGGGGGTGGTCCTCCCCCAGAACCGCAGGGCCGCCTGTCCTGGCCTGTGGTCCTGCTCTGTGGCGGGGCAGGCCCTCTGGCGGGAAGCTGAGGCCCCTGTGGCCCCTTGGCCGCAGGATGTGCCCAGAGCGGGGTGGCAGCTTGCATTCCTTCCTTGAAGCTGGGGCTCAGAAAGAGTCTGCTGTTCTGCATGGATGGCTTCTGGCTCACAGGGGGCCTGCTGCTCTGGCCTGAAGCTTTGACCTAGAGGCCATGGGGGTGGTGTGACCTGTAGGACAGTCAGGGGATAGTGGGTCAAGCCAGGCCTGAAAAGTGGGCTGGGCAGCCGTGTTGGCAAAGTCCCCTCCAATCTCATGCCTCCTCGAGTGAATCATTAAAATTAATAAAACTATTTTTCACCAATTCTGGAAACCAAGAGCAACCCTCTACCTGGTTTTACTTTGTGAGTCACCCGGAAGCAGAGAATTAAAAGTGCTAAGGTCCCTTGGGGGGTTTCTGTGTAGAAGTGCTGAAATCCCGACCTGGACATTGCTGAGAAACCAGGGGCTCGTTCCCCCAGACCCTTGGGTCCCGTGCCCACAGAACCATGCCTGGGCTCCTGGTTCTAGGCTGGTGGGGATGGCTCTGACACCGGGAACAGTCGCCACCACTGGTTGGCCCAAGAACAGCTGTCGGCTTTTGCCCAGAGACAGCAGAACCCAGCTGCCAGGGGCTGGGGGTAGACTCGCTGGGGCTGACGGTGCGAGGCAGCACATGGGGGTGTCCAGGGGCTTCAGGACTAATAAAAGCTTCCACTGAAACATTGAGGAAATTGGAACCAATGCTCAAAAAGGAGAGAGAGAGACAAAAAGATCCTTGTCGGCTGTGGTCAGAACTGGCCAGCCTCTACCTAGGAGGACTTCTATATTTGGCACCCAAACCCCGAGGCCTCCCTCAGAGGGTGGCCCGGGGCAGGAGCTGACTCTTAGGACTCCGCGAGTCAGGTGCTCCCTTGCAGTCAGGTGCTCCCTTGCAGGGACTGACCTAATCTTCCCGCAACCTGCTCACATTCTTGGTAGCCTCAGACCCCAAGGGCACGAAAAGCCTTGGTCCTGTGAAGAGACACTGAATCATGGAAAGATCTAGAACTAGCTAGCCTTGAAATAGGGCAGATTGAGCACCTTCTAGTTTTAGACCAATAAACAGCCTGGAACCCCGTCAGCCCCGGAATGGGGTGGATCAAGAGGCCTATACACTCCCAACCCTGACATCAGAGGGGACCTGCGTTGCAGCTGGAACGTTGCTGGCTGCTCAACCAGGAAGGGTGGAGAAAGTTCCATGGGGAGGTTTCGGCTTAGGACTGGCTGGCTCACCTGCGCATGCGGCGTTTCCTTCTGTCTGCTGATGCCGTGTGGGGACCCCCAGCTGTCTGATGGTGACTGCCCACGGTTCCTGGCAGGCTTGCTTCAATCTCATCTGTCTCCAGGGATGCTGGGTGGCCCTCAGTCTGCTGCGGCCGGGTCTTGGGAGATTTGACAGTTGGAACAGGCCACGGGGCCCACAAGACTTTCCAGCAGGGCCGTGCGCCCCAGCAGCATTGTCCCTAGACCTGGGCTGGCGTTGATAGGGTGCGATGGCCTTGGAGCCCTGAGATGAGTTGCATCTGGGTGACCGCAGCACTGGTCCTATAGGCTTGGGCCTCTCCACACCTCACCACCGCAGGCTCTGACCTGCGTATGCGCATCCATGAGGCAGCCTTGCCCTTTTATACAGCCCCGCTGGGACAGGGGCTGGACCGTGTCCCCAGACTGAGAACAGGTCACTACTTTGCACCTGGGCAGACCCTCGTGGCCAGTGCCCGAGCGTGCCAGGCCACCGGAGTGGAGGACTGTGTAGATGGGAGGCCCTGAAAAAGGCCGTGCGGCTCTAACCCCTCAGTTTCTGTCCAGCTCGTGCGCCCTGGCACACAAATAGCGGGGCAGGACCCCTAGCGTGGTGACCTGGAATGGACAGAGGGCTGGGCTGCTGGGGGAGGGGGACACGTCCCTGGAAGATCCTTGCCAGCCACAGAGTGAGGGTGCTATGGGGCCAGCTGTGTGGGCGGGACCGGAAGGCCTGGGTGTCAGGTCAGGGCCACCTTGTTCCCAGGTCTGCAGATAAGCTACAGCCTTGGGAGCATCTAGCTGTGGACAAGTGTGTGGCCCAGCCTGCTGAAGAATGTCTGGAGGTGCTGTCACCGGGAAGATGCTGCCAAGCTCTTTGCTGTCACTATGCCTCTTTATGGCTCCTGATTGTCCACAGTAGGGCCTGGGGTCTGCAGGGGAAATCAGCCAAGCCAGAGCCCACCGCCCCGGTCTCTGGGGAGGCCAAGGCCTTGGCTCTGCGACCTGCTTCCTCCTCCCCGGAGTGGGTGGGGACAGGCCTCAGGTGCTCCCTAAGACCTCCTGAGTTTCCGTCAGAACCACTGCCCTTCAGAGGGCAGGGTGCCGGGTCCTTTCTCCCTTCCCAGGCCCCTCCCAGGAGCGCATATCTTCATACACTGTGATGTGTGCGCCTGCACTGTTTCTCTGTACAGACACACTGGTGTGTGCTTATACAGGGGTGTGTATACATGTGTGTACTGTGGTGTGTGCACTGTGGCAGACATGCCCACGTGCAGAACCTCCTGCCTACCTCAGATCTCCCTACGGCTCCCTGATTGAGTGGCTTTTGGTGGCTTATCTGTGAGCTTGTCAGAGGCACATAGCTGTGTCCCTGGTTGGCTTGTGGTGGCAGGTGTGTCCTTTGCCTGGATGTGTTCGTGTCTGCCTGTGGTTTGTGTGTTGCAAGGGAGGGGACCATGTGACCTTGTACCTGTTGTGGAGGTGTATCACATCTAATGCTTGTCCCTGTGGGTTGGCGAAGTGGATGTGTGGGACCCGAGACTGTCTTGGCTAGTTTACATGTGTTCACTGGGTTTGTGGCTGTGGGCTGGCGTGTTGGATTGTTGGAAGTTTTCTGGCTGGGTCTGCCTGGCAAGGGTTTGTGGGGGGGGGGGGGGCAAGGAGGCTGTGTCTGTGTCTTGCTGTAGTTTTCCAGGCCTGTAATGTGTGTCAGCAGGCAGGTGTGTGTAGCTGGGTGTGTCTCTCTCTGGCTGTGGCTTGTGAGTATAGGCGGGGTGTGACATGTGATGCTTTCTGTGCTGGTGTCCTGTCTGACTGTGGCCTGGCTGCCTCTGGTGTCTGCAGACATCCGTCAGTTTGAGTCACCCGTAGAAGGCTCCTTGTCACCCCTGCAGGGTGGATCCTAAGGAGTGGGCCTGGGGTGGACTGGCCCTGCCATCAGACATCCCACCCTCTCTCTCTCCCAGAATAAGCCGACTCTTCAATGGCACTGAGCCCATCGTCCTAGACAGTTTGAAGCAACACTATTTCATTGACCGGGATGGAGAGATTTTCCGCTATGTCTTGAGCTTCCTGCGGACATCAAAACTGCTGCTCCCGGATGACTTCAAGGTAAGTCCGTAGCCCGTGGCTGCCCTGCATTGCCTGTGCAGTGGCATTACACAGGGGATGCTGTGACTTAATAAGTGGACCCACAGTTGTCATGGCAACCATAAAAAGTTAAGCGATGAAGCCAAGGGCTAAATTAGTTTTTCTAAACTAATTTTTTCTCACACTTTTAGCTTATTTATCAGGGTGTAACAACAATTAAGCAGTGGCAGCCACACTCCCTGGTTCCATGTTAGTCATGTCGAAGGACTGTTACGTGCTAGAGTTACAGGAGTTAGAGGTTCATCGGCCTGTTCTTTGGCCATTTGCGGGGGGGCAATCCAGAACCAAACCAAATACCCTTTAAACAAAAGCTGACCGCAGGCCTTGGGGCAAGCGCGTCCAGCTTCTGAGGGTCCTGTCTCAGTGCTGAGTCCCTTTGTGACCCTGGGGTCCTGGAGGCGCCAGAGCAGAAACTCTGGCCAGGGCTGCCATGGCCCACAGCAGCAAGTGTCCTTCCTTCCTTCCCCTGGCACCCAGAGGACCAGTGGCCCTGGGGCGGTTTTGTCCTCCATTCAACCTAGTTATTGAGTCCCAACAACCGAACTCAGGCTGAAAATACAGGGATACAAAGCCAACGTGGGTCCTGTCCCCATGGCACTTACCGTCTGGGGGGGAGACGGATGTTGAACAAAAGACTCGAATTCCACAGGGGCAAACACTTCAGAGAAGGGGTCAGGGAGGGTGTTTCTCTGGCGAGTGAAGGGGCCTGGGGGACAGACAGGTGTGAGGGCCTTGGTGAGGAGGCAGGGTCGTGAGGGCCAGTACCGCCTGACCTGGAGGGAAGGTGTTCGCCTGGGGCTGCATGGCCCGGGAGGGCGGGAAGGGGAGCTGCTGGTTGATGTCAGGACCTTGGCAGCTGCCTCAGCCTTTGACATGTTACCCTGAATATAGTGGAATGGTCGAGAGTAGGGGCAACTGGGAGGAGATGATCAGATCTGCACATGGATTGCCCTGGCTATTGTGTGGAGAAGGATGTGGGGAGGGTGGGGGCGTGGGTCAGTAGGCCAAGAGGGGTGTTTTGAAGGCTTTGGACCAGGGTGGAGGCAGGAAGTGAAGAGGGAGCAAAGTGGCAGCTTAGACTTATATTTATGAAAAGGACACGAAAGGCCATGGATGGGGGTTGGTGGGGGTCAGGGGGCCCTCGAGGGCACCTCCCGGCCTGTGCCTTCTGTCTGAGTGGACCCAGGAAGCCCAGGGGTGGAACAGGCTGGGGAGGAGTTTGGCACCCAATTCCTGCATGGAATTGCTGGTGGGCTGGTGGGTGCAGACATTCTGGGCCGTGAGGAAGGACGCGGGGTTATTTGGTGTGCAGATACCACTTAAGGAGCAGATGGGCACGGAAGCTCAGGAGAGAGCCCCAAGGACCCCCTGTGGAGGGACAGAATGGATCCCCGACAGGCCTCCCTTAGGGCGCTTCCAAAGGCGGGGGCGCCGCCGGGAGGGTGGGCCTGCTTTAGGGCTGGGCCTCCTTGCCTTCACCCCAGGGGCCCTCAGGTCCGCGGCCGACCTTGAGCCAGTGAGCCGCGCGACTCACTGGTGCTTGGCTATGCGGGGCCGGGGCAGTGGCGGGTGGGCGCGTGTTGGGGGGCAGTTGGTGTGAGCCCACCCATCCCGGGAGGGGGCTGCCTGCCCGGTGGGAGACGGGCACACTGCCCCAGGTCCCTCCTCACACAGCCTGCTAGGCAGGGCAGGGGCCAGCCGGGCACTTGGCAGACCTTGTTATCCGTTAAAATCCTCGCCCCCTTCTCTGAGCTGGGTGTCTACATCCATTTTATAGAAGAGAAAACAGGCTCAGAGAAGCTCAGTTACTGATGATCAGCGGCTTCAAAGCTGGCAGATGAAGACGCCGAAAATCCAGCCTAGGCAGGTCTGTTTTGCCTTCCTGCTGGGCTGTGTGCTTTTTTAGGGTAGGTGAGCTTCTCCCTGGGATCTGAGAAGGCAGCAGGCACCCAGGCAGAGAGAGTGCCTCAGGCTCCGAGCCTCCTGGTCTTTCCAGAGGCTTCTCCATCCTTCAGGGATGAAGCCTCCCTGAGTGCTTGGGGCCAGATGGAAGAGCTCAGGGGATCTGGCACAGATACACACCAGCTGCTGCCCTTGGGTCAAGGCTAGACTTCTTGTGCTGGCACACATTCACCAGAGACTCGTTTTCTCCACCCATGTGATGGGCACAACCATCCCAGTTCACAGAGTGCCCTGGGGGGGTGGGGGGTGGGGCCACAGGTCCGGAGAGTGGTGAGAGGAAGACTCCTTGGAGCTGGAAAGGGCAGTCCCCCACTCCCTGCTCCCCGTCTGCACACTCCTGCAGGACTTCAGCCTGTTGTATGAGGAGGCGCGCTTCTACCAGCTGCAGCCCATGGTTCGGGAGCTGGAGCGCTGGCAGCAGGAGCAGGAGCAGCGGCGCCGCAGCAGGGCCTGCGACTGCCTGGTGGTGCGGGTCACGCCGGACCTGGGTGAGCGGATTGCACTCAGCGGCGAGAAGGCCCTCATCGAGGAGGTCTTCCCGGAGACCGGGGATGTCATGTGCAACTCTGTCAATGCTGGGTGGAACCAGGACCCTACACACGTCATCCGCTTCCCGCTCAACGGCTACTGCCGGCTCAACTCGGTGCAGGTGAGGGCTGCGTGCGCCCCACCCGCCTCACCCTGTCTCCCCAAAGCCCTCCGGCAGCAGGGAGAGATGCAGGCGGGCACGGTCCCTGAAATGGTGAAGCCCTCCGTGCCATCTCACAGAAAAGGCAACAATGTGTGGATGCATAATTTATGCCCTGCTCATAATTAAATGATGATGCCTGGGGGATGGACTTAAAAAAATTGATCCGTACTCTTTGTTTTTTTCCAAAAGGATGTTCTATAAAAATTATCCAGAGTACTTTCAACATAGTGTACTTCATTCGACACCCAGAGCCTGAATTCAAATTAAATTCAGGCAACAGGAGTGGCAGGTCAGAGGCTGAGCGTGGAAGTGGCCTGCAGCCCCTCCCTCACCCTGCTGGCCTGGGCCGCGGGTGCCCAGCCGCTGCCCAGAGTGGTTCTGGACTGGCTTTCCCTCGGTGGGTCTAACTAAGAGTTGGGAAGCCTAAGATGGATTGGGGCCTATTTTCCACCCACTCTTCCAGACCTGAGAGCACCCCCTGTTTCAGTCTGGGGGCAGAGTGGACTTTGTGGGGAAAGTTGTCCCCCCATGCTCACGTCCCAGAGGCTGTTGCAGGACACGGGTTAGACACAGTGACTAGACAGAACCCTCACAGCGGCCCAAACCCACATGGATGCAGAGGCCTGCAGAGACACAGACACAGAGAGGATGCCTCCTCCTCTCCACCCCCAGCTCCCTTGAGCTGATGGGCCCTCAGGCCTCAAACCATCTGGGACTCGAAGCTCAGAGAAGCAGGTGGCTGCCCAGAGGCCAGGGTTAGGGTCTCTCTATTACTGAGACAGGTCCCCATGAGGAGAGGGCCCTGCGACCATGTCTGGAGAGACGGGTTAGTTACACTCTTGTTTCTTCTAGACAGGGAGTCCAAAGTCTCCTTCTCCCTCCCTGAGTCAAGGCTGCAGATCCCCAAGGGCAGTGGCATAGAGAGCCCACGTGGGCTTGGGCACGCGAGTCGCCCCGAGGCCTGGCTGCCTCTGTCCCGCCTGTGTTTGCCCAGCTGCAGGGACCTCTGTCTGAGACTTGAGACGTTAACAGGAGAAGCTGGCCTGCCCAGGCTAGGGCTCACCTGCCTACCAGGCCAAGCCTGGCAGACTTGCAGCTGGTGTTGCTGACCCCTATTTCTTCCCTGGCAGGTCCTGGAGAGGCTGTTCCAGAGGGGCTTCAGCGTGGCTGCGTCCTGCGGGGGTGGCGTGGACTCCTCCCAGTTCAGCGAGTATGTGCTTTGTCGGGAGGAGCGGCGACTGCAGCCCACCCCCACTGCTGTCCGGATAAAGCAGGAGCCCCTGGACTAGGCCCGGCCTCAGCACCCACCTGAGGCTCCTTGGCCCTGGGGACAGCCCAGGGACCTGGTAACAGTGCTGGGGAGTTCTGCCTGTACCTGCTTAGCAGTCTTCGTGAGACTGAGGGTGGGGCTGCAGGGTCTGAGGCCAGCCAGGGAGCCCCAGCGCCCCAGGTGTTGTGCAACAGAATGTGGGTGCTGCAGGCATGCTTACCGAAGGATTGTTGATGTGACCCAAAGATGCGCCGGTGGGGGCTCCCTAGCCTGGCGCAGAGCCCTCCAAGGCCCTGGGACCAGCCACGGCAGAGTGGGCACAGGACCCCAGCCCACTACAGAGGAGCCCTTCGTCCCTCTTCAGGCGCAGCAGATTCCGATGGGTCTCCTTGCATCAGAGATGGCTTATTTTTCTACAGTATTTAAAACAGAAGTAACTAACTGCACAAGCCGGAGAGGCCAACAAGGACCAACATTTCTTCATCTGGTGCTCCATTCTCAGTCAGACCTGCAGCATGCCCGCCCACGTGGTGGGAGAGCTGCCGGGCCCTCCGGCCCCGGTGCCCTCGGAGAGCTCTGGTCTCTGCTCCAGGGACGTGGCGGGAGGGAGGACCGTGCTGTAGGAACTGAAGCAAAGACCGCAGGGAGCTGGGCTGCTGGCAGGAGGGTGGTTTGGGTGTGGGGGACAGATGGCTATGGAACCACCTAACACCTTTGCTGCTACCTGGGGCACGGGCCACACTTGGGGGGTCACCAGACCTACCAGTGCCCAGGGGCTTCCAGTTCAGTTTGTGTGTCCTCACACCTAGGCTTCTGGAGGAGTCTCTCCCCATCCCGACCAGCCACAGGGCCACGTGGTATCCTTACCTCAGGAATGGGTCCCACGGTGAAGGGGCCCACCTGTCAGCAGCATCCTCTGGGTCCCCACCTCAGGAAGCTGTCCCCAGCTCTGATTTTTCCACACTTAATATGCACACTGAATTTTAATGAAATTTGTAATACTAGCCTGCCTGTAAGACCTGGACATTGGCATTACCTGGGCCTCTTGCCCCAGATTCCAACAAGGACTGGCCCCAAGGGGTCCTCATAGACCTGCTGCCTTTTAGATGACAGGCCCAAAGATGGACACCTCAGCTTTGTCACCCTTTACTGAACCGCCTCTTCCCAGGTGGAGAAACCGCAGACAACTGCTCGGTGGATCAGGCGTACAGCCGGCACCGCCCTGCGTACAATGCCTGTAGACTTGTATATGACTCCTTTAATATCGTAAAGATGCTGATGTACAATTGTTGTGTTTGTGTAAACACATTACGTTCCTAGTTCATGCCATAAACTGCTATAAAGCAAAAGACTGAGGCTCTGTCCTGTGCAGAAGGAGCATGGGATTCCTGCAGTGGATGTTGTGCCTGGGGCGTTGGGGGTGGCACTCCTCCCTCTGTTCCTTCAGATCAAGGATGAACTAGCAGCGCTTACTGGGGGAGGGGTACGGTCCCAAGCTGGCTGTTACTGCATCGGGGTGTTTCCTCACTGTTGTGCCCTGTCCCCCATGGGCAGGACAGATTCTGAATTCTCATTCACAGCTCCTAACAGGATGCAAATGGGGAGGCAGACAGGTGTTCCTGGGTCTTTTGAACCCACTCTCAAGTGTTTGAGATTTTCTCTCTCTCTCTGGCTTTTGGTTGAGGTTGACATCCTCTTAGAGCCCCACAGAGCAGTAGGAGAAGGTGACAGTCCACAGCTCAGACCAGCCAGGGACGTGCAGCCCCTGGCATGAGAGGGTAGATCACCGGAGCACAACATAAGACCGCAGTGCATTTGTTTCCAAGAGGCGTTTGAAGGTATTGACAGAGGCCTCCAATTTAAATGAGCCTTTTTGTGTTGTTCCTCAAAGCCCTTATGTTCTAACCCATGAGGACCCTTTTACGTGCAGGGTAAAGGCCACCAGCCTCGATCGGCCTGAAAAATGAGAGCACAGCCGCTTCCTGTCTGGGGTTGCAAAGCAGACGCTAACCCACTGAACAATCTAATTTGCTGGACAAACTTGCTAGCCCTCTCCTTTGCTTAGCAACGCGCCTCCAGTTGGCACATCTGCATTTTGGCATCTGAGGTTCACATCTGAGAGGAGGAGAAAGTGTGTTTATTAGAAAGGAAGTCTTGTGAAAACAGCTCATTGCAGTGTTATATTCATGGATTTTTCTGGTATGATAGCCAGCATGGTTACTGATTGGTGGAGATGCCCTGACATTTAAAGCAAACTAGATTTTTAGTAAACCATAGTGCTTAAAAAAAAAAGGAGTACCTTACTGAATGTTACTCTTAATTTATTTCTTCTTTATTAAGTAAAATCAGGAAGTACGATTTTACATAAACTGGGGAATTTCTGAATTTGTAGAGAAATACTTCGATCCCATAGTAATGCTAAAGTTCTAATATGCATAATACCCTAAACAATAAGTACCAAGGATTAATTCCTTTAAAACATTTATACATCATATATAATACTTCCGGGAATGAATATATTGTAAGCAATCTTTAGATCAAATGCCAGCAGTATAAATGTTAAATTCTGCTCTTTGTAAACCTCAAAATAATTATTTTTGATTATAAGCAACTGGACAGAGAGCTGTTCCAACGCCTCCAGTTCCTGCCGAACCTCTGCCAGTGCAGGAGAGGCCCCGGCAGGACCGCAGCGGGTGGCTTCTGCCGCTCTCCAGCTTACACGGGGCTCAAAGCCAGGTCACAGCACTGATATCTTTTAAAAAGTGTTTTTTAAAACTTACCACTTGACTGTGTTCCTTAGAATAAATAAAGGATATTTTATAAATTATACATGTAGATCTAGCATTTTGTTCCTGATCCACGGCGGCCGCCACAAGAAGGTACTGTGGCACGGATGGTTTGGGAGCCGCCACTCCTCATGCCTGGGGCTTAGCTTGGCCACCGTAGGGGCCCTTGAGTAGCTTAGGCCCCCAATACTGAGCATTCCTGATCTGAGGGGCTGCTTTGAAGGGGCCGGGCTTTCAGCAGCCACAGGGTCCCCAGGGGCCTGGCGTGCAGCCTGCTGGGAGTGGGGCACAGGCTCCCAGGCTGCCTTCATCTCCCCTGATCCCCCAGCCTGGATTCCTGCCTTCCGGGAGTGTTGGGCCTTTTGCACTATATTGATTTTGTGTGTGTTTTTGTATGAACCAAACGACCAGTACAATCGAAAAAGGGGCAAAGACACATGGATGTGAGAAATGGGGGTGCGATTTCCATGGAGCCCCTGACCAGGGGAAGACTCATTTCGCCGGGCCCAGCAGAGCCTACCGGGCATGGGATTGGGACCTCCTCCCCACAGGGAGGCAGACCTGCAGAGACGGCTCCACCCCACTCAGCTCTGTTCTCTCTCCTGATTCTCCAGAGCAGGAAAAGAGCTGCAGTGGCCCTGGAGGGCACTCTAGGACGCACAAGATTGGAGTTTCTCCAAAGTAGATGACAAGGTAAAACAAAAAACCCAAGTGGGGTGCTCGGTTCAACCCAGTGGGGACCTCAAGACAGCTGGAGGGACAAGGAGTTGGCCAGAGAAGGCAGCTGCTGGCCTTGAGTCTGGCATCTAGGCTGATGTGGGGCGTTGTAGGAATTGTGATACCACAGTTTGTTGGAGATGGGGACCCATAAGATCGCCCTTTGTGGACCAAGAGAAAGAAAAAGGTATTGGTGGCAGCTAAGGGCAGCTTCCTGCCAGGAGCAAGACGAGCAGTGGTGTGCTCTTAGAAGCATCAGAGTTTCCTAAAGTGACCTCAGTGGGACACAGCCCCAGTGAGGACTGAGGGTCAGAAAGAAGGGCTGACCAGGGACTCTTCCTGGACCTGCAGCCCCTGCTTCAGTTCCTGCCCTCCCATCTCAGCAAGTCCAGGGGCATTTCTCCGTGAGCTTCCAGCGGAACAGAGAGCACACATGGCCTTTGGGCAGCCCCTACCCCTCGCCCCGGCTGACCTTGTCTGGGATACCAGATGGCCCCTCTCACTTTCCGAGCCCCAGAGCTGGGCAGACAAGGCACCTGCCTAACCCATATCCTGCAGATATGTATCCAGGCATTGCTGCCTGTTGGTTGCTGTTTATCCACAGGGAAAGGCTCTGCTTCCAGTCCACCCTCGCACTCGCAGTGGGTGGATGTCTTGTACAGAATGGGTGCGATGTTAGGGTCATGTGACTTTGACTTATGTGGCTGTGGAGGCTTTGGACATCCATTATCAGAAGGCTCCCTGCTTACTATAAAGATCCTTGTCTTCCCAGACACCCAGTGAATGCCATCAACTGTCGGTGGTGGGTGCCAGGTGTGTGGGTGACAAGACAGCACATGAGGAGGCTAAGAGAAGACACTTGTTATCCGCAAGGATTGTTTGCTTGAGGCTTTATATAGTTACCTGGGAGAGAAATGTCCACGCTGTAGTTTTCAAGTTTGCCGTGACATCAAACGTGGGTTATCCCCAGATTCCTTGACTTGCACATGGGCTAATAACCTCGAGGCTTCGCTGTTGGCATCTCCACAGTGAACCAGGCTTCTCTGGAAATCTAGTGAGACCCAAGGAGAGAGACAGTCACAGGCCTGGGGGAAACACAAACGTGAGTGAGGGCTGGAGGTCAGCCGCATTTGGATGTTTACTTTTGTTTCCATTACACAGAACAGCCAGTTCTGATAGCATCTCTCCAGTGTCACCAGTGCTGGATATTGCTTTTCTTTGACCCAGGACCCTGGCTCTGGAATGATAACAGGTGGAGGACCTCTTCACACAGGCATCATGTACCAGGACAAAGTGTTCAGGAGCAGGGGCAGAGGCCAAAACGCCCCAGCCAAGTCCCTTGAGGATGTACGCCCTGACCCCAGGGACACTCAGACCCCACGTCCCTGGCAGGATGGGTAGAGATGTACCTTCTGCTACTGGCTCGAGCTGTTCCTGGCTAAGCCTGCTCCTCGAAGCCTGTGTCTAGCATGTCACCAGAGCTTCCTCCTCTGTGTCCTGGACCTAGTCCAGGACTCCCGAGGAAGCTGCGGTTTGGGGCGCAGAGTCTGCAGCAGCAGGGTGGGGCAGCAGCTCCCGCTCCGGACGCGGGCCACGCCCTCTTGGACGCGAACACACCCCCATTTCCCGGGGCCCACGGAGTCACGCCTCGCCCTGCAGCCAAACAGCAGGAAAGCAGAATTGTACGAGTATGTACAAGGTCCTGGAATTCTCGCCCGGTTGCCACACAGTATTCGGAGCATAACTGGGGGAGGTTGTGCAACTGCCCTGCCGAGAAGCTGGGTGTGCTGCGAGAGCTCTCCAAGTTCTCAGCACTGGCGTCATGGAGCCTTGGAACAGAGCCAAACGCCAGCATTGCCACCTTTGGGTGGCACTGACGGCCTCACACTGACAGGGTAGAAGAGCGGGGCAGCCCAGGTCCCTGTTGGGCCAAAGGAAGTGTGTTGGGCAGCAGCAGTGGCAACAACCCCCTCTAGCAGCACCCCGTGATTACGGTGCCACCCTCAAGGCCCCAGGCTGGGTGCACACCAGCTCCTGAGGGAGGGGAAGCTCCTGGTGGGCAGCGCTGGGGGAAGGCCCACGCAACTAAGGCAGGAAACTAACAGCTTCTTCCCCACCCCACGGGGTGTGTGCTTGAGCAGCTGGGCTGTGCTCTCAATCCCCCTGAGCCCCCATGGGCGGGTCCATCCCAGGGCCCCCAGTGAGTCACTTCCCCAGGCCCTAAGGCCTTAGTGTGAGGTGCCTCCCTCTCCAGCAAAGCCTCCTTTGTTCTACTGGTTCACTTCACAACCCTTTCCTCCCCTTGGTGCTGCAAACTCAGGTCCTGAGGGGGTTGGGGGCACCAGCTGTGAGGAGTACAGAGGTGGACCAGTGGATGCTGCCTGGAAAGTGGTCTGGTACTGCCAAAGGCTCGAGCTTGCTTTCTTGTTTCCTGTGTCCCCTGCCCTCTCAGTGCTCAGGGCCTCCCACCTCCCCACACCTCTGGGGAAACCCCCACTTCCTTGCACAGGTAGTGGGCGTGCAGCCCCAGGAGCGCTGGTCCTGGACCAGGAGGAAGGGCGGTCTGGGTGTGCGCGCTGGCAGGCAGCGCCGAGCTGCTGAGCCTGGCCCCTGACACTTCTCTTGCCTCAGAGAAAGACTCTCTTGGCTCAGGTGACTGTTTTACCCCCTTTCTCTCTCTCTCTCTCTTCTCCCTCCCTTCGGCCTCCCCCGGTTCCCATGCCCTGGTGGAGGAGCCCTGTGGAAGCCCAGCCTAAGAAGGTAATTCATCAAAGAACCTTTGATCACAGCCTCTAGTCCCCTTCTACCCCTCCGCACCATCCGGCCCCCGCTGGCCACATGGGGGGCTCATTGTCCTGGAAACCGCGCTGGGCTGGGGTGTGTCTCATGTGTGGTGCACATCGGCCTTTCTGGGGCTCTCGTTTCGAAAAAGTAGAAGACTAATTTCCAAAAAAGGTGCATTCAGGAAGAGATTCTCAAATTTTAATGACAACAGTAAATTCAGAAAATGATGGAGGGGGGAACCACAGTGTCCTAAAAACAGAGGAGAGATGAATTGGATATGGAGCATCATTTGATGAAATGTATGTATCCATCCACAGGTATGTGATATGTATCGTGACAGCCTGTCATGCAGGAGTAGAGCCCACTGGACAGCAGAGGGGATCCTGGAGGCCAGGGTCTGTGCCATGTCTGTTACATACGTCAGCTTACCAAATCCATAAACCACACATGTAATGACGGAGCAATTTATAGTCTTTACAGTCTTATTTACACAGAACAGGAAAGGTTTAAGGTCCATTACCTCCAAAGGCCAGGAGAACACCTCCCCTGGCTCCAGAGCCCGTGATCCTGCCATTAAAACAAAGGCTAGTCTATTAGTTTCCTATGGCTGGTATGACACATTACCACTAATTTAATGGCTTAAAACCACGAAGTTATCATCATGCCATTCTAGAGCTCAGAAGTCTGAAATGGGTTTCTTTTCCTTTCTTTTCTTTTCTTTTTTTGTATTTTTTTCCATTACCATTTAATCCCTTTACACCTCCTCCCCCCAGCAATCACCACAGTGTTGTCCATGTCCATGAGTCCTTTTTCCTTTTTTCTCAATCTCTCCACCTCCTAACTGCATCCCCCCCGCTGTTACCCTGCTCCATCTATGAGCCTGTCCTCATTTTCCTTGTTAGTTCGGTTTGTTCATTAGATTCCACATATGAGTGAAATCATATGGTATTTGTGTTTCTCTGACTAGCTTATTTCACTTAGCGTAGTGTTCTCCATGTCCATCCATATTATCACAAAGGGTAAAATTTTCTTTTTCTTCTTTTTTGTTTTTTAACAGCCGAGTAGTATTTCATTGTGTAAGTGTCCCATAGTTGTTTTATCCACTCGTCTACCAGGGACACTTGGGTTGTTTCCATACCTTGGTGATTGTAAATAACGCTGCAATGAACATAGGGATGCTTATGTTCCTTTGAATTAGTGTTTTGATCCTTTGAACTTGTAGCTGCCTTGCCCCAAATGTTCTTCTACCAGGTATCTGCCTGTCTCCTACCTTACCTTCTTTGGGGCTTTATCTAAATGTCACCAGCTCAGCAAGTCCTTCCTGGGAAACAGATGGCACCCTCCATTCAGGACAGTCTGAGAAGAGTCTAATTAAGTACTATTTACAAAAGTATGAACAGGGTATAGGGAAACCGGAAGGGGCAGTGACATATTCCCAGAAGTGGGGTAGCTGGGTCAAAAGGCAGATCCACTATTAATTTTTAATTTAATTATCTCATCCTGCCGCTGCAACAGCCGGCATTCTCACCAAAAGTGCAGAGGGGTTCCCCTTTCTCCACATTGAAATGGGCTTCACCAGGCTCAACTCAAGGTGTCAGCAGAACGGTATTCCTTTCTGGTGGCTCTAGGGAAGAATTTGCTTCCTTCCCTTTCCAGCTTCTAGAGGCTGCTCATGTTCTTGGGCTCATGGGCCTTCTTCCATTTTCAAAGTTAGCAGTGTAGCATCTTTAAATCCCTCTGACTGACTTTCCTGGACTCATGATTACATTAGGCCCACCCACATAATCTAGGATAATCTCCCTATTTTAATGTCAACTGATTAACTTTAATTGCATTTGCAATCTTACGCCCCCTTTGCCATGTCACTTAACATATTCACAGTTCCTAGGTTTATGATGTGGACTTACTTGGGGGGCATTATGCTGTCTTCCACAGCTAGGTAGCAACATTATCCATTCAGTTAGTTACTGAACACACATGCTAAATGCAAGGCACTAGTTTATGTGCTGCTGGGGATACAGCAATGAGTGAAGAAAACAAAAATCTCTGACCTTGTGGAGTTAGCACTCCAGTGGAGGGAAATGGACAATAAACAAAGTAAATAAGCAAAGTGTATCACAGGTTAGATGGTGTTCAGTGATAAGGGGGAAAATAAAGCAGTGAAGGGGATAGGCAGTGTGCATGTATTGGTATTTTGGTCAGTGTGCTAGACATCTACCATTTGCCCTCTCTCCTCACCCTGTGTCTGGTAGCTAACGGTTGTGAACAGCATCAAGGGGCTCCCTTGCCTTCTTACTCTCTGTTAGACATGGCTGATAGAAAACACCTTCGGGAGACTGGAGGACAGAATGCATGTGAGGTCAGCATCTCTCATCCCTCCTCCAAAGGCTTCAGCCCCTTTCAGGAGGCTTTTCCTATACAGCCCACCCAACTGCCAAAGCATCTCCTCTCCCTCAGGCCTAGGGATGGTAAATATGGCTGCCCCTTCTGGTTTCCCTGTACCCTGTTTATACTTTTGTAAATAGTACTTTATTAGACTCTTCTCAGACTGTCCTGAATGGAGGGTGCCATCTGTTTTCCAGGAAGGACTTGCTGAGCTGGTAACACTCAGATAAAACCCCAAGAAGGTAAAGTAGGAGACAGGCAGATACCTGGTAGAAGAACATTTTGGGCAAGGCAGCTCTAAGTTCAAAGGCTCTGTGGTATGCATGCTCGATACACTTGAGAAACAGCAAGAAGGAAGTTTGTGTGGCTGGGGTGAGCGAGAGTGGGGTGTGGTGGGAGGTAAGGTCACAGGGCTACCAGGGGCAGGATGGAAGTCAGGTCATGTAGGGCCTTTGAAGAAGGTGTTGTCAGCCTATAACCCCTCAGGACTGCCTGCATCCCCACCGGGTGCACACAGACCTATCACTTCTTTCTGTCCCTGAAGCTCACTGTCTGAAGACCTTTTTTGGCCACAGAAGTGCAGCTGACTCTCATGCGTAAGGCAGGCCAGAGAGTTAATGTCCCTGGGAGTAGCCCCAACTAATGTGGAGTTGGTCAGTAAATACCCAGGTGTCTTGCCTCTGACAATTGACAACCGCGACGCATG
Source organism: Mormoops blainvillei (assembly GCA_004026545.1). Lineage (NCBI taxonomy): Eukaryota > Metazoa > Chordata > Mammalia > Chiroptera > Mormoopidae > Mormoops > Mormoops blainvillei. Next base: position 231,265 of record PVJD01000593.1, read on the forward strand.
CCATAAGCTGTCCCTTATGATCACAGGGTTTTATTTTGGGAGTAATGAAAATATTTTGGAACTAGGTAGAGGTGGTGGTTGCACAACATTGTGGATGTACTAAAAATGGCACTGAATTGTTTACTTTAAACTGTTTATGTTTATGCTATGTGAATTTCACTTCAATTTTTAAAAATGATTCTGGTTATGTGTCTGGCAGGAATATCTCACAGGGCGTGCCTGTTCTCACTGCATTCTATCAGGTGGCACATGATTTCTATTTGTTCTATTATAGATGATGTTCTTGATCAGTAGATTAAGTTAACTCTTTTCCTCTTTGTAATTAATAAGTACTTTGTGGGTAGCTACTTTGAAGCTATGTAATAGCTTGCTCCTCATTAAATTTTTCATCTATTCATTTATCTGTTTACATCAGTGACTTCCTACTCATTCATTTCTATTCTATTCGGTGAGTGCTAATCTGTTACTTTCATTACTTATTTTGGTGCCCTAATTGTCCCAGATTTGGCCAGTGAGTGCCCCATTATGCTGGCTTTAACATTCTTTTGACATGTCCAGATCATTTTTTGAGTAATTGCCTTCCTTCCTGGCACAAGAAGGTATTTCAAGCTCATCTTGTACTTTCCCTGCTCCAGCCCTGAAGTCAGTCCTTCCTGCAAGAAATTCTGGTTTCTTTTAACGGATAACAGTGTTTAGAAACCAAGGTTTGGGGGTCACTTCTCCCAGACCTTCTTGGTGGACAATGTCAGGAGCATGCACACGTGTGTGTGTGTGTGTGTGTGTGTATGTGTATATATATATATATATATATATATATATATGCTTTTATGCATATCATTTCTCTGTTTCTATACATAGAGAAAATCAGGAATTCTCACCAATACTTCTAATTAAAATTTTTTCTTTTTTCATATTTTAACTCTCTTTTCTGACAGTGAAAAACACGACCTGTAGCTTTAAATATCCAGTCACTGCTCTCCCCCGAACTCTCAGCCACCACCCTCACTCTGCTTGGGCTCCGGGATGTGCGCTCAGTCCCCACCACCTTGCCTTTGCGCAGGTGCTCCCCTCACCCAGCGGAGCTTCAGGTGCTTCCACCCCACACTGCTCTCCTGCAGGCATCCTCCTCACGTCTCAGGGTGCAAACTCACTTCCGTCCACCAAAGCTTCCTCCCTTGTTCAGCCCCACCTCATACATTTTTGTCTGAATTGTTCAGGAAAGAAAGCGAGGAAGAACTGAGTTGAGTATCAAATGTGAAAAGCAGATACTTACAATTTCAAATATTATGTGGGAAAGACTGTATATATTATTTAAAATTATAATTGGCAGGGTTATGGGTTAAAATTATGAAGATTTTTTCTTTTCCATATTTCCCAAATTGTCTGTAATATGGTTATAGTCCTTTTCAGTTAAAATATTTCAAGAAAAACATAATTTAAATTGCACTTTCTAAATCATTTCAAGCTGCACATAGCAGGCTCTAGACTCTTGCTAATGGTCCAAGAAAAGGCCCACGATTTTAATACAAGATCTGGAGAAGAACAGCTTGTGTTCTGGATCAGAATACAAAGTTCTCTTAAAAATAAAACTTGAGTTCCAGTTCCAGAGGAAAAGGAGACTTCCCCCTGCTTCTCTTTGTGTAGTAAAGATCAGTACCACGTGCTGCCTTGCCATCTGGTAAAACCAAGAGGGAATCCTCCTTACTCTGCTCCCACGGATAAGGCCCGCCCACCCACAGCCTTCCTTGTCAAAGGGACGGAGCAGGCACAGCTCCTGTGTGTCCCTGAGTGTCGGGTTTCAGTGCCCTATTGGTCCACAGAATTACTCACACAAGCCAATCACATCCTCCTGCAGAACCAGGTGTCACCCCACCCTCTTGATATTGATACTGCCGGCCTGCCTCCCGCAGCCCCTGTTTGTTCACTCTGTTCCTGGAGTGCAGGCTTTATGCGACCTTGTGTGGCATGTGGTCCTCCCCTGGGTTATGAGTATATGTGACTATTACAATGCTTATTTGTCCAGTCTTGGTGGTTTTGTACTCAACCATCCCAACAACCCTAGGGAGGGCAGAAAACCTTCCTTGCCAATGGGTTGAAGATGAGGAGATTAAAGCAGTGCCCTCTAAATACAATGGAAATTAACAGACAATGACTACAAGATTCTTACAGCTGGAAGGAAGAAAGAGGGTGAGCTCAGAACCTTAGGACTTGAGGAGTAGCAATGCAGTGAGTTCCTCAAGTTTTCTTTTTGATCTCTCCTGTACCTGGGACAAGGTGCCGAAGATTCCTACAACCCGGAACTGCCAACAGGCATTTTTTTAAAAGACAAAGAAAGCCGGCTATCTCTGGACAAAGGACAAGAAGAGGAAAGGCCCAAAAGAGAGTGAGTGGGGAGCCCAGGGCTCACGCCATGACGGAGGCACTGGCAGGCAGCCCGATCTACCTGCAGCAGTTGTGCAATCCGAGTGTGGCTGGTGGCCTGGTCAACCTGTAGGTGCGACATCAGCTGAGCCCTGTGCCTACCTGCCCTCCACCTACGGGATCAAAAGACCCAGGCCCAGCAGCTTCTGTCCCCCATCTCCAATCCTCCAGCTATGGAGAGGGTGGCCCAGCAACCCCAGGTGGCCCTGACAATGACACCAACAGGTGACACTCATGGACACTGAGCAGTAGCCCAAGTAGTGGTAGAAGAATGAAGCTAGAAGGTAAGAATCACAGTGAAAGGGCTCTGATAGCTAAACCATCACTAAGAGTAATGTCTATGAATGTATGTCAGAGCCTATGTACTAAAACTAAACAGGGCGTTCGCCTACTAAAACACACAAATAGGTCAAGAGTGTCATCACATAACAACCAAAATATCCAGGGATACAACTGAAAATCACTTACCGCTCCAAAGAACCACAATTTGGATGAGAAAAGACAACTGACTCCATTATCTAGATAAATCAGATGTTGGAATTACCTGGCAAGAATTTTAAAGTAGTGTCATAAAAATGCTTCAACAGACACAAATTCTCTTCAAACAAATGGAAAAAATCTTAGCAAAAAATAGTAGTAATAAAAGTGAACCAAATGGAAATCACAAAACTGAAGAATTTATCTGAAAAATACTTGCTAGATAGACCCAATAGTAGAATAGAGATGATAGAGGATAAAAACAATGAACTCGGAGACAGATTAATAGAATTTACTCAATCTAAACAACAGACAGAAAACAGACTGAGAAAAACGACAATCTCAGAGTTGTGTGGGACAACAACGAAAGATGTAACATTCATATAATCAGAGTCCTCGAAGCAGAGGAGGAAGAATGAGGAACTGAAAAAACATTTTAAGAAATACTAAAAGTAACCCACAACAAAATATACCATAATCAAATTTCCAAACATTAAATACAAAAAAAACCTTCTTAAAAACAGTCAGAGAGAAACATTATCTGACAAGGAACATCAACTTAAATGACAGTGAATTTTTCATCTTAAACCATGGAGGCCAGAAGGAAGTGGCAGGACATTTTTCAAGTGCTGAAAGAAAAGAATTGTCAACTGCAAACCCTCTATCCAGTGGAATTATCCTTCAGGAACAAAGAGAAAATAAAGCCATTCTTAGACAAAGGAAAACTATGAAAATTTGTTGCTTGTATATCTATCCTTAGAGGAAGCTCTCCAAAAAGGAAGAAAATAGCAGAATGAGGCTGGGACATTCAGAAAGAAAAGAAAAACAATGGAATTGGTAAGAATAGAAATAAATACAACAGACTATCCTTTACCTCATGAGTTTCTTTAATCATAGTTATGGATGATGCAGAATTTATAATACTGTCTGATGTGGCATTCGCTACATAGAGAGAAAAAACTTAAGGCAGTTATGTTTTTAAATTTATTTTTTGATTACAGTTGACATGCAGTATTATATTAGTTTCAGGTGTACAACATAGTGATTAAACTTTTATATACCTTATAAACTGACTACCTTGATAAGTCTAGTACCCACCTGAAACCATCCATAACTATTACAGTATTACTGACTACATTCCCTATGCTGTGCTTTACATCCCCATGACTATTTTTATAACTGGAAATTTGTATTTCTTAATCCCCTTCACCTTTTTTACCCATCTCCCCAACCCACCTCTCATCTGGGAACAGTTTGTTCTTTGTATCTATGAGTTTGTTTATATTTTGTTTGTTTGTTTGTTTTGTGTTTTCAATTCCACAAATAAGTGAAATCATTTGGCATTAAGAAACTTATGTTTAAAAAGTGGGGTTAAGAAAAAGATCTAAACAAAGTGTGGTTTCTACACTTCACTTGAAATGGTCAAACATTGACACCTGCAGACACAGAACAACCATTTAAAAACTATATGAAGCAATATACTAAAAAATATCATAAAGAAATCAAAAAGGAACTCTAAAATTGCTCAAATAGCTCACGGAAAGTCAAGACAAATGAAACACAAGAATGAGAATCAGAGGTTAGAGAGAACAAATAATAAAATGAAAGACTTAAACTCTAAATGTCAGTAAGTACTTTAAAATTAAATGCTCTAGTTTCTGGTCAAGATGGCTTAGTAGATAAATGTTGTGCTCACCTCCTGCAAAGACCACATTGAAGTGATAACTGAACTACGAAACAACCATCATTAAGACCCACCTGAATTCTAGCTGAACAGAAGTCCTATAACTCAGGATTGCAGAAGAGCCCACGTGGAGACTATTCAGAGGGGCGGAGATGCTGAACAGGAAAGGCCATGCATGTTGGTTAAGAATGAGGAGAGATACCTCAGCTGCAGAGGTGTGAGGGGTCCCAGCCCCACACCATGCTCCACAGGCCAGGTTTCCAGTGCCAGCAAGAGAAGTCCCCATAACTTCTGGCTGTGAAAACCAGTGCAGATTGTGGCTGAGTGAGACAAAGGGCTTCTGGAGTCCCAGGAATTCCTCTTAAAGGGCCCATGCACAAATTTACTCACTGAGGGACTCACTTCCTCTGAGCTCCAATGCAGGGGCAACAACTCAAAAAGCACTAGGGACATAAGGGGAGGAGCTTCAGGACCAGTCTGGAGAGGCAGCTTTCTCCCAGGAAGAGGTGCTGGAAGATGCCATTGTGCTTTGGTTGAGCACTCCCCTCCACACAGCGTGCAGGCACAGGTAGGCACCAAGTCTGGCTCTCCATCAACCTGGCTGACACCACTCGCCCTACCCTGGTGATGCCATGCGACTTTGCCTCACCCAACTTGTAGACCCACCCAAGCCACCTCTAGCAGCTTTTCCACACAAAAGAACTTTCCTAAAATCTCTCAAAGGTTTATAACCTCAAACAAGCTGTGTGTGGTCTTAGCATGCCCCATAACCCTTGCCAAGTGGCCCCAATCCTGGTACTAGTGGCAGCCAGTCTTGATTTGCAGCTTAGCCTCTCCTTGGCACCTCCAAACTCAGCATAAGTAGCAACCACCTCCAGATCACTTTGTAGATCCTACTGGCTGGGTTCTGGTTCGGCACAGGCAGCTGCTGACCTTGGCCTGCACCAGGGCTCCTCCCAGGATGCCCCAGAATCAGCACATCTGGTGACCAGCTTCAGACCACACCAGAGCACTATGCAACCACCTCCAAATGACATACCTAGAGCACCGGAGCCTCACTAAAGTGAATCCTGCTCCACGGGGTAAGCCTCTGCCACAGCTCCTCAGCTGTAGTCAAGGTCATTCCTCGCAGCCAGTCAACCTGAGGGTCAAACCCTGCCACTGACATATCAGCAGCAATCAATGCTCAACCACAACAGGAGGGCACATACAACCTACACAAGAGACATGGCTGAAGCACGCAGCTCAGGTGACCAGGGAGGCTGTACCACTGGCCCCATAGGACACCTACTACCTAAGGCCACTCTACCAAGACTGGGAGATGTAAGAGCTCTACCTAATACATAGAAACAAACACAGGGAGGCAGTCAACATGAGGAGACAAAGAAACATGTCCTAAATGAAAGAACTGAACAAAACTCCAGAAAAAGAACTAAACAAAATGGAGACAAGCACTCTACCTGATGCAGAGCTCAAAACACTGTCTATAAGGATGCTCAATGGACTTAGGGGAGGAGTAGATAATCGCAGCAAAAACTTTAACAAAGAGAAGGAAATTTAAAAATGGCAATAGAAAGCACTGAAAAGAACCTGTCAGAAATGAAGAACAAGATAACTGGAATGAATACTTTAGAGGAAAGCAACAGTAGATTGGGTGAAGCAGAGAATCGAATCAGTGATCGAGAATATAAGGTAGTAGAAAACACCCAACTAGAACACCAAAAAGAATAAAGAATCCATAAAAAAAAAATGAAGTTGGTTTAAGGGGCCTTTAGGACAAAATTGAGCATGCCAACACTTGCATCATAGGGGTACTAGAAGGAGAAGAGAGAGTGCAAGGATTAGAAAACCTATTTAAAGAAATAATGATGAAAAACTTCCCTAACCTTGAAGGAAATAGGCATGCAACTCCAGGAATCACAGAGTCTCAAAGAAGATGAACCAAAGAGGCCCACACCAAGACATATCATAATTAAAATGCCAAAAGTTAAAGGCAAAGAGAGGAACTTAAAAGCAGCAAGAGAAAAGCAGTCAGTTACTGGCCCTGGCTGGGTAGCTGGTTGGTTAGAGTGTCGTCCTGATACACCAAGGTTGAGAGTTTGATCTCTGATGAGAGCACATACAAGAAGCAATCAATGAATGCACAAATTACTGGAATAATCTCTCTCTCTCTCATCAATTTTAAAAATGAAAAAAGGAAGAAAGAAAAGCAGTTAGTTACCTATAAGAAAGCTCTCATAAGACTGTCAGCTGATTTCTCAACAGAAACTTTTCGGGCCAGAAGGAATTGGCACAGAAGGTGCGAAGTGATGAAAAGCAAGGACTTACAACAAAGATTGCTCTATCTGGCAAGGCTATTATTTAGAATCAAAGGACAGATTAAGAGCTTCCCAGAAAAGAAATAGTTAAAGGAGTTCATTACTCCCAGACAAGTATTTACAAGAAATGTTAAAGCGACTTCTTTAAGAAGAAGAAAAAAGATAAAACACATGAATAATAAAATGACAATAATTACATTCCAATCAATGATTACTTAAAACATACTAGGAAGCAGGAGGTAGTCTTGGTTTTTTCTGTTTTCCTTCTTGCTAAATAATGAGTGACTAGATAAGCCCCCCAGCCCTCTCTGAGTTCCAATTCCATGTCTGTAAAATGAGTAAACTGGGAAAGGTAGTGTAAGTAATTAGAGCAGACAGTAAAACGGCTTCATTTGATGCCAATATTAACTTTAACAGCAACAATCATAAGAAATGGGAAAAATTACTTAAAATGTAAGTGGATTAAATGCTTCAATGAAAAGACATAGAGTAGCTGAACAGATAAGAAAACAAGACTCATTCATATGCTGCCTATAAGAGGCCCACTTCAGATCAAAAGACACACAGAAACTGAAAGTAAAGGGATGGAAAAAGATATTTTATGTAAATGGAAATTTTTTTTAAAAGCTGGAGTAGCAATACTTATATCAGACAAAACAGACTTTAAAACAAGGGCTATAACAAGAGACAAAGAAGAATCCAGCAATTTCACTTCCAGGTATTTATCCAAAGAAACCTGAAAGACTAATTAAAAAAGACATATACATCCAAATGTATATCGCAGCATCATTTACAATAGTTGAGATATGGAAACAACCTAAGTGCCCACTGACAAATGGATACAGAAGTGGTATATGTATACAATGGAATATCAGTCAAAAGAAGAGTGAAATGTTGCCATTTGTGACAACATGGACGGACCTAATGGGTATTATGCTAAGTGAAATAAGTCAGACAGATTTCACTTATATTTATAATCTAAAAAAACAAAATAAAGAAACAAACAGAAACAAGCTCATAGATATCATGGAACATATCGATGGTTGCAAGGCAGGGAGGGGAGGGTTGGGGGAATGGGTGAGAAAGATGAAGGGATGAAGGTGTACAAGTTGTCAGCTATAAGAACAGTCACAGGGATGCAGAAGCACAGCATAGGGAACATAGTCAATAATATTGTAGTAACTATGCATGGTGTCAGCTGGGTGCTAGACTTAATGGGGTGATCACTTTGTAAGTTGCATAAATGTCTAATCACTATGCTGTACACCTGAAACTAGTATACTATTGTATGTCAACTGTAATGAAAAAAATAATTAATTAAAAAATAAAAATAAATGCTCTAAATCCACAAATTAAAGAACAGAGATTGACAGAGTGTGTAACAAAACACAAGGATATGATGTCTGCAAGAAATTTACTTAAACATAATGACATAGAAGAGTCAAAAGTAAAAAGGATGGAACAGATATACACAAACATATTTTTTTTAATTGGCAGGGTTTTTTTTATTTGATACCAAAAGCAAAAGCAATGAAAGTAAAAATAAACGAGTGGGAATATATTTTTTTAAAAGCATATGCATAGCAAAGGAAACCATTGACAATATTAAAAAATGACTTATGAATGAGAGAAAATATTTTCCAGTTATTTATCCGATAAGGGGTTAATACCCAAGATATAGAAAAAACTCATAGAACTCAATAGCAAAAAATAATTTGATTAAAAAATGGGCAGAGAATATGAATAGAAATGAAGAGACATTTTCCAAGAAAAACCATACAGATGGCCAAAAGGTACGAGAAAAACTTCTCAGCATCACCAACCATCAGGGAAATACAAATCAAGGCCAGCTCATATCCGTTAGAATGGATATTGTCAAATGGACAAGAAATAAGTGTTGGCAAAGATGAGGAGAAAATCGAAGCCTCGTACACTGTTGGTGCGAATTCAAATGGGTGCAGCCACTGTGGAAAACAGTGTGGCAGTTCCTCCAAAAATTAAAAATAGGACTACCATATGATCCAGCAATTCTATTCCTGGTTGTTTATCCTAAGGAATTGAAAACGCTAATATGAAGTCACGTAACCCCATGGTAATTGCAGCATTATTTACACTAGCCAAGCCGTGAAAGTGATCTAAGTGTTCATCCAAATTAATGGGTAAAGAAAATATAATATATAAACATAGAAAATATTGTTCAGCCATGAAAAAGAAGAAAATCTTGCCCTTTTGACAATATAGATGGACCTTGAGGATAATTATGCTAAGTGAAATAAGTCAGACAGAAAAAGACAAATATCATATGATCTCCCTTCGTGTGGAATCTAAAGACAAACAACACAAAACTCAAATATAGAGAAAAGATCGTGGTTGCTAGAGGCAGGGCGCAGGGGTTGGTGGAATTGGTGAAGGTGGCTGAACTGTACAAACTCCAGTTACAAGTCCAGGGGATGTAATGTACATCATGGTGGCTATTGCTAATAATATTGTACTGTGTATTTGAAAGTTGCTAAGAGTTCTCATCACAAGAGAAAACTTGTAACAGTGAGTGGTGATGGATGTTAAGATTTATTGTGATGATCACTTTGCAATATACATAAATATCGAATCATTATGCTGTACACCTAAAAACAATATAACGTTAAATGTCAGTTGTATCTCAATAAAATAAATAAAAATGGAACATATATATCATGTAAACACTTTTTTAATTAAACAGGAGTGGCTATATTAATATCAGATAAAGTAAAAGAAAATTACTAGGCTAAAGCAGGACATACTTAATGATGAAAGGATCAGCTCACCAAGATGACCTAGCTCTCCCTAATGTGTGTGGACCAAACAACAGTTTCAAAATACATGAAGCAAAAGCTAATAGAGGTAAAAGGAGAAATAGAAAAGTCACAATTATATCTGGAAACTTCTACACCTCACTCTCAGCAATTGATTGACATGCTAGATAGAAAATCAGCATAGATATAGAAAAGCCAAACAAAGCTATCAACAGGCAGGATCTAATTGACATTTATAGAATATTCCACCCAAGAGTAGTAGAACATTATTTTTAAGTGCCCATGAAACATTCACCAATATAGATCATATCTTGGGTCATACTTTAACAAATTTTTTTAAAAATTGAGATCATACAGAGTATGTTTTCTAACCACAATGGAACAGTAACAGAAAGGCAACAAGAAAATCTCCAAACACTTTGAAGTTAAACAACATATTTCTAAATAATCCATGGGTTAAAGAGGAAGTCTCAAAAGAAATTAAAAAAACATCACCTAGTGAAATGAAAACACAACATGTCAAAATTTGTAAGATACAGCTAAAGAAGCGATGAGAAGGAAAGGTAAAGCATTAAATGCTGACACTAGAAAATGGAAAGGCCTTGACTTCCAATGAAGATCACAGCATAGGCAGACATGGCTCACCCCTTTGCACAGCCACATCAAAATTACAACTAAAATATAGAACCAACCATTCCTCAGAACCATCAGAAATTGAGTTGAATGGAAGTCTGACAACTATGGAATTAAAGAAACCACATCCATCCAGGCAGGTAGGAGGGGTGCAGATGCAGAACAGGTGGGTCCGACACCCACATGTGGTGGATAAAAGTTTGGGAAGGATATCTCAGGAGCAAGGAGTCCCAGACCCACACCAGGCCACCAGCCCAGGGTTCCAGTGCCAGGAAGGTAAGTCCCCACAACTTCTGGCTGCAAAAACCAGTGGGAACTGAGTCAGTGGAAGAAACTTCTGGAGCCCCAAGCAGCTCCCCTTAAAGATCCCACGCATGGACTCATCTACTTAGAATCACTGCCTTTGAGCTCCAGCACCAGGGTAGCTGAGCCTCCATCAATCTAGCTAACAATGTTTGACCTGCCTTGGAGATCCCCAGATACTCTGCCATGCCCAACTTATGGGCCCACACAAGCTGCTTTTCCATATGAATGGCTAGCCTTGGCTCATGCTTCACAACTTCCTAAATCTTATCAAACAAGCAACAGCTGGCTTCAGTGAGCCCCAGGCCTGCCACTCACTAGCATCAGCCAGCCTAGATTCACAGCTTCACTTCACCTGGGAATCTCAGCCCAGCACAAGTAGCAGACTTCTCAGATTGCTTTATAGCTCAGTCAGGGTGTCCTGGGCAAAACAAGTTGGCACTGACCTTGGCCTGCACCACTCAGGAAACACCAGGGCCAGTGTACTCAGTGGACAGCTATGTTGACCACGGTAGAGCACCACCTGCACAGCTGATCCTCAATGAAGGGAGGAGGTTGGTGGTTGGTGGTCACAGCCAGTCCTTGCAGCTGATTGGCGTAGATAAGTCCCTCCCATTGATCTGCCAACAGCAACCAAGGCTCAGCTACGAGAAGAGGGTATACTCGGCCCACACGAAGGGTGCATCTCGAGTACCTGGTTTGGGTTGATAGGAGAGGCTGTGCCACTGGACCCTACAGGACACCTACTACATTAGGCCATACTACCAAGACAGAAAAGCAGCTCTACTTAATACATAGAAGAAAACACAGGGAGGCTGCTAAAACAAGGAAACAAAGAAAGATGGTCCAAATGAAAGAACAGATCAAAATCCCAGAAAAAGAGCTAAATGAAATGGAGATAAGGAATCTCTCAGATGCAAAGTTCAAAACACTGGTTATAAGGATGCTAAAGGAACTTAATGAGAACCCCAACAGTATAAAAAAGATAGTCAGAAATGAAGGATATGCTAATTGAAATAAAAAACAATTTATGGGAGAACAACAGTAGAGTGGATGAAGCCAAGAATCAAATCAATGATTTGGAACATTAGGCATCAAAAAACAACCAATCAGAACAAAGAGAAAAAGAATCCTCCAAAATGAGGATAGTATAAGCAGCTTCTGGGACAACTTCAAGAAGTTCAATGTTCACATCATAGGGGTGCCAGAAGAAGAAGAGAAGGAGCAAGAAACTGGAAATCTACTTGAAAAAAAAATGAAAGAAAACTTCTTTAAGTTGGTGAAGGAAACAGACATACCAGTCCAAGAAGAACAGAGAGTCCCAAACAAGATGGATGCAAAGAGGCCTACTCCAAGACACATCATAATTAAAAGGCCAAAGGTTACAGATAAAGAGAAAACCTTAAAAACAGCAAGAGAAAAACAGTTAGTTACCTTCACATGAGTTCCCAGAAGACTGTCAGCTGATTTCTCAAAAGAAACTTTGCAGGCTAGAAGGGATTGGCAAGAAATATTCAAAGTCATGAAAAGCAGGGACCTAGAGCCAAGGTTGCTCTACTCAACAAAGATATTATTTAGAATCAAAGGGCAGATAAAGAGCTCCCTAGGCAAGAAAATACTAAAGGAGTTCATCATCACCAAACCATTATTATATGAAATGTTAAAGGGACTTATTTAAGAAAAAGAAGAGGATCAAAACTATGAGCATAAAATGGTAAAAAATACATATCTATGAACATTTGAATCTTAAAAACAAACTAAGCCAACAAGAATAACAGAGACAGAATCATGGATACGGAGTACCTTTTGATGGTTGCCAGGTGGGAGTGGGGTGGGGGAGAATGGGTGAAGAGGTGAGGGGATTAAGAAGTACAGATAAGTAGTTACAGAATAGCCATGGGGATGTAAAGTACAGTATAGGAAATGGAGGAGCCAAAGAACTTATACACATGACCAAGGGACATGAACAAGGGTGGGGGAATCTACTGGTGGTACAATTAGAGAATTTTACCAAACATTCAAAAAAGAATGTTTCAAAACATCCATAAATACCAATGTTACATACTCTCCAAAAACAAAAGAAGATAGAACCCTCTGAACTCATTTTATTCAGGCCAGTATTACTTTGATACCAAGTTATGAAAAAAAAACCCCACAAAAAAAGAAAACTACAAATCAATATCTCTCAAGAACTTAGATACAATAATTCTCAATGAAATTCTAGCAAACTGAGTCTAGCAATATATAAAAAGAATAATCACAATGACCAAGTGGGATTTATTCCAAGTGTGCAAGGCCGGTTCACTATTTAAAACATCAATCAACATAATTCCTCTCAACTAGCTTAAAAAGAAAAACCATATGGTATCAATTGACCCAAATCAAACATTTGACAAAATTCAACGCCCATTTATGATGACCACTCTTAGTACACTAGGAATATAGGGGAACTCCTTCAATCTTATAAAGAGCATCTATAAAAAACCTATAGTTCACCTCATGCTTAATAGTGAAAGTTCAAATGCTTTCCCTCCAACGTCAGAAGCAAGATAAGGATTTCCATTCTTACCATTCTAATTAAACATAATACTGGAAGTTCTAGCTACCATAATAAGGCAGGGAAAAGAAATAAAAACCATAGAAATTGGAATGGAAGAATTAAATGGTCTCTATTTGCAGATGACATACTGTATATGAGTAACACCTCAAGGTATTAAAAAAACTCCTAGAACAAGTGAGTTCAGTAAGGTGGCAAGACACAAGATGAACATGCAAAAATCGGTTGCACTTATTTGTACTGACAATAAACAAGTGGAAACCAAAATAAAAAACGATGTACAATATAAAATTGCTCCCAAAAATTACTTAGGCATAAGTCTAACAAAACATGTCAAGATATATATGATGAAAATTATAAAATACTGTCACATATCAATTATTTCTCAATTAAAAATATCTAAATATGAAAAAAATTACAATAGGTGGATGAAAGAAATTGAAGACCTAAGAACCTGGAGAGAACATGCTATGTTCATTGATTGGAAGACTCAACCTAGTAAAGATGCCAAGTCTCCTTCAAATCACCTATAGGTTTCATGTAATTCCTACCAAATTCTCAGTAAGGGTTTTGTAGACATAGACAAGATTGTTCTAAAATTTACACGGAAAGACACTGGTCCTAGCTTGGTCATAACAATTTTGAAAAAAAAAAAAAGAATACAGCTGGAGGTTTGTTACATAGCTATGGTAATTAAGACAATGTGGGTGCCTGCAGAGGGATAGACAAAGGGCAGAACAGACTAGAGAACCAGAACTAGATCCACACAAATATGTCCAATTAATATTTGACAAAAGAGCAAAAACAATTCAATGAAGGAGGGACAGCTTTTTAATAAATGGTACTGAAGCAAATGGACATGCATTTGGAAAAAACTGATCCTTGACCTAAGCTTCATACCTTATATAAAAAAATTAATTCAAAATGGATCGTGGACTTAAAGGTAAAATTATAAAATGTCTAGGAAAAAAACAGGAAGAAATACTCAGGACCTAGGACTAAGCAAAGAGTTCTGAGACTGACACTGAAAGCACGATCCATAAAAGGAAAATTTGATGAAGTAGACCTCATTAAAATTAAAAGAAAAATTTGCCCATAAGACTCAGGATGAAAAGGCAAAAATACAGACTGGGCGAAAATCACATGTCTGGCAAAGGACTTATATCTAGATTATATAAAGGATCCTCAAAATTCAACAGTAAAAAAAAAAACCTTCAAACAATCCAATAAGAAAATGGGCAAAAAACCTACACAAACATTCATTGAAGAGGATATACAGACGGCAAATAAACACATGAGAAGATGTTCCACATCATTAGCTTAGAGCAATGAAAATCAAAACTACACTGAGATATTATTATACACCGAAATGTATACATAACTAAGTCAAAATGCTGGGGAGGGTGCGGAGACACCGGATCACTGATGCTTTGCTGGTGGGAAACTAGAAAACGGTCAGCCACTCTGGGAAAGAGTTTGGCAGCTCCTCTTAAAACTAGAAGTGGACTGACTTACCATACACTGAGCAGTTGCACTTTGGGGCATTTATATCAGAGAAATTAAAACTTATTTTCATGTAGAAACTTGTACATAAATGTTCATAAAAACTTTATTCGTAATAGATGCAACCTGGAGACTTCCCAAATGTCCTTCAATGGGTAAATAGTTAAACAGACTTTGTACATCCATCCATGGAATACTACTCAAGAATAAAAAGGCGTGATGTATCATTACTGCATGCAAAAGCTTGGGGGAACCTGTAGGAAACCATTTTTCTAAAAAGTCAATTTTAAAAGGATAACATTGCATGATTCCATTTATATAACATTTAAAAAAATCCTCACCTGAGGACATGCTTATTGATTTTAGAGAGAGAGGAGGGGAGGAAGAGAGAGGACAGAAACATCGATGTGAGAGAGAAACATCGATTGGTTGCCTCTCATCACGCGCCCCAACCTAGTGCCAAACTCAAAACCTAGGTAAGAGCCCTGACAGGGGATAAAACCCTTGACATCTTGGCTTGCAGGATGACGCTCCAACCAACTGAGTCACACATGTCAGGGCCATATAACATTTTTGAAATAATGTAATTTGAGAGATTGAGAATAGATTAGTGGTTGCCAGGGGAGATGAGAGAGGAATGGGAAGAAAGGCAGGAATGTCCACAAACTACAATGTAGTTGGAGGGCGTCTGGTGATGACTGCACAGTTAAGTATCTTGATGGTGTGATGGTTACATAAGCTACATGTGTGGTGTAATTGCATAGAACCACCCCCCAACCACACACACCCTCAAATATGTGTGTGGATATCTGGTGAAATCCAAATAATCTCTGCTGTACCAATGTCAATTTCCTAGGGCTGATGCTGGAGTAGTTATGTAAGATGTCACCCTTGCAGGAAACTGGGGGAAGCATACGCAGCTTCCTCTGTCTCTTTGCAACTTCCTGAATCGATAATTATTTCAAAATAAACATTATCTTAAAAAAAGAAAGAAAATCTGTGACTCTGAGCCTAGGGTGGACAGCGTGGGGCTTCTCCGAAGACTCTGGGAAACCTGTCTCTGTATTTTGTTTCCTGCTCTGGAGAGGGCTCTCCGTTGTATCCTGTACTCGACCACCACCCCCACGCCCGGTACAGGGCCTGACACCAGTGAGGGGCTCAGAAAATATCTGCTGACCAAGGAAAAGAAGGAATAGGACACCGGGGGCAGGTTGAGGAGAGACCAGGAAGCCCACCTCCCACTGCACGCTGGGTGCCGCTTTGGCCTCAGTGGTTTTCTGCTTCTCAGTATGAGTAAAGGGTGGTAGAGACCTCACAGGGCTCCTGTGGTGCAAACACGGAAACAACACCAGACAGGAGTCTGCGCCTTTGGTTTTTTGGGTAAAGACAAACAGGAGCACAGAGTTGAGGTACTGGGGACACAGAGGGTCCGTTACCTGTTTTCCTAGAGGGAATGTGGAGGAAAAGCTGTCGTTGGAGGCCGAAGATACAGAAATGCCTTGGTGGGTAAGGAGGGTGTCTGGGGAGGAGGCAGGGAGGTACAGAGGGTCTGTCACCACATGGCTGTGAGGGAAGCTGGAGCTCTGACACAAACATGCCTCTAGGTTTGGGCTGTGACACCATCTCCTGGGAAGGCAGTGTCTGGCTTCCAGTCTCCGTCCCCTAAACCTAGGGGTTTACGCTCAGTCTGTGGGCTGTGAGGAGCACGCCTTTTTTTTTTTTTTTTGCTTCATTCTCTCCATCCTCTGTTTTCCTCATCATGGTGCACACTTCCTTTCTCTTCTTCCAGTGACAAAACAAAAAGCTAGAGTACGGAGCAACAGAAGCAAGCAGGTATTCAGCAGGTGGGGGCAAAGTGTCCGAGTGGACATTTCATGTGCACTCAGTGCACAGCATCTCCTCAACTGTAAACAGAGATGCTCTAGACAGACCCTCTGCCTTCATCTCAGTTCTTGGCACCTGTCTTTGTGGGCCTGTCTCTGGCCAGGGGCAGTGACTGGGAGCGTGTCACCATCCTCCACCCACAGTGACTGTTTCAGAGATGGCATTGCTGTCCAGTGGCTCCAGAAGGGACTCCCACAGGAGCTCCCACTTCTGGTGGAGATGCTGGCTACTCCTTGCCTCTGGGAAAGCCTGAGGAGGAAACAGACGGCCAGGAGAGAGAGGCCTGATGGAGACAGAGAGGTTCTTGGAGAGTAAAAAGCTGATCGCTGAATTTTAAAAGGCAAGTGAGGCAGTGCACAGCAGATTAGATAATAAAAAAGAAAACTGAATTAGTGAATTAGAACACAGGCTCAAGAAACCCTCCCAGGGGAATTCCAAGACAGATAAAAGACAATACAATACATATAAAGTTAGACTCAAGACAACAGTCAGCTAGAGAAGGTAGAAAGGCTGGCAGAGGAGCCACCATCAAAGAAATAATCGGGTCTTCAGTTCCTCATGGTGGCTGAGCTAAAAAGAACTCTCTGCCCACCAGACACAAAAGAAACACTGGATAAAATATAACACCAGTAACTATTAATAGTAATTAATAAAGCATTTGAAATACATGGTGGAACATGAAAGACTAAAAGAAGGAGAAAGCCCTGACTGCAAGAAACGGAGCAACAACTCAAGCCCAGAAGAGAAGAAAAGCAGAAGCTACGGCAGCCTCGAACCCACCAGACTAGATGTACAGCTGGGGGCCAGGACTGGGGGCGAACCTGGGATAAAGGACTTGGCCTTGAGCAGCCCAAGGGAGGGAGCTGGAATCAAACCCCCCTGCACAGAGCTAGGATCCTGGAAAAGCTGCCCCTGAAAGTGAAGGGGACTAGAAAAATTCCACTGGCTCAGGGAAACAACAAGAAAGTTTGTCTTTGCCTGGACCTCTTGATGGTAAAACAAATCAAACAACAAAACAACCTTCCATGAGAAATTAAAAACTAAGGATACACACACACACACACACAAATACGGAAGGTCCAAAGTTACACAACTCACGTAATACAAGCCATAAGGTGAGGAAATACAAAAACTGGCCCAGGTCACTGAGACCTCTGGGCTTTCAGCATTGAAAAAAGTAGTCCTGTGGTGACAATTCTGTAGCTGATAGTGCACAGAATTCACTTCCACAGAGAAGAACAATCTCCACTGAAGAGGAACTCACAACTTTAGAAAGTGTATGTATACAGAAATAATTCATAGTGAAGGAGAGTCAGCAGACAATGTACAGAAGAAATATCACCCCAAGAATTCGAGATAAAAGAAAAAATTGAAAAGGTCTGCAAAATAAAAGTGTAAAAACACATTTTAAAAGGATTTAAAGGGTGTAAAATGATAAAAGATAAAAGAAAAAACTAGAAATTATAATGAATTAATTATAATTTATGAAAAAAAAACAGGCAAGTTTGAAAAAGAACATAATTATAAGCCAGTCTCACTCATGAACATACACACAAAAATACTAAATAAAATATTACAGACCAAGGAAAGCTCATCATGACCAAGTAGGGTTTAACCCAATAACATATGGATGGTTTAATATTAGAAAAATATGTTAATGTAATTAACTAGGATGGATTAAAGGAAAAATTCATGATACTCTCAATAGATGCAGAAAAGTATTTAATAAAATTCTCTATGTACTCATTATAAAAATTAGGATAAAAGAATTACAGCAAAAATAATTTCTAGTAGTAAAGTCCCCCAAATTTTTCTTTTAAATTCAGAAATGAGATGCTGATTGCTTATTATTATTGCTCCTATTCAGCCTTACATTGGCAGTTATTGCCCACTCAGTAAGGGAAAAAGAAAGGAAGTAAAAGGATTAGGGACATTATAATAATCTACATAGGGGGAAAAGCTGGAAACAAGCAGTTAGGACTAATGACACAGCTTAGCAAACTCGCTGTACACCTGATCAGTATACGAAACTGATATACCTTAATACGAGCAACAAACTATTAGAAAAAATAATTTTAAAAAACTAGGCAAAAAAATGCCCCCCATAGACACAGACAACAGTATGGTGATTATCAGAGGAAAGGTAGATGGGAAGAGGTAGAAGAGGGCAAAGTGGGGACCAGTGGTAATGGAAGTAGACCTGGGGCAGTGAACACACAATACAATGTACAGATGATGTATTTTAGATTGTACAACAAAACCTATATAATTTATTAACCACTGTCACCCCCATAAATTCAGTTTAAAAATGCATGGGATGTGCCCATTTTCAGAGAGAGAGAGAAAGAGAAAGAGAAAGAACTATATGTCCTAGGTTCCAAAGGCGTGAAGGAAGTTTTATAGTCTCTTTCTTCCTTCTTACCTGTGTTCCTTGTAGGATGCTGTACATACATCTGTAGCATTCAAAAAAAAAATCCCATCAGATTTGATCCTTGCCTACAGGTGTCACGGTGTGTGGCACAGAATGTCAAAAGGAGATATTTGACATTCATGCAGCATGCCTCCTGAAGACCTCAGAAAGCCTACAATCTCGAAGTTGGCCACCACCAGCAAAAAGTATTTTTAAGAAAAAAAATAAAGTCCCATTCACAACCACAACAAAAACTTCAAAGGCATAAATTTAACCAAACACATGCAAGATACTATGGAGGAAATCTTTACAGAAGAACATACTAAAACAAATAAAAGGAAAAATATACAATGTTCATTGATGGGAAAATAAAATCATGCAGACATTGATTTTTCCCATAGAAACATATAAACAGTGGATTTCCAGTTAAGATACCAAAATAATTTTGTGTGTTATTGGTCTTGCATGTGACATGGAAAAGTAAAAGTTTATAAATAGACAATAAAATTACAAAGAAAAATAAAGAAGTAGGACTTGCTCTATCAGAAATCAAGGCTTAGTATAAAGCCATGGTCATTAAACCAGTGAGGTATTAACATTGGGTAAATAAGAAGAACCAAATGAATACAATAATATGAACTGATGAATGCAAATACAGAAACTTGACATAACAGATGACTTTAAAATGAGTGGGTAAAAGATAAACTATTCACTAAGTGTTGAAACTAATGGCTACATGTTAAAAAACCACCTCCCCCCACCATTTTTCACTATACATACCTAGTGAATAGACTGATAAATGTAAGCCCTTACTTTCTTTTTTTTAAATTCTTTTAAATGATATTAGATTATTTAAAGAAAAATAGTACCAATACATTTTGAGATTTATAACACAATATAGAAATAAACTGTATCATACCAACTTTACAGAGAATATGAGGAGGTAAAAGGAAATATACTATTGTACAATTCTAACATTGTACACAACGTAAGATAGTATAACTTGGAGGCAGACTGTGATAAGTTAAAGATGCACAAAATAAAACACTAGAGCCATAACTAAAAATAAAGAAGTATAGTTATTCAGCCAACATAGAGGTGGAGTAATAAAAAATATTTGATTAATCCAAGAGAAGGCAAGAATGAAGAACAAAAGAACAGTGAAGATGGAACAAAAAGAAAACAAACAGCAAGATGGTAGATTTAAACCGATCATATTAATAGTTACTTTAAATGTAAATGCTTTCAACACTAAGAATTAGAAATTGTCAGTCTGAATAAAAAAATCAAGATGAATTATATACTATTTAAGAAATATAACTTTAAATATAAAAATACAGGTTGGTTAAAAGTAAAAGAAAGAAAATACATACTATACAAGTACTATAAGAACATAAGGTAGCTATATTAATATCATACAACATAGACATCAAGAGATAGTATTATTGAAGATGAACGAGAACATTACATTAATGATGAAAGGATCAATTCATCAAGAAGACATTAAAAATACCCTAAAATCATATTTACTTAATAACAGAGTTTCAAAACTAATGTGACTAAAAGGAATAATAAATAAAATCACAATCATAATTGGAGATTTCCATACTTCTCTTTAAGTAACTGCTAAAATAAGTAGGCAGAACACAGTAAGGATGTAGAAGATTTGAAAAATATTATCAACCAACTTGATATAACTGACATTTATAGAACATTAATTATACTTAATAATGGTAGAATGCACATTCTTTTCAAATACACATGGATTAGTCACTAAAATAGACTGTTTACTGTTATATAACACAAGTCTCAACACATTTGAAAGGACTGAAATCACAGAATACATTCTCCATTCACAAAATATTAAATAAAAAGTTAATAGAGTTACCATATGATCCAGTTATCCCTCTTCTACATATCTACCTGAATATTTTGAAAATATTTATTTGTAAATATACATGTATTTCCATGCTCATTGCAGCATTATTCACAGGGGCCAAGACATGGAAAAAAGGAAGGAAGTGTCCTTTGATGGATGATCAGATAAAAAAGATGTGGCACACATATACAATGGGATACTGCTCAGCCATCAGAAAAAATAGAACACTGCCATTTGTGACGTGGATAGATTTTGAGAATATCATGCTAAGTGAAATAACTCAGATGGAAAAAGTCAAGAGCAACATGACTTCACACATGCGTGAGATAGAAACCTGGAAGCAACAAACAAGACGGACAAATACAGACACGGACAACAGTATGGTGGTTACCAGAGGGGAAGAGGGTGGGAAGGGGGCAGTAAAGGGTAAAGGGGCTCCAATATATGGTGGCAGAAGGAGACTTTACTTTGAGCGGTAAACACAATGCAATATTCAGATGATGTCTGACAGAATTGTGCACTTGAAACTATGTAATTTTATTTAAAATGACACCCCAATAAATTTAATAAAAATTCACTAAATAAATAAAATAAAACCAATAACAATAAGCTATTAAATACTCCAATTTTGGGGAATTAAACAATACAGTTTTAAATAAACCATGAGTTAAGAAGTCACGGAAAATTTAAAAATATCTTGACCTGAATAGTAATGAAAATGCAACACACTAGCTTACTGGTACACGGCTAATATGGAGCTGAGTGCATCTAACAGTGCTTAAAGGAAAACTTAGAGCTTTCAATGCGTATGTTTAGAAAAGAAGAAAAGTCTAAAGTTAATGGTGTAAGATGCCACCTTAAAAAGCTAGAAAAAGAAGAACAAATTCAACCTAAACAAAGTAGAAGGGAGAAAATAAGAGTGGAAATTGATGGAATTAAAAATAGACAAATAATAGGAAAAAAATCTGATTCTTTAAAAAAATTAATATAATCTATAAAATTTAGTTAAGTGACCATTAAAAAAAAGGAGTGAAGACACAAATTACCAACATGAAGTCTGAGGAGTCACCATTAAATATCCTACAGACATTAAATGAATAAGACAATATTATAAATAACTTTATGCCAACTAATTTAACAATGTAGATGAACCGAACAAGCTCCTTCAAATATACAAAAGTATCAAAATTGACTTAGAAAGAAATAGAAAGTCTGAATACTCCTCCCTCTGCTTTTGAAATTTTAATTAATTAATAATTTTTAAAACTACAACGAAGAAAATTCCAGGCCAAGGTGGTTTCACCGAGGACTTTTATCAAACACTTAAGAAGAAAGCATTCATGAGCATACATAAATTCTTTTAGAACATAGAGAAGGAAGAAACACTTTCAACTCATTTTATGAAGTCAGTATTGATCTGATAATGAAATCAGACAGACATGAGAAGACTCCAGACTAAAATTTTACTATGTAAAATACCTCATTTACATAGGTGTATAAATCTTCAACAAAACATTGCCAAATGAATTTCAACAATATATGACCAAATCAGGTGTATCCAAAGAATGCAAAATTGGGTTAATATTTCAAAA
This sequence comes from Mormoops blainvillei, assembly GCA_004026545.1. NCBI lineage: Eukaryota > Metazoa > Chordata > Mammalia > Chiroptera > Mormoopidae > Mormoops > Mormoops blainvillei. Next base: position 253,718 of record PVJD01000593.1, read on the forward strand.
TCAATTGATATAATTCACTATATTAACAGAAAAAAGGAAAATCCATATGATCATCTTGATACATACAAAAGGAAGTATTTGGAAAAAAATCATCATTCATTCATGAAAAATAGAATGCTCAGCAAACTAGGATTAGAAAGGAATTTTTTCAGCCCAATAAAGTGCATTTATGAAGAAGCTACAGCTAACCACGTGATTTACACAAAAATTAACCTGAAATAGACTAATAGACCTAAATGTAGCACATAAAATTATAAAACTTCCAGAGGTAAATATAGGAGATTATTTTTGTGAACTTGGATTAGTTAAGGGTGTCTTAGATAAGACACATATTTTCTTTTAATAGAGGGAAATTTTGATAAATTGTACTTTAGCAAAATGAAAAAAGAAAACTGCTCTCTGAAACACACTGTTAAGAAAAAAAATCCAAATACAAACTGAGAAAATGTTCTTGATACATATATTTTTCAAAGGACTTGTATAATCTTTTACAATGAGCAAAAGATTTGAATAGACATTTCACAGGCTAAGAAGCACATGAAGAGATGCTCAACATTATTAGTCACTAAAAATATATAAAATAAAGCTACAATAAGATACCACCGATCGACGACAGAAAAAAAGGGCTAAAATGAAAATGACCAACAATATCAAGTTTTGGAGAAGCAGCTAGAATTCTCCTACATTTTTAAAATGTAAAATGGTTCGACTACTTTGCAAATAAGCAGCTTAGCAATTTTTATTTATTTTTTAAAAGATTTTTTAAAAATTATTGATTTGAGAGAGAGAGAGAGAAACTTTGATTTGTTGTTCTACTTATTTATGCACTGGATGATTTTTTGTATGTGCCCTGACTGGAAGTTGAACCCACAACACTGGTGTATCCAGGGGTGTCCAACCTGTGGCCCACGGGCCACCTGAGGCTCAGGATGGCTATGAACGACCCAACACAAAATCGCAAATTTACTTAAAACATTATGAGTTTCTTTTGTGTGTGATTAGGTGTTGCAATGTATTTAATATGTGCCCCAAGACAACTCTTCTTCTTCCTGTGTAGCTCAGAGATGCCAAAAGTTTGGACACCCCTTCTATAGATGACCCTCTAAACAACTAAGCTACCTGGTTAGGGCCAGTTTAGCAATTTTTATAATGTCAGACATACACTTGTGATGTGACCCAGAGATTCCACATCTAGATATTTACCCAAAAGAAAGGAAAATACATATCCACAACCAAGATTGTATACAAATGTTCATAGCCCCCAAACGGAAATAACCCAAATATCTAACAATGAATAAGTGAAAAAGCAAATTACGGCGTATCCGTGCAATGGGACACTATTCAGCAATAAACAAGATTAAACACTCACGCATGTGATAACACGGTTAAAGCTCAGAAGCTTTATGCTGGGCAAAAGAAGGCAAAAGAGTATATGCTGTATGATACCATGTATAAAATTTAGAAAAGGCAAAGCTCATCGATGGTGACATAAAGCCAATTAATTATTGGCTGGCACCAGGGCAGGAGGGCAGATTGTCTGGGAAGGGGTGAGGGAAAATTCTTGTGGGGTGGGGTTGAAAGTGTCCTACATTTTGGGGCGGAGTTTGGGAGGCTGGGGGTGGTCATGGTTACATGGTTGTATATATTTGTCAAATGCATCACTTTCCACTTAAAGTGGGTGCATTTTATTGTGTGTAAGTTATGCCTCAATCGTTTTGAATTAAAAAGAAAAATGTATTATTTTATGTCATTGAGGATAGAGAATGATTTTTTAAATAAGATAAAAAAATTATAAATCACAAAGAATTCTTCTACATTAAAATTCAAAACTTCTGCATATGAAGAGATACCACCATCAATGTTAATATTGGCTCGGCCAAAAAGTTTGTTTGGTTTTTTCCATAAGATGGCCCTAGTAGCTCTTAGTTGTCTTTAACTTCATTCAAAACAACTTTGTTAGATTGTATTGTGACAGTTGCCATATCAACGTGCATTTAAAAAAAAACATCAAAATTGGTGAATTTTTGTGTAGTCATTTTAATATTAAAGATGGAAGAAAATATGCATTTTTGTCATATTATGCTTTATTATTTTAAGAAAGGTAAAAACTGAAATGTAAAAAGGTTTGTTCATTGTGTGGAAAAGGTACTAAGACAGATCGAACATGTCAAAAGTGGTTTGTGAAGTTTCATGGTGGAGGTTTCTCGCTGGACGGTGCTCGACGGTTGGGTAGACCAGTTGAAGTCTAAAGCTGTCAAATTAAAACATTAATTGAGAACATTTTACCACACAGGAGATAGCTGACATACTCAAAACATCCAAATCAATAAAGTTATCGGTGAAAATGAAAAACATGTCTTTCATTTTATGGAAAAAACTAAATGGACTTTTTGGCCAGCCCAACAGAAACAGTCCACAGACTGGGAGAAGATATTTACAAACCACCACCACACACACCCCCGCTCCAAAAAAAGTTTATTATCTAGAATAGTTAACAAACTACTATAAATCAATAAGAAAAATACAAATCATCTAGTAGAAAACTTGTCAGAATACCATCAGGCAAATAAATCACAGGTGAGAAAAACTAGCTAGTCTGCAGACATATGAAGAGATATCCGAGCCTACCAATAAACAGGGTGATACAAGTAAGAATGGCAAATCGCGATCATCTGATAATGCAACTGTGGGCAAGTATACGGGGAGAAGGAAACAGTTTTGTGTTACTGGCAGAAGTGTATCTTCATGGAACAAGTTGGAGGTGAACTTGCCAAGAGCTAGGAAAGTTGAAGGCGGACTTCCCTATCGCCTGAGGGTTTGTCTTTCGGAGATACACAGCAAGACCTCAAGGCTGGGCGCACAGGAGACTCAAGGAGACATTAAAATGTGTTCAACGCAGCATTTTTATAGCTCCAAAGTGGGAGTGTCCTAAATTTCCATTAACTGAGCAATGAATGTAAAAAAGTAATATTTTTATATTTTTTACATTGTAAAGTACGTAATATAAAAATATAATACAATATACCCAGTAATTAGAATGAATAACCTAAATCTATAGCCACATGACAAGATCTAAAAAAATTATATTTATATTAAAAATATTAAATTTGTATTAATTTAAATATATATATATAAATGTGTGTGCACATGCACACAGCGCACTACAAAAAGATACGTACCATCCAAAAAGGGATGTGCTTAGCAGGACCCTGAGGAAGGGTCCCCACTTCACGAAGAGAGAAGGGGGCAGTGTGGGGGTGAACAGCTGAAAACCACCTGTGGATAAGGCATCCCTGAGACCCTAATACTTTCCAACAGAGACACCCCCTACTCTGTCGCAACGCAGGCCTTTTGAACATGTGGGACCCTGCCACTGGTCCCCCTCACTGGTGGCAGTAAGATATGAAGAAGCTGGGAAGCGCTGTGGTCCCGCACAACGTGAGCGCTGCAGAATGTGAGATGAGGGAGCCCACATCACAGCCTCGCCTGCGTTTCGCGTTTCCTCTCCTACCCCACTGGCTTTGGCTCCATGGACGGGCTTTGAGGTTTGGCACTTTCACGTGTTTAATATAGACTCAGACTCTTAAGACATCAGCATCAAATCCTTTAAATAAATAAATAACATAACATAACATAAAAATCTACTTCCTATTTCCTACCTGCCCTTCGTCTCCATAAAAGACCTGCATGTAAGAGTAGCCCGTGGGTTGTAACCTTTTTTTTCTAAAAGAGAGAAGAGTAACCCGCTTTCTCCTTCCCATGCACCCTAAACTCATACTGGGAAACCAGCACTGGGAATGGAGCCCTGCTGTGACTTCTGAGCCCCTGCTGGGGACGGGGCGTAGAAAACTGGGAGGTGGACACATCTGAAGTTTGTCTCTAACCACGACCCTCCTGAATCTGCCTTTGTCTTCTGTGGGGAATGTAAAAAGCATCGGAATCGCGGGAGAGGCCCAGCAGAGTGGGCGAAGGCCCTTTTTGGGCCCGTCAGAGCGCGCTGCTGGGAAATGGGAGCCACTCCCCTGCCGGACGTGCTCCTTTTGCCCTGGCAGGTCCCTCTCCGCCTGGCTCCCTGCCCCCCCCCCCCCCCCCCCCCCCCCCCCCCCCCCCCCCCCCCCCCCCCCCCGGCTGGCCCATGTGGGCCGTGTTAACGGGCATCTTCGCCTCTGGCTTCCAGTTCGGCTCAGCCCCTGGGGCTCTCCCACTCAAGACAGGAATGAGAGAGGAGGAGGAAACAGGTCATTTAGTCCCGAGGGGCCACTCTCATTGAAGGTCACTGCCCAGAGGGACTATCACACACCCTTGTTTTCTTTTACACTCACAACCAGGTCCTTGTGACAACACAGTAAACGTGAAATAAACCTGCCCTGTCGTTTTCTTAGCAATTTCTCTCTCTCTATGTTCAGACTGGGGAAAGAAACCCAGTCCTTGCTCCTGTGTCTTTCTCTTTTAGTTTCACACACAACACTTCACTTCTGGTTACCAGGTGTGTGGGGTATTTTCCCACACCAAGCAATTCTGCAACACCCCCGGGTGCCCTCGAACTGATTCCGACACTGTCTACCTGGAGATAGCACTACGTCCCACAGGCTAAGGCCTCGGCCTCCCAAGGCTGTCCCAAGCCCAGGGCAGATGCCAAGAGCACGTGCAGGTCGCTACCTATGCTTCTGGTCCGTCAGCTGTAAATCATAGCTTCCCACCACCTTCTCCTCAGGTTTGATTAATGATAACCTAACAATAAAAAGCCAAAGTGAGAGGGAACAAGCATTTATTTGAGATCAAAAGAGAGTAGTTACTCAGGAAGCACTGACGCAGACAGAAACCCAAATAGTGTTCTGATTAGGAGACAGAGGCAATGGGTATTTGTGAGAAAGAGAAGAGGAACAATTACATCAGTAGAAGGAAGACATTCCTATTGGTAACGAACAAAGTGATGCTAATTCTAACGAATGCTTTTAATTTTCAGTCCAGTAGCCACCAGTCTAGTATAATAGTCATAAAGTCTGCTCTTCTGTTATCTTTGCCACAGTTTTCTGGGTCACAATGTTGTCTCAGGCCCAGTCCAGAGGTTATTTTGCCAAAGGTTTGAGGCAAAGGCATGCGAGGCAGGCCCTCTGGGATGGCCATAGTTCTGACTCCATTTTAAACTGCTTCCCTTTATATTATTTTTTACATTAATTTGCTAGAGTGGTTCACAGAACTCAGGAAAGCAGCTATGCTTTCCAGTTTATTAAAGGATACGATAAAGGCTACAGGGGAACAGCCAGATGAAGACAACATACGGCAAGGTCTGGGAGGGTCCTGAGTGCAGGGGCTTCTGTCCCATGGAACTGGGGTGTGTCATCCTTCCAGTTAACTGGATATGTTTAACAACCTGGAAGCTCCCCAAACCCCGTACTTCGGGATTTCACACAGGCATGATCAATCGTAAACTCCATTTTCAGTGCTTCTCCCTTTCGAGGAGGATCGAGAGCGAAGCTGAAAGTTCTAAGCCTGGCCTATCGTGGCCGGGTCTTTCTGGTGACCAGGTCCCCAGAGGCCACCCAGAGTTGCCTCATTAGAACAGAGGACACTCCTGTCACCCAGGCAATCACAAGGGTTTCAGGAGCCCCGCGCCAGGGACCAGGGGCAGAGGCCAATATATAGTTTCTATTACCTCATACTCTCTGTTCCCTTCTACTCGTTCATTCACAACATCCACTGAGGCAGCACCTACTGGGTTGTAGATATCGGGAGGATGAGTGTGAGGAGTTGGATGTAGTCCCTGCCTTCGAGGGGAATGTCGTGTGTCCAGGAAGGAACTCCAGATACAGGGCTGTGAGGGCCCTGAGGAGAGGAGGGCTTCTGCCCACCTGAAAGGCATCTCTCGGCCTTTCCCCACCACAAAGTAAAGAAGAAGTGAGAAAGTGACTGATAATCACTTGGCCTTCCTAAGTAATATCAGTCACTCAAGATTTACTGAGCATTCGTCTCACATGAAACCCATGTCAAACGCCTCGGCATCAGGAGCAGGTGACAAACTTGGAGACACCCTGTTCCATGCCCTCTTGAAGATTCCAGTCTGTTGGGGGATGTCAGGCGAGTGGGGCTGTCTGACGAGGAAGGATTTCTGAGGCTGCAGGTGAGGAAGCTCCTGGTGGGCATGGGGGAGAATGGGAGAGGCTACGGAGTAGGGGGTTTCCCACTAGTGATCTTCATGGACAAGCACATAAAAGTGTTTACAAAACAGAGCGGTCTAAGAAAATACAATGCACTACTACTGGACTGTTGAACGCCCCGGTGACTAATCAGCCCGTTTCCCAGGCGCCTTGGGAGCAGCTCCGGACGAGGGCCTGTGAGCAGGTCCCAGGGTGATGGAGACAGGCTGCCTTTACGCAAGAGCCTGGCCAACTCTTTCCTCCCTTACAACCAACAACAAAACCCACAATCACAAACCAATCTACCAATAAGACTCGCCATCTTCGCCCCTGCTGTTACCCTGTCAAACGCCCACCCTGACAGCTCCTGGCCAGCAGCCAGCATGAAACAGCAGTCGGGGGTGCAGAGAAAACACACAGGTGATCCTCACCCCTGGAGGTGGTCAGCATGGAGGTGACAGAAATGGGCCGTGGACCGGGTGTAGTTTGGAGAGGTGGCAGGGGTAAGAACAATGACACTGCCCGACAAGCACTGCCTGTGTCCCGAATGCCGCGCTGAGGGCTTCATGTGGTTCTCTCACTGAGTGCTCCCTGAGCCCTGCGGGGCAGACGTCGTCGGCCCCTTACAAGAGAGGAAACGGAAGGTGAAACAGGTAAGTGACCTGCCCGTGGTGACAGGGGGCACAGCATGGGTGGAGGGCTGGGACAGTGCAGAGTGGGATAGGGGAGGGGCCGGAAACCAACCCAGCTGGAGCAGAGACCTGGTGAGGGGTGTGGAGTGGCAGGGGGAGCCCTGCGTGAGGGTTTCCAGGGCCAGGGCTGGAGGGGACGTGGGAGGTAGGGAGAAACCAGGAGGGTAGCCCTGTGGTGCTTCAGGAAGAAGTACCCCCCGCCCCATCAGCCCCTTTTCATTCACATAAAGCTGGGTTTGTTTCCATTTATCTGCTTGACTTTTCAGCCAAGATGCTGTTAGAAAAACATATTGCTCTAATTTAATCCACATGTGCATCCCCAAAACAGAGTCTAAAAGGAAACGCCAAGTCCTGAGTCCCAGACCCAAAGCTTCAGCCCTGCAGCTGTGGCAGGGAAGGGCTCTGGCCTCAGGGCTGACCCTGATCCACTTTTCAGGGCCTTTCCTGAAGTGGGTCCCTACCCCCGACCTGTGTCCCAGGGTGGCAAGGGTGCCGTGGGAAAGGAGTCTCGCAACCCGGCTTCAAATGGCTGCTCACTACATCCTCCAGCAGCTGAAGGGACGTAAAGAGGAGGCCAGTGGGCACTGGGCAGGATGGGGTCAGTGCCTGAGGGTTCGACTCCTCACAGCTCCCTCTCTAGTCCCTTTCCTGAGATCAAGGCCTCAAAACTCTGAGGACAGCAGGGGTGACAAGAGGCGGTAGGGAAGACACTGTGTGCAGGATCGAAGTCACAGATAATCTAGGGCTGGGGCTCTTCGCCGTGGCACAAGACCGCATAAGGTCTGGTTGCCGTGTGCGGCTGCGTGCTAGGTGTGGTTTGAGAAGCTTGTCCCGCGGGCCCGCCTTGCCAGCCAAAGGCGGCAGGGAGCAAAGCCAGTGTGCGCGTTTCACTACCCACCTCCAATCCTGTTCCTGTCACAGGGCTCATTTTGCATACACGTATATTATTTGGAGTGACTGATTGCCAAACATTAGAAAACCGATCTCATGCAGATGTTTATTCGTGTAAGACAGAGCCGGAATGTCTGATTTTGATTCAAGGTCCAGGACACTTTTGGTGGCTTATGAGTCAGGATCTTGGTGAATTAATCCATGAGGAAATGGTGGTCCTCGTCCCCCAAGCTTGCCAGCTCCAGAGTGCCTCGCTCTACTCCGAAACTCACTGCCTGCTTGGTCTGGCCTTGATTTCTCAGCAAAGGCACATTTAAATGCCCGTGCATGAGGAAACTGATGTCTGAGGCAGCGCTGGAGTTATTCAGACAAGCAGCTTACATCTGGGGCTCTCAGGGGCCCTGCTCACCCTTACAGACCCCTCGGCTGGGAAGCCAGGATCCTCCTTCAGGGGGCATCTGGTGGCGCCTCAAAGGGCGATGCTGGAAAGAAGGGATCTGGGCAGATCATAATCTGATCTTTCGAATTGTACTAAAATATATTTCTTTCCTCTCAGAAACAGCAAAGGAAATGAAAGTAGTATCTGAGAATGTCAGTCTATTTATTGTCCACATACTGGAGAACAGTCTCTGTCCCCGTCTGTGACTGGGCAGCCTTCTCCGGGTCCCCTCTGCCAAAGGCAGAGCAAGGCTCCCTAGGGGCTTATGTTAAAGCTTTGGAAACTGCCAGGCTGTCAGGTACTCCCCTCGATCTGGACAGGGGTTCGGCTGTGCAGCCAGCATACGGCTATCCGGAGTTCCCCCCATCCTGAGGCATGGCAGCACCCTCTTAGTGCCATTTCCAGGTGGGCAAGCGTCGGGAGGCCATTCTGGATCTTGCAAGGATGGACGTCCAGGCCAGGCTGGGGCTGTTCTGGTTCTAGGGGGTGGTTCAGCCCAGCTCCTGCCCAATCCTTTGGTTAATCTTATGCAAAGAAGCTACCGGGCAGTCACAGCGGAGGCACTTGGCAAGAACCCAGGGCCATAAGCAGGCAGAGAACACAGAGATCCAGAATGCTAGGTCTGCACACGTTCAGCCCTGAGCCAACACATGGATCCCAAAGTGAAGGCTGAGACCCTGCCGCTTTGAGCTCACTTCACGGAAGGAGAAGGTAAGGAGGCCCCGGGTGGAAGCCCAGGTCCAGTCCCAGAAACCGGCTGCTACACATGAGCCCCAGGAAGGAAATCCAGCCTGCGTGAACCCCAGGCACCAGGACGTACACGTCACTTTCCCTGCTCAGCCGGGGCTGGGCCTAAATTTTTGATTTAGTAAATTGGTCTTTCCAAGTCCCACTGACAGTTAACATGAAATCGCCTTTCACCATTAATGAAGTTGATAACAGCAACGCAAACGTACACCAGATCCCTGGCTCAGAGGCATCGAGGCCTCCCATGTTCCTCTGATGGAAACTTTTTTATGGTTTGACAAGAATTTAACGTGATTCTTTTTTCCATGAAGGGCTGGGCCTCTAGACACAACGCTGTACAGTTACCCTGTAATCTTGGAGCTTAATCAAAACATATTCCAACAACCTAGTCTGGTGCTACAAATGAATGTTTATTTTAAAACAATTTGCTATGGCTTTTATTTTTTTAAGGGAGAAAGAAGAGAATTTCTTGGAGCTAGATTTCTCCCTGCCCCTGAGCAGTTTTCTCCACTCAAAAGACTGTCATTTGCTCAGGTCATAATTAACCACAGAGCTGTTTGGGAGAAAGAGACAACAAGAGGGCATTTGACAAAGAGTTAACAGATGTCATTTCGGAGGCTGGCCCACGGCTGCTGGGTCATTTGCTGGATGGAAGCTGCTTTTGCTGCTGTTGTGAAGAGAGAGTAGTGATAACTGCACGCGTGCTGCATTAGGCATTAACGGATCAGATATATAACATTCCGTTCAAAGCCAGCCTGGGCCCGGTTTCTCTGGAAATACAGTGGAGACGACCCCCAAATTCCTAGCTTGGAGAGTGATCTCCAAGGATTCTTACAGACTTTCCAATGGAGAAATAGGTCATGCTCTTTCCTGGCTGACTCTGCCGCGGCCCGGGGATGGCAGAGATCGGCTCCGGACCGAGCACGGGCACACTTCAGTGAGCCAGCCTCACCGCACCAGCCTCACAGAGCAGCCTTTTTCCATTTGAAAAATGAAAGAATTAAATTCAAAACAAACAACTTCAATTTAACACCAAACTACAGGATAACCAATCTTAAAAATGTCACAGCATAATGGATCTTAATACCCATAGAAAACACAAAAACAGCACCATTGTTCCCCAGCAATGCAGAGCAACCTCACAGAATTTCAGTGAAGGAGAAAGAAGGGAAAAAACACCTTATTACTTCCAACCCCTGCGAGCCATTTTGGTCTCCAAAGGTTTTAGGCTGCCCGAGGCCGTGTGTCTGCAGTGTTTCGGGAAATGACTTGCCTTTGCACGAACGCTGCTCTGCTCTGCAGCGAGGCTGCCTGCCCTGGAGCGGTGCCGCTCCATTTCTGGTTAACTCTTCCTTCCCAGGCCTGCCGCTCGCAGAAGCGGTGAGGCCAGGGCTGGTGGGGCAGGGCCCAGGGACCCCAACTTCCCGCACCCAGCCTCCTGCAGGGTGGCCAGGACCCACCCAGCTAGGAGCAGTTTCTTGCTCCAGCAGAAAGGCCAGTTACCCCACAGCTCTTTGGAGGATCTATTCTCAAATCAACTGACATAAAACACAACACGCTGAAGCCAGGGGACCGTTGTGGGACATAATGGACCAACACTGGCCAATTCAGCTTCTCAGGGTCCCCAGTAAGGGCAGCTTACGTCTCTGCAACAGGCTGAAGAGGAGACAGTCTACCGGTTAGTGCGGTTCGAGCAGGGTCCAGCCTGCTACCTGGGCAGGACCTGGGCCTGAGGGTACTTAGTCCTGTACCCCCACCTAAACCTCGCTCTCCGACAGTGACTGAGACACTGACTAGACGGCACTTCTGCATAGTGACAGAAACACATTTGGGCTGCCTGTCAGTGTAGAGATGACAGAAAACTGCTTAGCACTTAAGAGGTTAATACAATTCCTAAGTGTTCAGCAATCAGTGCAATTTAGTGCCATTTCGATTATTACACAATAAACGGACCATGTTGTCTGGAAGCAAATTTTTATGAGTATAGCTGAAGGGGCTGCAACTTATTTAGCTGCTGAAACCCGAAAGTGGAAGAGCATTTCCAAATACTAACACCGCGGATCAGAAGTGCAGGTAGCAGAGAAAGGTTATTCTTAGGTCACTGCTCCTGCCACTCAACACCATGACCTTTCAAATGACTATGTCATTAAAAGGAAATAGAGTTCACAAAGTGTTCTTTAAACAGAATCGCTTTAATAACAAGTGTTGAGTGTCAGAGGGAAAGATTTGGGAATTTTCAGAAATGTGTTATGTTCTGTAAAGAACATGTTAACATGGCTTGGGAATATGTAAACTGTTTTGCCTCAAATACCCATTAAACACACGGACTTGCATGGGTACACACGTGCACACACATGCACACATGCACAACAAAAACAGCCAACTCGTAGACACTGGCCACCGCTGTATTTTAGACATACTTGGGTGCAGTGATCACAAACCACAGCAAATCCCTAATATAACAAGAGGCGCCAACATTTAAACTGGAGGACAAGGATGTGGGGAAATACTGCAGCTCTCAGAGCCTGCGCAAAATTTCACCACACTCTCAGCTCCAAGAGGCACTCCCCCCACCCCAAGGCACACAGGGGTTCAGGCCTGGGGAGAAGGAGAGGCTCACCCCAACTCCAGAAACAGAGGAAGGAAATCATCCTAGATGAACTTCAGGATCGAGGTTAAAATGTGCACGTGCATGCAAAGACTTTGCGTATTTAAGACGTGCAAAGGGTTGTCACACTCATGGGGTGTCTGGAGCAACCAAGTAGCCCTCTGAATGAGGCAAGGAGGGTGTAATTTTTATCCCCACTTTACAGAAGATATAACTGAGGCTCCATCTATGAAGAAACAACTCTGTTGGCCCACACCAACAGCTGATATATTTCAGGGAACTCCTTCAGAGGGGATGAACCCAGGAGAAGGAAGGTCTAGGCTCCCTCTTTGGGAGGACCTGGTCGAGCTTGCGGCTTACCTTGATGCATGATCCATAGTCCAGAGGTGCTGGGGCCTTTCATCCCACAAGGTCTCTGGGGCCCAAGGAGCTTGATACGGGCAGCCTGGGGACAGGGCAAACCTGCAAAGGTCCACCCTGACCCTCAGTCCAGGGCCTGAGAAGTAAGCTTGCTGCTGAGAGAGGTGGGTGGGGGCTGCGGGGGTGTCGCCCCTGCCTGGTGGCAGGGAGGGAGGGTGCTTCATGTCTAGAAGCCTGGACTGGATCCTAGGGCTACCTTGGTCCCACAAGGAGCAGGCGGTGCAGAAGGACCTCAGCTGCTGAGATCAGGCATGCATTTCCCCTCACCTCCAGCAGATCAGCATCCTGACTCCTGAAATCCCACCATTAGAAAAGCAGAGGTTGTCAAACACGGGAGCACCTACTGAAAAGACACGTTTTTGATTGAGCAGGTCTGGAGTGGGGCCCAGGGACCTGCATGAACAGGCTTCTCGGATGGGCTTTGTAACAGGTGGTCAGAGGCGCCCACCTTGGGAAACCCTGATCTTGGGTCAAATTTCTTTGTGTGCAGCACCCTTCTTAGTTCTTTCAAAAATGCCAGTGCTCCTTGGCGGGGCAGCATATTCAGTTCCTAATGTGTTTATGAGATATTGCAACCAGCCTGTCTGTCCATTGGCCCTTCCATCCATCCACCCTCCTCTTCAACAGACCCGTCCCAGGCACCTATTCTGGGTCAAGTGACGCTCCAGGGGCTGGAGTGATAAAAGCAGCCCCAGCATGCACAGCAAAGAACAGGCCTTGGAAGGGGCTGGTGGTTCAGAGAGGGAACACCGCTGCGGGAGACCCAGAGGCAGGTGAGCCTGCCGCAGCTGTACACATTGCCGGCCCTGGGCTCAGGGTCCCACAAGCAGGGCCTGCATTGCTCAGACCATTATGAGATGACTCGCAGCATAGCCTGGGCTCTTAGGGCACTAACCATCCCCTCAAGAAGCCAAGTCCTTGCCCTCTCGGAGGGGAAAACGCAATTCGTGATCATTGCACGCTGACAGAGAGGAGGAGGCTGAGCAGAAAGGAAAAATGGAAATAGGGGAAGAACGGCAAGGGGGGGCCACAAAGAGTCTGTGCAGGAAACTCTGCTTCGGGGGCCCCTTTAGAGGCCCAGGCAAGGCCTATTAGGAGCCCAGAAGCCACCAGGCTTGTCCTCATGCTCCAATTCTATTTTGAATTCTCTTTGAAACATTGTGTGTAATTGGCCATTCAAAAAAACCGCAGTGCTCATAAAGCCATCACCCATGTGGTCCAGTCTCAGAGCAGTGTCTCAGACAAAGAAACACAATCAACCAACTGAAATGTAATTTCAGAGTAAGCCAAGTTCAATCCTGATACTTTTCCAACAGTCTGAAGAAGATACGGAGACCCCAGCGCTGCTTCTGAAGCCGTCCCCCGGCTCCTGCTCCTCCCGGACGCACTGCAGTTGCCCCGCTTTTTCCACCCCCTCAGCGCTCCTCGGGCCTGTCTCTTGACTCTGACCTTCTCTCCCGCTCCCTTTTTTTCCGATTCTGCTATACAAACCCCCCCAGGACTGGCCTGGCTGGCCAGAGAAGGAAGTTGCTCGATGACCATGGGTCCCTTGGGCCCCTTGGGCCCCTTATATAAAAAGTGGGGATAATTCCTGACTTCATGTATTTGCGGTAAGAATCAAATAAAATAATAAAAAGATAGCATTTAATAAAGGAATTCGCACATGGTAGATAATTAATGAATAATTTTTCTCATATAAAAACCTCAAGGTAAGGAGAAAATCAGATTTTATTTCAGAAAAATTTATTTCCCATAAAATGATTCTATATATTATATACATAAATTTATAAACTTTGGGAAATGCCTTCATAGTTTATGGCAAGGAGAATTGGAGAGTCATGTTACCATTATGCAACATTTGTCCCCAAATAATTTCCATATTAATATTCTAATGAAAATGGGTTCCCCAAATTCTGCATTTTTATCATGTGTGTCTTTGCTAGCATTTATGTTATATTTTGAATTCACAAATATCAAACGCTAAAAATTATATATGCATAAAAATGGGGAAGCGAATATGCATCTTATGTAAATCTCAGTGGAACATACTCAAACCTCTCGCCCTACTAAATACTCCCAGCTCAAATCCCATGATAATTTTGGAATACGGGGGCACTAATGACTGCAAAACAATAAGGGGGCTGTTTGGGCATGTGATTAAAAAAAATATTTAAAAATCAGGCTGTCCTTATCATTGGATGCCTGCTAATGAATATCATTCTCAATAAAGAACCTTCCGGCTCACGCCTGTTCTTTCTGTTTGTTAAAATAGCATTCAAGTCTTTTTCTATAACACGAAGTTAATGCAAACCCAAAACAAAATAAAAAGGAAAGAATGTCAAAAGAACAAACTTTTATATTCTGCACTTTTTATTATTAGATGCTATTCCTAACTTGTTAAACTTGATCAAATAGAAAGCTGTGAAAAGAGAAAAAATTAAGCCAACTAGAAAAGTGTGACTTGGATTTAATATTTTATAATTGCCAAGGGACATACTGAGATCAATGAATTTTTGCCTGAGATGAACGTCAGAAAGAGATGTACTTCAGTCTTTTAGGGAACATTGGTCTATTTAATTCTTGTGTCTGATGCATGTGAAGTAGGCCTGCCTCGGCCTCCATTCTCTGCCAGGGGCTTTGCCCTCAGCAGACATTACCACTTTTAATAGGCCGCTGTCTGAGGAGTGGCAAGGGATCCGATAACCCATCGACTCTAATGGATCTGCCTGTTTATTCACTCTCACCTTTTTTCCCAGCTAATTTTAGTTTTGCATGCTGAGTTGTTTCACTTTGAATTAAATGAATGGAAACAAAGGGAAAAGGCTGTGCCGCTAATAAGCCATGACAATGTTCACGGCCCCTCGCGACAGGCTTCTCCACATACCAGGTGCGCTAGCAGAGGACAGGCTCCCTGTGTCTTTTTCTCCACTTGTTGACAAAATTAACATTTTATACCTGCTCAGATTTAGAGGAAAAATCAGATTATTCAAATTACTTTACGTATAATATGCTGTTGTTTCTAGTAGACTTAAATGCCCAGCCTCGGGCCCCAGACATCCTCAGGTTTCAGATACCAGTCAGTGACTTTCCTGCCTGGAGTCACCCCAGAGTTCTCTGCAGGTCACAGAAACGGGACAAATGCCCAAATGCTTTGCTTTGTCTAATGAAAAACCAGAGAGACACAAGGACACTATGTCTGAGTGCCCTTCAACGGAAATAACAGAAGTCAGTAGTTTAAAAACATCCCCCCTCCCAAACTCCCCCTTTATGCCCAGAGAGCTTGAAGAAGGTTCTAGAAAACTTTCAGACCAATAACTGCCAAGGGATATGAGAGGGTCAAGAAGGTCCAATATGAGAGAGGGGAGAAAAGGGATAGTTTTCCCACATTTTCTGAAGAAGGGTCATTTTCCATTGTGGGATTCAGTCACAAAGACACTGACTGCAGAGCAAGTGGGCAGAGTCAACTCCTGCCTCTTGGGGTACCCCCACCCTGAGATTCCTTACAGTCCCAGCAGATTCAAGGGGCTGCTACCTCTCCACCACCAGTAGTCAGTCTAGGTTGGAGGGTGGTGGCCTGAACCCCAGCAAAGGCATCCTCCACAGTGTGGAGGGATAAGATTCACCTCTAAACAACTTATGCCCCCAAGGTAACTGCCCGGAGGGTCGCACCATACTACGTGGCTGAACTATCTCCTGACAGAAAATTAATATTGTTGTCCAATCATTGGCTAAAATGATTCACAAACTAATCTGAAAAATCTCGAGAGAATTTAGACTAGCCAAGAGAAATAGAACGTAATCTGTCATGGAGTGGAATAAAAATAGGGCCCTCTGAGTGTTAAACAGAATGTCAACACTATTGCAATGAAATACGTTTTAGAGGAAGCGATAGCCTGATACCTACGTTGGCCCTCACGCAAATAAAACAAGGTAATTTTTTAGCTTGTTTCTCTCAGCTGTAATCGGTCACTGCAAGAAGAAAGTCCCAGCTGTATCCAGTTTCACACAATGGCTTTTCCTCTCGGGACCAGTTCTCAGACGACTCAGCACTGTTGTTCTTGGACTCACATTCCTTAGCCACGCTTTCTTCCCTCCAAGCCCCAGATTACCCGATAGCCTTTCCTTCAGTCAGCAGCGTTTCTTCAGAAAATAAGCATCTCCTTTCACCATGTGCAAAGCACTGAACTGAAGGCTGGGTTGTTGGCATGGAGCTGAATAAGGTGCGCTTCTGTTTGCTAGAGAAATGAAGAAATGCAGTGTGTAGAGTCCCTGGCTCACCTCCCTGCTACAGTGTCGTTCAACCCTGCTGTTCAACCGAGAGTCTAATGGCTCTCTACCTGATCAACAACTAAAATCATGCATCGACCCACAAGCATACCTTCAACATGCAAAACACTAGGCAGTCACTGAATAATCACACTCTCCCCTCGGTTCGTGTGTGCACTGGGTCTGAGACTGAATCCTCCCTCACAGACCCAGTGTGCAGAGCAGACGGGGAACAACAGACTCAAGTTGGAAGTGATTTACTTCATTAGCTGGGATTACAAGTTTAACTTACAAACCAGAGGTCAAAATTTCTCATTAACAAGGGGGCCGTGAATTGCTGCAGGCTTTGGTTCAAGAGGAGACCACTCTTATTACTAACTACACATTTCAATCTGTCTTTGAT
Organism: Mormoops blainvillei; assembly: GCA_004026545.1. Taxonomy (NCBI): domain Eukaryota; kingdom Metazoa; phylum Chordata; class Mammalia; order Chiroptera; family Mormoopidae; genus Mormoops; species Mormoops blainvillei. The sequence continues at coordinate 270,321 of PVJD01000593.1, forward strand.
GTTCTCCTTCTTCCCTCCTCCCTTTTATTTTTTGGCAGAGGAGCTGATTTTAATTGTGGCACTACAACAAGGCTCCCTCCGCGCCGGGGAGCAGCCTCCTGTCTGCTGCCACCGAGTGAGCCCGGCTGCAGGATTGGGTGCAGCCCATTGCTCAGGGCACATTTTAATGGCTCCCCTTTCCTACAAGGCTTGGATTGTTTTCCACGTGATTCTGGTTAATTTCGCTGCGGGAAAGGGCATCGTTTTTCCTTGTGAGCTTCTGATCAGGCTGCCTCAGAGAGGTGAAATGTATTAAAACAGAGAAAGAGGTGTCCTTCTAACTTTCCGAATGCAAAGACCAGACCCAGCACATTCTTCGGCCTCCAGAACAGAGAAAGGACTTTGACAGGGACCATTATGCTATAAAAAGTGCTCTTTTGATAAATCAGCTTTGGTTGTTTATAAAATACTCAGACTGTCTTTATGTGCCTCCTCTCCTCAGAACCACTGCTGAGGGTTAAAAGAAGCAACTCGCATGAGACAGAGCCTTTGCAGAAGACACTGTACTCGGCGCCCCCAGTCTCACCCCACAGACTCCTGCTGCAAATAAGAACACCAGGCAGATGGGGCCGCAGCCTGTGGGTGTGCAGCACAGAAAATGGGTGCTTGCCCTGCACTTTCTATATCTTTTCTTTTTTTATTGAATTTATTGGGGTGATATTGGTTAATAAAATGATGTAGGTTTCAGGTATACGGTGCTATAGTACATCATCTGTGTATTGTATTGTGTGTTCGCCACCCCAAGTCAAGTCCCCCATCACGATTTATTCCCCATTCACCCTCTTTTTCCTCTCCTTACCCCCACTTTCCTCTAGTAGTCACCATGCTGTTGTCTGCATTCACGAGTCTTCCTTTTCTTTTTCCTTACATATTCCCTTCACCCTTCTCATCCAGCCCCCAGTGCACTTTCTATTTCTGAAGACCAAGACCCTTATTCAGGCCACTGTGGCACAAAGACCATTTGAACTAAACCAGGACTTTGAATGGAGTCACTGATGGAAATGATAGCAATATCTAATTATTTAGAAGCATAGTAGTTATCAAAAATAACTAAATTGTTATTCCGGTCTGGCCTGGTAAGAAGGTCACATGCCAACCACATAAACCCTAAGTACCCCTCAGGTACTATTAACGTGCGGGGATGTGACCGTTAATGTCTGTTCTCCCTGCAGAATGTTTTCTTAGTTGCCCTGCTAAGATCCCACAGGTGCTGCAGAGGCCGTGGATGAGCGCCCAGTGCCCAGCGGGGAGGCGGCGGCGCTGCCTTCGATTCAGAGGGCAGAGGCCGCTGCCCGAGCCTAGACTGGCCCACTTGGCTGACCCCGACTCAGCCACGTTCCGGGCAAGGTAGTTTGCCGTGGAAGCCGTGGCGTGTGGGGAACAGAACTCTGCACAATAAGCAAGGCAAGCAGGGGCCCTGGGGCTCTGCTGGGGAACGCCTGGTTCCCGTCCTACGCCCCTCTGGTCTTTTCTTTGCTAACGTTCAAGCTTTAGTTCCTTTATGTCTCCAGTTCCCTTTAACAAAAATACTGGTTAGAACTCGAGGAATCTGACCTGGAGGTGAAGAATGTTTCTCAGCTGGGAACAATAAGCAGCTAGGACCTGGGAAGCCATAGTGGCTCCAGGTAGGCCAGCCATCTGGGCTAGTGCCCGCTTCCTACCGCCAGGCAGCACCTCCGGCCAGGCCAGGCGGTCACCTTGACCAGGCTGCTGCGGTGCCTACCCGCTCTGGGCTCCCACCCCCGCCGGCAGCTTTTCAGCTTCAATAGGGGGCTATCTTAACAACGAGACATCTCAGAAAGGTCATTATTGCTAGTCTAATTTAAAACAGGCACCACAATGAAGGGCTATCTTTGTGTGGGATTAATTTTAAAACCTCAGGATTTGATGTCAGTGGGAAAGAACCAGCGTGGGACTCATACTGCTGCCTTCTTGTGCTCCTGGCCAGCGCCAGGGGCTCGTTTCTTAAGAGATGAAAACTCTGACAAGCCCTTCAGTCAAGCTGAAAGCGGGCAGCGGTCCAACAACACCCACAGGCCTCCCGGGCATCCTGTGACCCCTCCGAAAAGTCACATTCACTTTGCTCTTGAGAAAGGAAAAATAATGCTGGCGGCATTTTATTTTAAACCATGTGAAATAAGGAAATGTGAAGATGCAAACATGAAGTAGAAAAAAAGTTAGAATTCATTTCCGTCCTTTGCAGTGGCTTAGAAGCCAAACTGGTTCATTTTGAAAGAGTGTAAAAATCTGATCCATTCACCACTAGGCAGAGACTACAAAATGCTTAAGGTAAAATATGTAAATATGTGAAATTATCTGTTGAAAACCATCTCCTTTTGTGCTTGAAAGAATTTTTTAAAAGCATCTTTATTTCTATTCTGCATTAATATACTATTGAACAGAAAAGTTACTTTCTGGCAAAACAACAAAAAACAAGGTGCTGGAAATACTGATTCTAAAATGAAGCCCACATATAAAGGGAAGGACAAAAAGGATTCTACCTTAACATTCACTTGTGTGGCATTTTTAGTAATAATTTAAAGAATATCATTAATATAAGAAATTATAGGACCTATTTTTCAAAAGTCATGTTTGTCTGAAAACTTGAAACAAAATTTACTTGCCGGCCGCCACTGAAGTTTCTCTCGGAAGGGGGTCCGTATCCTCCTGGATTTCGTCTGCCTGCCCTGGGCCCAGGCCCCCACTGCCCTCCTTGATTGAACTGGAGCCCATCCGCAGTGCCTTTAGACACACCACAAATAACTGGCCACAAACAGCTTACCTTGTTTCTAAATATTCTCAGATTAAATTTTAAATTTAAGTAGAAGAATGGCAGAATAAATGCATATGGTTATATTACCATTCATTTAGTTCGATTTCAATGTATTTTATTGCAACAAAATGGTTTTAGTCGCATGACTTCCAATGTCCAGAAATAGTTTTGTTTTATCCTCCCCTTTGCCCCCTCGCATTCCATCTCTTTTACAAGGGTATTCAACCAATTAATGGATTGTCTCATCGAACCAACGTCTTCTAGTCATTTCCTGTCTCTTCCTGGGTGGAAGCACCCTCCCCTGACGGGGCGTCCAGCCCCATCATCCAGGGATGGGTGGATTGAGAAGGGTGTGCCCGAGACCAGATCAGCTGAGCTTTCAAGCCAGGTACACGGGATGCTCAGACCCTAGAGAGGCACAAGTGATACACAGTTGAACCTGTGCTTATGACAGCAGTATTGTCGGAGGAAGTGAAGGCACTTAGAACTGAAAAACATGTTCTTGGTTTTGCAAAACCTTGGGTATTTTTTGAAAGATCAGACAATAATAGAAAGTGGAAGGCTTTCTCAAAAACAGTTTTCAAATCTGCTTTTCTACTGTAAACGCTCATGTTCCTAACCCTCGTTTTCATGTTTTGTTTAAATTTCTCATTTCCGCAAAAGTTACCAAAAAATAAAAGTTAAAAAAGAAAAACAAACTCAAAAAACAGTCGTCTGGAAAGGTTTTCTAGCTCCTCCCTGTGCCGATGGAAGGCAAGTCCACAGGACCCACCTCCGGGTTTCCTTCCCTGAGACCTGGGCAGATCAACGCCCGCCCAGGAAAGCTGGGAAGGGGCAAGTCAGGGGCCTGAGAGCTGCTGTCGGCGTCAGTGAGATGGGGCTGCAAGTGAGGGTGTAAAGTGGTGATGATTTGTTCATCGCAAATGTTTTTTACGTTCTTATTTTTTTAAATATTGCATTAAAATATTGTTCATCTTGGTTACTAACTTTTTTGGCTTCTCCTTCAATTTTGCCCCCCAAGTGAGTGCCTCGCTCACCTCTTGGTGGTCCCAGACTTCCGGTGGGGAACGTGAGCCCCACTGACCAAGCAGGCTCCTGCCTGGATCAGCCAACAGGGCAGAGGGACAACCGTTCTCCCAACGCCTCTCCCATAGAGGGCTGGAGGCAATTTCTTTTTTCTTTTTTAAAGGATTTTATTTATCTTATTTTTAGAGAGGAAGGGAGAGAGAAAGAGAGGGAGAGAAACATCAATGTGTGGTTGCCTCTTATGCGCACCCTACTGGGGACCTAGCCCACAACCCAGGCATGTGCCCTGACTGGGGAATTGAACCAGGGACACTTCGGTCCGCAGGCTGACGCTCAATCCACTGAGCTACACCAGCCAGGGCAATTTCTTTACTGGTCCTTCCTAATTCGGGCTCGTCAGAATCTCTCTTCTTAAGCTTCATCCCTTCGTAAAGTTTTCTGAAACAATAAAACTCCAACTTTAAGAAGCCAAGATGGGAAGGAGTTGCTGAATTAAAACAGAGCTTTTCCTGTACATCACACTCGAATAAGTTATTCTAAGTACCATCAGAAACCATATTTATAGTAAGTAAAGTTTTGCTGTTCTGATAAAGGTCTTGAAAAGACAGGAGGAGATGTATAATTAACATCATTATTATCAACCACCCCCACCATCCGCTGGATGCTGCTCACGCAGCTGAGGCCTCTACACATTTTATTATAGTTTGCTTAGTTCCCAGGAACCCTGATGGCAAATCCGAAGTTGCACGGGCCCTGGGGCTGAGCTAGGCTATGGAGCCTGCCTGCCATGGAGCCTTGGAAGTAGGTGTGGCTCCACTCCTTTCAGCACATTTGACGAGAACTTTGCCCTAGCTCTGCGCAGGGACCCTGAGCCCAGGGCTGAAAGTTGGTCCGGTGGCTGCATTTGTAACTTCCCACCACTGTCACCACTCCCACCGCCTCCCATGAGTCTGAGGACCTGTAGCCGAGGACCCCTGAGTGTGGCCCCGCAGAGGCAGGTTCCCCACCCACAGAGCCATGGGGAGATTCAGGAGGCCTCACCGAGAAGTCCGGGAAAGCCAAGGTGTGCCCAGGACGAGAGTCCACTTCCCCTGGATGATGCCTTCAGAGGGCCTGGCAGCAGGAGTGCTGATTTTTAGTTCTGGGTCCCTTAGGCAAAAATCAAGACTTCCTGTTCAAGCAGTAAGATAAACAGATCTCTAGCTTAAAAGGAGGAAAGAAGGGTTGTGGGGAAGAATCTTGCTTGTCATAGCTGGAAATTTAAGCATCAGGAAAATTGTCTCTGTGTGTCAGACTCCCAGCCAGGCCAAAGACAAGGCAATCACCGACCCTGGCTCTTCAGGTGGTACCTGGTGGTCACCTCCATGTGTCCAGGATCCCTGGCTTTGTGTCTCGCCTCCCCTGCCTTTCTCCCCTTGGCAAGCCCCAGGGGATATTTGCTAAAATGGCTCACCTCCATTCCTTCTAAGCCATTGTTTCAGCTTTTCACTTTGTATTATGCCAAGAGCCCCTAGATGCACTGGTCCTGGAGCCCAACCTTTTTTAAAAATTAACCTCTATAATGGGGTACATTAACCCATTTTCTTCCCCAAAACCTTTAGCTTCGTAGAGAAGTCTCAAGTCCCCCTGGACTCCTGGAATCCATGACTACTCTTCAACCTTCCTAAAGGTGACCACTGAATCTGTATATACCCTTTCTGACTTTTTTCTTGCTTTTGCAACATGCATGGCACTCTATTACAACTATATAATATTAGTTGTTATTGATGTTTTATTTTTTAAAATATAAATTATACATATAGGGTTCGCTACAAATAACACCCCTTCTTTATTACAAAATCGTAAGTATGTAATTATGTAATATAACAATATCACATTCAAGCACAGCATATGCCATTTTAGGTGAAGTCTTCAAATTTCTGTCCATCTCGTGCGAGACATTCACATACCCTACCAACCACACTCAAGCAAGCCTTACTTCTGCTGGGTCCTGTATGTTGTTCTGTAGATTTTTCTCCTTTCTTTTTTTTTTTTTTTTTTACTCAATGATACCTCTTAAAGATCTATGTGTATACATATAGGCCCAACACAGTTTTTAAAAATTGCTGTAGAAACTTGGTGCCGTGAAGATGTCTCGACCTGCTCGGGCGTTCCAAGGCTGGTGGGCAGTGAGGTTTCTGCAAGACCTCAAAGGCTTCTCCAGTGGCTCTCTGCGCATATAGCTGTTTCTCAAGGGTCGGGGAAGCAGAAGGGAAATTGCTGGATTGCAGGGTGTGCCCATTTCTGGTTCTAAAGGATACCACCAGGCCCTTTAAAACAGCTGCACCAATACGTGGTCCACTGGCATCTGTGAGCACTGTCTTGGTGGTCTCACTAGGACCTGTGACTATCAGACTTGTAAATTGTTGCCCATTTGATGGATGACAAATGATGCCTGATTTCATTTGCATTTCTCTTAAGATTTGAGAGGACGGAGCATCTTTTTAAGATCTGTAATAAAATTACAATCCACTTTCCTGGCCTCCTTTTTAAATTGCCTATTCATGTTCTTTGCCCATTAAAAAAAAATGAGTAGTTGTATTTTCACATCATCGTTTGTTTCCCTGCCTGAGCACCCAGCAGGAGCAGCGGCACATGGGATTGCCAGCCACCCATTCATTTTGTAGGTGGACACAGCAGCTTTGGGCTCTGACATAGTCTCTTAAAAGGAATCAAATATCACCTTTTCTGTGAAGCCTTCTCAGTATTCCCATGGCCTTGAGGATTGCTGATCCTGAAACTGGCACTGACATGAGCTAGCATCCACCAGGATCCCCTTGAAGTCAGGGGACCCCAACACATGCTGCATCTCAGGCCCCACAGCCCTGCCCTGCTGGGCTTTTCACAACCAGCTGGGGCTTCCCCTGCCGGAGCTGCGCAGCACTGGGGAGCTGTTTCCCGCCCCGGCCTCAGCTCAGGGCTCGATGTTCTGTGGGCTCCGCCTGCGGGAGCATTCCTCAGCTGAGTGCCTACTGTGTGCAAGGCCTAAGCAAAGCAGCCTACGTCACACCTTTGTCGAATCGCATTATCTGACGGATGGCAACACGGAGTTCCGTATTTGCTCCAAAGCTCCGTTGCTGGCCCTAGGAAGGCTGGGTGGGATTTAAGCTCACACTAGCCTGCCTGTAGTGCCCATGCTCTGCTGACCACCCTGGCTGGGCTCCTGGGCCGGCTGCTCCTGGAAGCTGAGAGCACAGCGAGTGCAGTCAGGACCCAGACACAGAACCCAGTACGCCCACCCAACAGCTATGCCCTCTCCACAGTGCATGCACCCCTGGTCCATAACGAAGCTTCAGAGACTGGGAGAGCGTGCGTTACCGGGCAGTTTTGTAAAGCCTTGTTTCTAGGGCACAACAGAGTACTCCACACCCCGCAGCTCTGCCCCACCCGATCTGCCCTCCCTGGAGGCTTCCTCAGCCTCCACACAAGCCACCTGGCAGGTGTGGTCACAGGAGCACCTCTGCAGGGCGGGGATGGAGGGTGCCACCGCTGGAGGCAGAGTCTGGCGAGCTCGATTTCTCAGTGAGGGGAACCCTTGCCTTCCGCGCTCCGACAGTCCCACCTCAGAGGATGCTAAGTAACAGTACAGGTGGGGAGAGCCGTCCTGAGCCGAGGTAGCCTGGGTGGAGGGCCAGAGGCAGCCAGAGGACCCCTCATTCCGGGTGCCCCTGCTCCAGGAGCCCGTTGATGGTTGGGAGGACAGAGACAGTTCCTGAAGGTCAACAGACCAAATTTTAGTCAAATTCCAATAAATCTTCCACTTAATGTTAATACTAACATTTAATACTGAAAAATCCTACTAGTGACCTGATTCTCTCTTATGAATCCCAGCCCTCTCAGATAGCCTCTTTCTCTCGGTGAAGTCTGTGGCACCCGAATTCATTACTGCCTGATTAATTATGCTGCCTTTGTACAGGGGACTGGGACTTCCGTCAGCCCCGGCCGCCGTCCCCAGGCCTCTGCCTTGTGGGGCTGGCCGCTGTCAGAGAGCCTGGCCCCGCGCCTGAGGCGGGGGCCGCTGGGAAGCTGGGCGTGGTGGCTGGTTAGAGGTGGCTGCCAGAAGTCAGAGGGCCTGGGATTTGGGGCCATTTCTGCAAAAGAAAACAGAAGGGGGGCATTTGAGTAGTCAAGGAAGGGAGGGGTGAGTCAGGTCCAGAGGCTACAGAGTGGGGATTTCTACTTGGTCCCAGGAGGGGCCTGCCCAGGAGGCCCTCCTCCAGATTCTCTGAAACTGGATGTAGTCCCTTCAGAATGGGGCAGTGAGTCTCAGAAGATGCTATTTAGAGGAGATGTTTCCCTTGGGAAACATGGTCACTTGGGTGAAGGCAAAGGTTTACTTGCCAGTTACCCAGTCCCCTGTATGGCACAGCCCTGCTGGGCATCAAAGCAGCATCCCGACATCTGGAGGTGGGGGGTCAGGGCAGCTCCAGGCTCTGAGGCGGGGTGAACCCCGCCCCCAGTTTGCTGGTTTGTTACCCTGCCAGGGCACTGCCACGGTGGCCCCTCGTCCTGTGCATCCTGTGTCAGGCAAGGTCTACAACGTTGGAAACAGTCACACTTAAAAGAGTTGTAAAATGATATATTTTTTTCAAAGAAGGAAGGACTAGGTATCTCTTTGTAAATGTCGGTTCCCACCGACACTAATGTCGCACAGTGTGGAGCGACAGAAGGGGCACGTGCCAGCCTGAGTGAACTGTGGATCCTGGCCTCAGAGGGTCTGGTGTTGAATTCTACTCTGTCATGGATGTGCTGTGTGACCATGGCCAAGTTACCTAACCTCTCTGAGCCTTGGTTTTCAGAGACAGCAAGCTGTGTCCACAGGGTGGTTGTGAGAGTTAAATAAGAGAGCACACTTAAAGTCCTTGTTTTTGTCCCAGAGTATCTCCTGACACGGGGCAGCTTGAGCCAGCTGCTTTGGTCTGCTTGGTCAAAGCCGGGCAGTCAAAACCGGAAGCGCTGGTTTTCACTTCTAAGCTATGTGTGAACCCATCATCCCGTCTCAAAGCTCCAGGGACGGGGAGAGCATGCCTGCGTTACAGGGCAATTTTGTAAAACCTTGTTTCTAGGCCACAACAGAACACTCCACACCCCGCAGCTCTGCCCCACCCGATCTGCCCTCCCTGGAGGCTTCCCCAGCCTCCTCACAAGCCACCTGGCAGGTGTGGTCACAGGAGCACCTCGGCAGGGTGGGGATGGAGGGTGCAGGACCCAAGGGAGTGGGGGTTGTGTGTAGAGGTGTAGCCTGGGAAGCGGGCAGTGGTTCAGGAGCACAGCAAATGGAGGTGGTGGCATCACCAGTCAGAAGCCAGGACTGGAGTTTTGTTGAGTGAGAAGTTCAGGCTGGTCAGAAGCAGACACAAGTTAAGCACCAGGAATCCTCAGCCTGTTAAAAGTGCTGAGGCTTGGACGCCCCACTTAGGCCTGAGGTGCAAACCCAGGGCCTGAGGAGGTCAGAATAGAACATCCGAGGCTCCGCTCAGTGCAGTCTCTGCCTAGAGCACGCAGGGGGAGGTTTGCTGGAGCCTGGGTGGCGGGGCCCAGGAAGAAACATCTAGTGTTACCTGAGGTCTCCTGAGGATAGGAGGGACTGGGGCTGGGGCAGGGAGACTGAGATAAGTCCGTCCAATGGAAAGTGGGGCAACAGCCTCTGTAGCATCTCAGTTTTCAGCAGCTGAACCTACAACGTTCAAACTTTGGAGGTTTTAAAAGAAGCTAATTTGGAAAGACAGAAAATACACAGAGGCCACGTAATCAATGCTTGACCTTCAGGCAAGAGCAACAGCCACCTTCTTTAGGTTTCCAGGTGTCCAGACTCATGCTCAGTACCACCTGGGACTTCTGACAATCACCCCTCGCCAATGCCCCCACCACACACCTAACTCACTTGGAGAAACAGCAGGTAGCCTGCTTGGGGCCATGTTTCTCCGTAAGGGAGACGGGCCGATCTGTGGCTGTGAATCTGCCAAAGGGCTTCCGAGAAGACACAGGGGAAAGAACAGACAGCAGGGCAGGGTTCTTGCTTGCTACTCTTTTGGAATCACATGTTCACTATACTAGTAAGAAATTAAGGGATTTTCTGAAAGGCAAGAAAAAAAAAAAAAACCAACCCAAAACCAATAACAACAAACCCAGTCACTAGGGACTGAACCGTGTCCCTCCAACCTTGAGCACCACCCTAGCCCCTAATATAATGGTCTTTGGAGATGGGATCTTCGGGAGTTCTCATAATGGGATTAGTGCCCTCATTAGAAGAGACGCCAGAGAGCTTGTTTTCCCTGCCATGGGAAGACACAGCAGGAAGGTGGCCCTCTGCAAGCCAGGAAAAGAGCTCTCACCAGAGCCCACCCATGCTGTAACCCAGCATCCGGAACTTGGAAAACAGATTTCTGTTGTTTAAGCCCCTCAGTCCACAGTAGGTTATTCTGGCAGCCTGAGCTGACTAAGACACAACAAATGGGCTTTTCTTCTCTTCTCCTGTCTGGTTCTAAAGCCACACTGTCGACCAAAGTGACTGTGACTAGGTGAGTACCTTGAACCAGAGCCATCTCAGCGACCAGTTCTTAATGAGTATGGCACCTCCTGGAAACTGTCAAGGAAATGCAAGGACCCTGAGACCAGAGGATCACCCCAAGGACCAAGGCCTTCACCTACATTCCCATGCACAATCTTGTCAGCTGCCAGTGCTGGTGCAAAGTCCCAAAGATACAGAGACCGAGGGGTGAGCAAGGGGTGGAGGAGACACCAGCCTCCAACCTCACCTGGGACATCTGGGCATTTCAACCCACCAGTATAACAGACAGAGAGCCTGAAATGTCTTCCCCTGGTCCCCTCACATGCTTCACATATGCCACCCCCAAGTCGAGAGGCTTAAGAGTATGGAAAAAGTATCTCCAGGACAGTTACTTCTCAGCTACCTGGGGTACCAGGAAGAACATTTGATCAAAGGTCAAAAGACTTGGCATCTATAGATCGGCTCCTTGGTTTGTAAGCTGGAGCCTCAGGTCAAGTTATTTAACCTGTCTGTGACTTAATTTTCTTTCTTTCTTTAAAAAAGTTTGTTTTTTTATAAAATTTATTTTTAGAGAGAGGGAAAGGGAGTGAGAAAGAAGGGGGGAGAAATATCAACGCATGAGAGAAATATCAATCAGTTGCCCCTTGCAAGACCCCAGCTGGGGGCCTGGCCCACAATCCAGGTATGTGCCCTGACTGGGAATTAAACCTCCAACCTTTTGGTCGGTAGGCCAGCGCTCAATCCACTGAGCCACACCAGCCAGGACTCTGCGCCTTGATTTTCATTTGTTAAAGTGTATCAACACCTCCTGTGTCAGATTATTATGAAGATCAATGAGATAACAAGTCATGGGGGCTCTGTAAATTTTGGTATCCTTCTTAGTTTTCTTACCTTGGCCTCTGTCACTGCCCCTCTGCTCTAAATTTCTCTTAACTTTGTAGGTATTTCACAAAGTTCACTGACTGGAAATAAAAATCTTCTCCATTTTATTTCTTTTATTTAAAGATATGAAAGTATTTTGGAAAGAATTTTGGTCTTAGGTCAAAAGAAAACCCAGTGTTGACTAGCCTGGTGCATAGCATGTGCTTAATAAATATTTGAAGGGAGAAAGGAAGTAATAAGGGAACTCTCCAGGAAAAGTGGGTCACTCTCTTGTCAGGCTCCTGTGCCTTTGATACACTGCACACTCAGAGATTCGGGGGCCTCTCTGTGCATGTCTGTCTCTCTCTGGAATTGTGAGCCTCACTAGGACAGGCACTGCCCAACACTGAGCCTGACTTCTGGCAAAGCTCGGCAAACATGTTTGCAAGGAAAGAATACTTCTCGTGCCTAGAGTTTCCTCTCTTCGCTCAGATTGCCACACTCAATAGCCTAATTTTCCAGGCTAGAAGGAAGGTTTCTATGCCTGACCCTCTCAGTACGAATGGCATAGAGGGTAAGACAGAGTGTGACTCTGCTTCAAGAAAATGACTTGCCTCAAAGACATGTAGGAACAGCTATTTGAATCCATAAAAGTCAGAAAAACACATTTGCCATTAATTTCTATTGATAATGCCAAATTTTCATTGTCACATTAGAAATATTTATCTTTTTGCCTCCCAAATATATCTCTAGTTGTTGTTTGCATGGTATATCTTTTTCCATTTTTGCACTTTCTACCTTTCTTATCTTTATGTCTCACTCAACATGTAGTTGGATTTGGGTTTTTTATCCTGTCTGACAATTTTTGTAGTTTGATGGTGGTGTTTAGTTTATTTTCATTTAATTTAATTACTTATATATTTGGGTTTAAATATACAGTGTTTCTATTTCTTTTTCTATTTACCTCACCTTCTTTGCTTTCTTTTAGAACAATTATTTTCATGTTATTGCCCTCTATTATTAGCTTCTTAGTTATATATTTTTACCATTGCTTCAGTGGCTATATCCTAGAAATTCCATTATAGATTGAATTGTGTCCCCCCATTAAATTCACATGTTGAAGACCTTTCCCTACAACATGACTGTATTTGGAGATAGGGCCTTTATAAAAGTAATTAAGTTAAATGAAGTCAACAGGATTACTGTCCGTGTAAAAGGAGACACCAGAGAGCTCCCCCTTCCCTCTTTCTTCCTCTCTCTCTCCCTCTCTCTGTCTCTCTCTCTGACATCTGAGGACACAATAAGAAGATGGCCATCCGAAGGCCAGGAAGAGAGCCCTCACCGGAACTCAACTGGGCTGAGACCCTGATCTCAAACCAGTCTCCAGAACTATAAGAAAACAAATTTCTGTTGTTTAAGCAACCTAGTCTACAGTATTTTGTTATGGCAGCCCAAGCAGACTAATACAGATTACAACACACAGCTTTAACTCATTAAAATCTAAAATAAATGAGTCATTTTACTAGTTCTAGAACAATGCAAGGATCTTAACATATCTTAAGTCTATTCATTCCCTCCCACTTTCCGTTCTAGTTTATACATTTTAATTCTTACATATTAAAAAAATCTTCTCTATGTGCATTTAAAACCCTACAAGACATTATTATTTTCATCAATATTCATTAAGATTTACCCATTTATTTACTCTCTTATTTCTGCATTCATTTTTTTCTGCTTTTCTAAAGTTCCATATTGATAATTTTCCTTCTGCCCAAAAGAATTTTCTTCAATATTTCTTTTAGTGCATATTTGCTACTGACAAATGCTCTCGTTTTTTATATATTTAAAATATCCTCATTTACCCTTCATTATTGGTGAGTATTTTTACTAATTATAGAATTCTAGATTGGCTTTTCAATGCTGTAAAGATGTTAGTTCACTTTGGACTTCCATAGTTTTGAATGCAGAGTTAGACATAAGTCCTATGGTGGCTCAACTGAAGGTAATCTGTCATTTTTACTTGGCTACTTTAAAGATTATCCTTTACTCTTTGCTTTTCAGTAATTTTACTATTATGCATTTAGGTGTAACTCTCTTCGTATTTATATTTAGGGTTCTAAAGGCCTTCTCAAATTTGTGAATTTATGTTTCATCAATTCTGGAAAATTTCTGGTCTGTTTTCAAATATCGCTCTGTTTTATTTTTTTTCTCTCTCTCTCCCCACCCCCTGTTCTGGGACTTCAATTACAATTATGCTAAAATTTCCCTATGTCCAAAATATGACATATTCTTTCTGGCTTTTCCAGGCTTTTGTCTTTGTGCTTCAGTCCAGACATTTTCTTCTGATGTATCCTCCAATTCACTAATCCTCTCTTCATCTGTGTCTTGTGCTTTGAACTCATACAATATGTTCTTAATTTTAATTATGTTATTCAGTTATAAAATTGCCATTGATTTTTTAACATATTTCTATTCTTTGTGGAATTTTCCACTTTGTCTTTTATCTCTCTGAGTGTATCAATCAGAGGTTATTCTAAAGTCTAAATCTGATCATTTCAATAACTGGGTTTCCTGTGGGCCAGTTTCTATTATCCATTTATTTCTTTTTTTTAAAGAATAAAAAAACATTTATTTGAACAAAAAGGAGCTGCAGCCTCAGAGACACAGATTCATGTAGCAATTGTGTTCCACTGAGACAAAACCACCTTTTAAGATGAAAGTTCCCACCCGAGTTCTCAATTAGGTTTGTTTTACATAAATGAGTTTCACAAGTTGTGCAGGTCTGATTGAACAGGGCAGGTCTCAGTCCTTTGGCAGAAAGATGAAACCAGGGTTTCCCTGCGGTAGTTGATTCAGATGGCATAAATAAGCATGGCATAGTACGGAAAGCCGAGAATTTAGACTGAGGTTCTTCCCAGTATACAGAGTGAGAAGCCCCTGTCAGCAAATGGCCACTAGGCACTTATTTTATTATTTATAAAATTTTGACCCTTGGTTAACCATGGGGAGTCCATCTCAGTAGATAAATTCCTTCTTTGGGTTCATATCAAATGAATGTTGCTCCTTGGGGTTTACAACATGAAGAAATTACTATAAATAATTTTAGTTCTAATTTGCACAAGGTAGAAGGTTAGGCTTTCTGACCTATTTTTTTAAATATATTTTATTGATTATGTTATTACAGTTGTCCCAATTTTTTCCCCTTTGTCCCACCTCCACCCAATACCACTATTTCCTCCAGCAACACCCCCAACTTAGTTAATGTCCATGGGTCGTGCATATGAGTTTTTGGTCTTCTCCATTTCCTATACTATTCTTAACATCCCCCTGCCTATTTTGTACCTAACAATTTATGCTTCTTAATCCCTGCATTTTCTCCTCCTTCCCCCTCCCAACTGATAACCCTCCAAATGATCTCCATATCTCTGATTCCATTCCTGTTCTAGCAGTTTGCTTGTTTTTTTTTCTTTTTAAGATTCATTTGTTGATAGTTGTGAATTTGTTGCCATTTTAATGTTCATAGTTTTGATCTTCTTTTTCTTAAATAAGTCCCTGTAACATTTCATATAATAATAGCTTGGTGATGATTAACTCCTTTAGTTTTACCTTGTTTAGGAAGCACTTTATCTGCCCTTCAATTCTAAATTCAATTCAATTTAGAATTTAATTCTAAATGATAGCTTTGCTGGATAGAGTAATCTGGGTTGTAGGTCCTTGCTTTTCATCACTTTGAATACTTCTTGCCAGTCCACTCTTGTCTGCGTAGTTTCTTTTGCAAAATCAGCTGACAATCTTATAGGAACTCCTTTGTAGGTAACTGTCTCCTTTTCTCTTGCTGCTTTTAAGATTCTCTCTTTATCTTTAACATTGGCATTTTAATTATGATGTCTCTTAGTGTGGTCCTCTTTGGGTCCAACTTGTTTGGGACTCTCTGTGCTTCCTGGACTTGTCTATTTCCTTCACCAAATTAGAGAAGCTTTCTTTCACTTTGTTTTTCAAATACATTTTCAATTTCTTGCCCTTCCTCTTCTCCTTCCGGCATTCCTATGATTCAGATGTTGGTACATTTGGAGGTGCCCGAGAGGTTTCTTATTCTATCCTTGTTTGTTTGTTTGTTTGTTTAATTTTTTTCTTCTTGCTATACTAATTGAATGCATTTCTCTTCCTTATATTCCAAATCATTGATTCAAATCTCAGTTTCACCGCCCCCCTTCATTGTTGTTTCCCTGTAGATTTTTCTTTATTTCACTTAATGTAACCTTCATTTCTGCCTGGGTTTTTTTATGCTGTTGCCATACTCAATGAGTTCTTTGAGTATCCTCATAACCAGCATTTTGAACTCTGCATCTGATAGGTTGCATATCTTCATTTCATTTCATTCTTTTTCTGGAATTTTATTCTGTTCTTTTATTTGGGCCATATTTCTTTGTCTCCTCAATTTGGTAGTCTCCCTGTGTTTGTTTCTGTGTATTAGGTAGAGCTGCTTTGACTCCCTGTCTTAGTAGCATGGCCTATTGCAGAAGAGCATACCTGTAAGTTGTATGGGGCAGAACCTTAGGTGCTTGCCAAGGTAGGGCAACTCATTTCACCATTTTGTGGCTCTGTGGTGGGGGAGGGCTCAGAGACAGGACAATGCCGCTGCATGGTCTCTGCAGTTTTGTCTGAGAGGAAGCTGTTTCCCAGCTCTTGCCATTTCCAGTGACTTCACTTTCTCCCCATATGTGACTTGTGCCATTTCAGCTCTTACCCCGGTGCTGAATCCCAGAGGAGGTGGGTATGCATAAGTCCTGCATCCATGGGGGCCCTGTAAGCAGACTCTCCTGAAAATCCAGCAGTTTCTTGCACTATCCCAACCCCCACTGGTTTTTACAGCCAGAAGTTATTGAGATTTATCTTCCTGACACTGGAACCCTGGGCTGCTAGGGGTCCCTCACTCCCGAGGTATCCCTCCAGATTTTTATCCACTACAGATGAATGTGGGACCACCCATTCCACCGCCACTCCACGACACTCCCCCAGCTCTGTGCTACTCTGTGTCTCTGCCCCTCTTACCTGTCAGGATGAACGTGGTTTCTTTAAATCCTCGGTTGTTGGATTTCCATACAGCTCAATTTCCTGATGGTTCTGAGTGATATTTGCCTTGCCGTCTAGTTTTAATTTTTCAGTAGTTGTGTGAGGATGGGAAGCATGTTTACCTACACCTCCATCTCTAATCTTCTGATTGGGCTATTTACTTCTTCTCTTGGTTGTGGGTCATTTGGTCTTGTCTTCTGGTTTGCCCAGTAAATTTTGATTAAATGTTACGTGTTGTATACAAAAATCGTGGAACCAATGTGATACTGTGCATGATGCTCTCTTTCTGCAGAGATTATCTTTTGCTTTTGTAAAGCATTTAGTATAGAGGTGGACTGTCTCAATCTGGTTTGAGTCAAAGTTGTATCTTTGTGACAGTTGATGTTTTTTTATTTGACCTTACTGCTAGTATGACCTTTCAGAGGTCCTAACCAAAAACTAAGGCTATTACCTGGGCCTCTCTGAGACTGCCAAAACTTTGCTCAGCTTTTTAACCTTTAAGTCACTGTTCTTATAAGTAAATGCCTTGAGGAGAATAATAGTACTGTTATGGATGAAATGTTTGTGTCCCCCAAATACATATGTTGAAGGCCTATCCACCAATGTAATGGTAGAAGGAAGTAGTCTTTGGGGGGTAACTAAGTTTCTATGAGATCTTGAAGGTGGGGCCTCCATGATGATGTTAGTGCTCTTGTAAGAAGAGGAAGTGATACTAAAGTTTCCTCTCTCTGCCATCACCTTGATCTCAGACTTCCAGCTTCCATAACTGTGAGAAATAAATGTCTGTTGTTGAAATCCCCCAGTCTATATATTTTGTTATGGCAGCCCAAGCTAAGGCAAGTGTCAGCTGTTGGGCTCATCTATGTGTCCCCTCTCTCCAGGACCATGCCCTCTCAAGTTCTCCTTGTCTTGGGTAGATTTCTGGTATTTTCAGACATATTTTAAAAATTATCCAGCTATTTTAGTTGTTTGAGGTAGGAGCTTTGGTTTGATCCAGGTTGGTTTTCCTGAGCCAGAAGTAGAGGTTTCGACTATTCCTTTAGCATAATTTCCCAGCTTTAATGATGGTTAGCACAAAAGTTTAGAAAATTGGATTTGAAGTAATAAATGCCATCTGGGTGGGCAAAAACAGAACACAAATTGGTTCAACTAATTGGAAAAAGTAGAAAGTTATAGTTTTCTATTAAGGTAAATCATTCTACTTAAATTGGTGTAAGAAGCTTTTTCGCACTCACAAGAAACATAGAATATATCACAGCCAACTTCCCAGTATTTTCCCCCACAGTGAAGTATACCTTTGGTTTATAGTAGCAAGAATTAGGAGAGCTCCTAGCATCCCCAGCCCTCCACCAGGCTGTGGATAACTCCGCAAGGTGTTTGCCAGGTCCCTAAGAAAATAACGTGTTTGACTCTGACATAGCACAGGCAAACTCACTCAGCAAACATATAGCAACAAGTTTAAAAACTCTTATCTTACTTCTCCAAAAGTTTCAGAATTTGTTCTTCTAAAGTGCAAATATCCATAAAAATTGAGATGAAAGAATAAACAAACAAAATAAATTCCATAAAAGAGCAGAGACGTGCTACAGACAACTACCTGTCAAAGGGCCACTGCTGTTTCAAGCTTTGCCCTAAAAGATGGTTCATGTCACATGGGTGAAAGGGTCAGCAAAGCCCAAATTTCAACCTGTTATGGTAGAGTATCAGGATAAATTGGTTAACTCAAAGACCAGGCTGCATGCTGTATCTTAAACTGTCTATCCTATAGGAAGAGAGGGAAGACAAGAGCAGTTGGAAGGCTGAGGGTATTGACGGCAGGTACTCACATTTTGATGAGCAACTGGGCTGTATGACCAAGCCTGGATGTAACTACCGGCAAATATATAGCTAAGGCTACAAAGTGAAACGCCTTGGAAACTAGGTGGCCGGAAATAAATCTGCAGGCCCAAGAGACCATTCCCTAAGAAGTTTATAGACTTGCTAATGTGATCATGCTTTGGCCTCCAAATATGATTGGGAGATTCAAGACCAATAGTTCAAACTGGATTGCTTCAGGTAACACAATAAGAGATGATGGCAGGAAGGCCATGGGGGTCTCTGAACTCTCCCTGGTGGGACAGACACAGAAGAAAAAAAATGGTTCCAGGCAGGCTAAAATCATAGAATCTATTAGGACTAAATGGGTCCTCCTTGTAGATCTAGTCTAAATTTCTTATAGAAAATGAACTGACGCCACCCAAGCAACCCCTTTTTACCTGTCAGGACTCGTATTAATTCTTCTGCAAAGCCTTCCATCCCTCCACTTGGCAGCTTTCTTCTTTGACATTTTCTAATCTACAATGTGAGCTCCATAATTTCGGAGGTTCAAGCCAACAGAATACCCTCAATAACGTTTCTCGAATGGACAAGTGAGGATCGATGTGTGCAAAGCCACATGAGCAAGACATGGGCCAGTTGTCCCGAGCTCCTGCCCAGGTAGTTCAGTCAGGCTTCAATTTTGGTTTACAGGTTTGAGGAAGCCCTGCAAAAGTAAAAGATAAAAAAATCCCAACATAATAAAAGATAGAGAAAATAATATAATGAACCACTGTGTACCCTTTACTAATGTCTAATCTTATTTCTATGTATACCTGCACCCACTTTCCTTCCAGCTACATAAAACTTTAGACACAGCCCTGACCAGTGTAGCTCAGTTGGTTGGGCGTCAGCCTCCAAAGCAAAAGGTTGCTGGTTTCACGCCCAGTCAGGGCACAGGCCTGGGTTGCAGTCCTGGTTGGCAACTGATCAATGTTTCTCTCCCTCTCTTTCTCCCTCCCATCCTCTCTTTCTAAGAATAAATAAATAAGGCCTTTAAAAATAACTTTAGAAATAAATTCCAGATATCATTTCATCTGTAAATACTTTAGCATCTATTTCAAAATACTTAAAAATATATTAAAATATTTGAATAATATAACCATAGTATTTTAATCCTAAATAATATAATACTTTCAAAATATCAAATATCCCATCAGTGTTCATATTTACAAGTATTCTATGAAGGTCACCTTTTTCTCTTTTTACCATTTGTTTCATTTAAGATCTAAATGCAATTATTTTCTTTGCAATTAATTATTGAATAACTGGGTCCTTTGTCTTGTAGTTTCACACGATCTGGATAGCTTTTTTATTGTGTCCCCATAGCGTTGTTTAATGTGTTCTCCTGCACTTTGTGTTTCTTGAAAGGTGGTGATTGATCTAGATGGGACTTGATCAGATTGAGGTTTGATGTGTGTGTGTGAAGTGTCCAGACTATTTCAAAATTGGTGCTGAGTTTTTCCATTAGAAGGCACCTCGTGTCGGGTTCTCTTTTCGTGGTGTTAGTGGCCGTTGCTGATCATGCCTAGATCCATTAATTCATTAGAAATGCAAAATGATGATATTTTATCCATTATTTTTCATTTTTTAGCTGGGCATACTTTTATAAAGAGAAATGTCCACTCGTCTACCATATAAAACCTTTTAACCAAGACCATGCTTTCTCTCAAATTAGAAACCTCTGCAGGAGGATGAACAACGTTATGCAAACCTTCATTTATTCTTTATTTTCTTGGCAAGAATTAACTGGGAGATGGTGGCCTGAAGGCTGCAGAGAAGAGATCTTGCTTGGCTCTTCCCCTGCCCGTCCACTGAGGGCCTGCCTGCTCTGAGGTTTCCTTAAGAAGCATTGTTCTGGGGTTTTGCTCTACAGGCCTACCCTTTCTCTTTGAAAACATTTTCTCCTGTAATTAAAGGAGTTTCTTATTTGGGGAACAGATAAAATCTCATCAAAATTATATTTTTAAAAAGTCATAATCCAGAAGCTGCAAAGATCTGGCTCTAGGGAAATTTGGAATTGAGGAAGGGTGCCAATCAGGGCAGAATTTAAGACAAGAGTTTATAATCTTTCATTCTCAGCACTGAGAATATCCCAAGGAAATGCCAAGTAAAAAAGTAAAATCAGTGATTGATTTTCCATTTCGAGAAACTGACCAAGTTTCTTGATCAAATACTGATTGCAAGTCTAACTCAAGGTTGAGCAGATAAAAAGAATCCTCCAGGGAGGGCATTCCCCCTTTGGGTCTTAGCATGCTGCGATTTTGCAGAACCAGATCCTGGCAATCAGAGACCTCACTTGTTCCACCACTGAGGCTTCGCCGGCAATTCCTGGCTCCCGTTAACACGCCCTTGGGTGCGTGTTGGGGCCAGGCTGGGAGAGTGGTCCCTGTCATACTGGATGCAGTGGTTAAATGGAATTTCTACCCTTGGATTGAGGGAAGAAAGTCTTCTTTCTCATGAATTTCCTGAGTCCCGGGCCCCTCTCGGCTACCCCAGACCCCCAGGATTCAGGCCCCGGGAAAATCCTGGCCTCTGTTGGCAGCTCCTCCTAGGCTCCCGCCACGCTCCCTGGTGGTTTGCTAAGTCATGGCGCGGCCTTGGAATTGTCTGTTTGTACCTGTTTCCCCAGCTGTAAAGTAATAAAGTTGGACTGGAGCCTAGATTTCCAGAACCATCCAGGAAGCTTTCCCAAGGGGCGGGGCGGCGTAAAAAGGCCCCGGTAGCTCGCAGCCCCAAGAGAGAACCCAAGACCCGCGCTGTCCTGCCTTTCCAGCAGCTCCACCTTTGGGCCCCCCCGCCTCGGAGCTCGCCTGCGGCCAAGGCGGTGTGGTACACGTCTCCCGGCCCATTCCAGGAGGCTGGGCGGGGCGGACCCGCTGGGCGATCCCACGAGAAAGACTGGTTTCAGCAGAGGCAGGCAAAGGCCGGGCGGAAACAGACCTGTTGCCCTTCTTGAGGCCTTTCGGGTCCCCCGCCCTGCGCAGCTCCACCTGGGTCGGGGGAACGCCCTCCAGCAGGTTGGGCAGCCGGGGGTCAACGCCCTCCCACGCGGGCCCGCCCACAGGTTGCGCCTCTAGGCCACGCCCGGACTTCGCCTCGGGTCCGGGGCTCTGACGCCGCGGAGCCTCAGTTAGGGAGGGAGGGCTCCACCTCTATAGAGGATGCGACGCCAGGAACCCCCGCCACGGGGCAGCTGCCTCCTCCGCTTTTCCCCTTTGTGGTCCAGAAAAGCCTTCAGGAGCTGCAGTGCTCAGGCGACCCCAGGCGGAAAGAAGGATGCGGGACGGCGACTCTGCTGGCGAAAGCCGCCTGGCAAGCCAGCCGGCCACCCCCAGCCGCGCCCGCCCCGCGTGCGTCGCGCCTCTGGGCCCCAGGCGGGGGATTGGATCGCAGCCCCGTCACCGCCAGTTGGCCTCCGCCCAGTCACCCCAAAGCTGTGGGCCGCAGTCTCCAGACTCAGCTCGTGATGAGCTGCGGGGATCGCAGGCCTGGCCCGAGGCCCATAAGGGCGGCCAAGTCCAGCCAACTCAGACCCGGGCTGTGCATGCACGGGCCTGGAGGCCGCAAGAGTCCGCGCGAGCCCGCTCGAGCCTCTGACGCTTGGGCTCGGGCCGCCTGGTCAGCCGGCTCTGGCAGCGTCTCCGCCCTGCTCTGGTAGATGTCGAGACAAGAGGGAGGCGCCTCTGCCCAGCCAGGCTGCAGCCCTGCTGACTGGAGGACAAGGTACTGCCTCCTCTTCGGGCCTCCTTCCGCAGAATAGGGGACCTTTTCTGCTGAGGAAGATGAGCACCACCAGGTCTCCGTCCCTCTCGAGGGCCACGATGAAGCACAGGATGGGACATCAAGGTGTCTTACAGGCCTTCTGTGAAAACGGAAACCTGGATGAAAACAGCCCTTTTTGTGAAGGCTTGCAGGTGACCAAGAGCACATGTCCATGACTGGCTCAAATCTCTACTCTTCTCAAAAACTCCAGGATTGTGCCAGGGGAGGAATGCTGATCAGGAAGTACGACTGTCTGGAAAGTACCCACAGAAACCACAGGCATCTTAGGGCATGTGCAGCTTCCTTGCCAGGCCTGGTTTAGTAGGAAACCAGCCTCGAAGACCAGTTAAGAGAGCATCAGGAGTGTGAGTTCGAGTACTGTACCTGCCGACCGTGGTCAATTTACTTAAAGTCCCTGAATCTCCAGCGTTCTCATTCATGAAAAGAGCCTGTCCTACCTTCAGAGTACAGAGATAACAAAAGGAGACATGGGAACCCGTGGCCACCTTTGGATCCCATACATGAGGCATGTTTTCTTAGCACCTAGTAAAGAGTAATGGCCAAGATTGCTAGGAAGGAGACAGTCCCATCCCCAAAGAGAATTTAAATAAGAACTTTATGTTTCCTCCTACAGAAACGCAATCCAATATTGAAGAAGTATAAAAATTAAGGAATCATTAGAAGCCATCTGTTGGGTTTTAACTTTCTCTTTATATCAAAGAAGTGGAGGAGGGTGGACGGGAATGCTGGGCACCGTACACCTGAGGGAACATTGATTATGGAACCACACGTACCATTCCTGAATTAGAGTCCTGCCTCTACTATTTAAAACACTGTTACCTTAGATAAGTGACTTAGCCTCTCTGAGCCTCAGTTTTCTCATCTGCAAAATGGAGAAAATAATAGCACCAACTACGGGGCTGTTGAGAAGATTAAATAAGATAATGAATATGAAGTGCTTGGCATGAGGCCCCATACGTTGTAACAGAATAAATACTATCCAGTGCTTTTCTATTATTCACGATGGTTCCTATCTTTCCTCCCTTACCAACGTTCTGTTGTAAAATTTTTAACTATACAGAAAAATGGAAAGAATCGTACAGTCAACACCCAGGCGTGTTCCACCCACATTCTACAGGTAACATTTTACTACCCTTGCTTCGTCATATATCTCTGCTCACCCATCCATCCAGCAATCCACCTGTTGTGGTTGCTATTGTATAACCACCACCCCAAAACTTAGTTGCTTAAAACAACAGCCATTTTATTCTGCTTATGGATCGCGTGAGTTAGGAATTCAGACAGGGCATAATGGGGTTGGCTTGTCATTGCTGCATGATGTCTGGGGTCTCAGCTGGGAACACCTGATGGCTTGGGGCTGGAATCCCAGGATGGTAGACTCAAGGTATTCAAACTTACAGGGCAGCTCAGGGCTCCAAGCGTGAGTTCCGGCAGGAAGAAGCTGCGTTGCCGAGTTACATAGCATCATTTCCTACTAGTAGAGGCAGTCGGATTTAAATAGAGGAGAATTGGAGTCTACTTCGTGACAGTGAAGTGGCAAGCTCGTTTTGTAGGAGATCGTGTGGGACAGGAGCTCTTGTTATGGGCGTCTTTGGAGCTGACCACATTTGCTTCTTTGACATAACAGTTATGAAAAATGTCCACCCTAAAAGCTCCCCAAATTCTCTTTCCATGAAAGCATCTGACTCAAGCTCAACGTCCAAGATTTCTTCATTTGAATCAGGTCTAGGTGTGAATAAGTTCCCTCAGGTATGGTTTCTGAGGTATTCTATTTGAAAACCTGTGAACTAAACAGACATGTTATCTTCCTCTCTTGCCTCACCCCCTTACATAAAGGAATAGGGCAGGGATCAGGTAACCACAACAGATACTTCTGCGCAGAAAGGGAGAAAATGGGGGTGGGGAGTCAGCAATGAACCATAACAATTCCTTGGGAGTTGTTTTCCATGGCTCTTAGTTCTGACCCCTGGGATCTTGACCCTGCCCTCTAAGTCATCCTTCCATTTCCATAAGAAATTACCTGCATTTGCACGTAAGTCGCCTCCCGAACCTGCTTATTGCCCATGTAAGTGTGGGAAGTCAAAGACCTCTTTTCATTTTGAATTCTCTTTCATTTTCATTCCAATCTAATTCAATTCCCTTAAAACCTTCGTGGATTTCTTCTGTATCAGTTTGTAATTCCCTCCATTAAACAAAAGCCACACTCACAAATCTCTTCAAAATCAGCCCTCTTTTTACTTTGTGCACTCCATCAGTTTTACTCTGGAACAAGGCCTTTAGAATTGTTAGAAATGCCATCGTTCAACCCAGAGGGTCTGCAAGGCATGCTGACAGTGTCCTTAAAGGCCTTCTGTCTGATCGAAAGGGTCTGCAAGTCATCACCTATAAATTTCCCTGATGTCTTAATGAAGAGTTTTAAGTTGGGCACTTGCTTTCACCTTTACCCTGAAATGTTTTCCTGTCGGTGCCTTGGATTTGATCTTTGCCTGGGAGCTCTTTCTAACCTGGAGAATCTTCTTCTGGGAGAAATTTGGAATGAGCAATTGTTTTTGAATACAGCTACTTCTAACTTCTAAATTCTTCTAAAATTTTAATTCTTGAAACTGATTATTTCCCTTTAGGTCACCTCTCTCTATCATACCTTGTGGTACACAGCTAAAAGAAACCAGGGGATACTTTCCATGCTCTGCGTGGAAATCTCCTTAGGCTGGGGGTGACTTCATGTCTAAGCGCTGGAAATAGCTGGAGGCCCTTTCACTTACATGTCTTGGCACCTGGGCTAGGATGACTTGAAGATTGAGACAAACTAAGTGAAGTGACTGCATGTGGTCTCTCAGCTGGGTTGGTTTTGTTACAACATGGTGGCCTCAAGGTATTGAACTTCTTACTGATGGCTCAGGGCTCTAAGCACAAGTATTCCTGAGAACAAAGTGAAAGTGTCAGGAACTTTTCTGACCAAGTCTTGTAACTCATTCAATATCATTTACACTGAGTGCTATTGGTTGAAGCCGTTACCAGTTCATCAGAGTTAAGGAGGGGAGAATCGGACGCTATGTCTAGGAAGGGGAGTGGCACAGTTGTCTTCTGTTGCTATGGTTGTGCAAGAGCAGGTGAGGAAGGAAATGTTGCTGGAAAATACAATCTGCCTCACTGTCTACATTGTGAGTTTTTTAAAAAAGATTTTATTTATTTATTTTTAGAGAGGGAAAGGGAGGAAGAAAGGGAGAGAAATACCAATGAGTAGTTGCCTCTCATGCGCCCCACAACGGGGACCCAGCCCGCAACCCAGGCATGTGTCCTGACTGGGAATTGAACCAACAGCTCCCCCGGTTCACAGGCCGGTGCTCAATCCACTGAGCCACACTAGCCAGGGCTCATTATCTACATTTTGATGTATTTCCAAATAAATTACAGACATCATTGTACTCCTCCACCAAAAATGTGTGAGATTGCCCCACATCCTCGTTAACAGTTGGAATTGTCCATCTTTTACATTTTAATCATTCTGGTTTGTGTATAGTGGCATCTCGTTGTGGTATTAATTCGCGTTTCTAACTAATGATGTTGACAACTTTTTCACGTGCTTATTGACCATATCTTCCTTTGTGAAGTGTCTTTTCAAATCTTTTGCCCATGTTTTGGACTTTTTATTATTGAATTATTAAGGCTTATATGTTTTATGAATATTTTCCCCCAGTCTTTAGCTTATCTTTTTATATTTTTACTGGCATCTTTTGATGAGCAGAGGACTCTAGTTTTGACAACTTTACCTTATCAGTTTTTCCCTTCACAGCATTTGCTCCCATGTCATATATTAAAAATCTGCCCGTTCACATTTGGGAAGAGGGTCTCCTATGTTTTCATTTAGAAGTTTGATAGTTTTAGCATTTCTATGTGGGCTTATGAGTCATGTTTAATTAATTTTCTAGTGTGGTGTGAGGTGAGGGATGGGGAAGCTTTATCCTGTGTCAGCTCAGCTAAGCTGGAACTACGTTACCCTTCCTTGCATGGCTCTGGGTTAGGGATGCGCACAAGAGAAATCTGTGCCATACTTGGAAGCTAGAAGTGAAGAAATATCCACCTTTAATCTCAAATAATCTATATGGGGCCAGACACTGTCACTTAGCCTCTGGGTCACCTAAGTGAAGCCGGGCAGCAACCAGGCACCCAGCTCCTGCAGCCCCCACCCCACGTTGCCATCTTCTCCTTCTTCCTGTCCCGGGCCAGGGAGCGCCACTCCATGGCGAAGGGCACTAGCTTACTGTGGAGGGTGCCCATGTCATTAAAGTTGTTGGTGGTGAGAGATGCAGGCTCCAGCTTGTCCTTGCTGCCCTCCTCCTAGCTGTCTTTCCTCCCCGTCTACCAGTCCTGCTTATTTCGGGCCCACCACTTAAGCAAAAGCAACAGCTTGACATCGACTGTTTAACCAGCTCTCATAATTGGTAATAAGAAAATCTACAATCAAGAAAACATTCCTATGATAAAACCCTTTTCTGTACCCCCCACAGTGGCCCTGCTTCTCCGATCAAACCCCGACTGCTGCTGGGGTTGGGGCTCGTCTTATTTCCCCCCCTCTACGGGTACCCACTTGCCACAGCACCGTTTGTTAAAGACTCTCCTTTCCCCCATCAGATTGCTTTAGCACCTTCGTCAAAAATCAAATTACTGTATTCATGAGTGTCTGCTTCTGGGTTATCTAGTTTCTTTATTGATCCATTTTTCATCCTTTTGCCAGCACCACACTGTCTTCTTAATTACTATAATTTTATAATAAATCACTCATTTTTGAGTAAGAGATCCATTTTTAATACACAAACTATTGCTGACCTCCGATATAGCTGCTCTGTTTCTAGTGTGTGGCGCTTTAGCAAATACAAAACAGCGAGACAATTTGTGAATGCCTTAAAATGGCCTTGCATTTTACTAATCAGAATGACAACTATAGATATCTGCAAGACAGTCACCTGTGCATGGAGGGACATCATTTGGGGACTCCAGGGCCCTCTATTGACATGCGATGGCCATGCATCCCTCAGTAGGAGAACGAGGTGTTAGCTCCTCATGTATTTTTCTGCTACTGGCATTACTTGTAGCCATGAATTCAGGTGCATGTCCACAGGAGCGTATTTATTTTTACCAGGGAGATAATCAGTTTGAGTTTTCTGATTTTTCAGAATGAGGCTTCTTTTGGAACCGAACAAGATATGCAGGGGTGGGAAATGTACTATCTGGAACTTAAGTCTTTCCTGAAACATTGGATTAGATGTCCCACAAAGATTGTTATGGGTTGAATTGTGTCCCCACACCCCCAAAATTCATGTTTTAGTCCAAACCCCCAGGACCTCAGAAGGTAACCTCATTTGGAAATAGGGTCATTGCAGATATAATTAGATAAGTTAAGATGAGGTAATACTAAACTATTGTGGGCCCTAATCTGAGTGTCCCTATAAAAAGGGGAAATACGGTCCCAGGGACAGACATAAATAGAGGGAAGATGACATGAAGACACAGGGAGGGCACCATCTGCAAGTGAAGGAATGCTGAAGTGTGTCCCCCACCAACTCATTGTTGAAGTCCTAAACCCAAGTACCTCAGAATGCGGCTGTATTTGGAGAAAGAGTCTTTAAACAGGCGATTAAGGTAAACAGAGGCTATTAGGATGGGCCCTCAACCAATCTGACAGGTGTCTTTATTTATATGAGCATCTTTCTGTGCACATGTGAAGAGGCAGCAAAGAAAGTGGCCATCTGCAAGCCAAGGAGATAAACCTTGGGGGAAACCAATCCTACCAACACCTTGATCTTATACTTCCAGCCTCCAGAACTGTGAGAGATTAAATTTCTGTTGTTTAAATGCCCCCAGTCTGTGGCATTTTGTTATGGCAGCCTTAGCAAAATAATACGGGGCCCTTTAGGATTAGAGGAAAATTAGAGTTACCGGGGCAAATTCATGGTTTTCA
The DNA here is from genome assembly GCA_004026545.1 of Mormoops blainvillei. NCBI lineage: Eukaryota > Metazoa > Chordata > Mammalia > Chiroptera > Mormoopidae > Mormoops > Mormoops blainvillei. The sequence goes on from PVJD01000593.1 coordinate 298,242, forward strand.
ATAGACAGAAAGATAGATACAACAAATGTAGATGTACATGTGCGCATACCTTTGCCACATGTGTGTGCATTCACGTACTTCCTGCCTCAGTTCACTGAGAACCCCTGGGAGCGGTGACACTCCAAAGCCATGGGCTTCCCTAGTGTCCGGACCTTGCTTTCTAAATGTCATTCCGGGCAGGCCGAGCAGGGAAAGTACAAGATGAGTCTGGAACATCACCTTGTGCCCGAAAATAAAGAAGGGCTCAAAGAATGATGGGGACATGTAAACAAGACACAGAGGAGCTCCCACCGGTCCAACCTGGGGCGACCATAATCCACTGAATTAAACTGAAATCCATGAGTCTATTCTGACATACGGAAAAAAATGGGGAGAGCAGTGAAATGCTTCCCTATAGTAGAATGCCAGGTGCATAAGGAATGAGTGACAAAATCATCTCACAGCCACAACAGTAACTGATTCATTCAGTAATCAGCAGTGAATGCTAGAACGAGCGGGTAGGGGTTTGAAGAGGAACAAGATATTTACTTAGTCTCAAAGCATCTCCCCACAAATTGTTTATTAATTATGAAGGTAAAAAGAGTACTTTTGTGGTAAAGAAGCTTGGCAAATACACTTAATCAAATTAACACCATTAAGAATGGGACAAGGTGAAATCAGGTGCCAGCTGATAAACGGCAGCTAGGAAAGCATAACACCACCTCTGTGATGTCCCCGCCCAAAATACACAGTCTAATCTAAACATGCGGACTCATCATCCAAACCAAACTGAGGGACGATCTGCAAAATAACTGGCCTGTAACCTTCAAAAGTATCAAGGTTATTAAAGTAAAGGCAAGACAGCTCCAGGTTGAAGGTGGCCAGGAGACTTGACAATTAAATGCATCACGTGATTCTGACTCAATCCTTCTGCCATAAAGGTTGTTATTGAAACAACTAGTGAAACTTTAATGAGGTCTTACAGCAGATGTTAGTAATGTATCCATGTCAATTTCCCAATTTTAGCTATGTATCCTGGTAATTTAGGAGAATACCCTTGTTTGTAAGAAATACATATTCAAGTTTTAGGGAGTCACAGGGTATCAAGCCAGCAACTTCTCATACTGCTTAAGAATAATGAAGTTCTTGGTACTATACCTGCCACTTTTCTGTAGGTTCGGCATTATTTAAAAATAAAAATGTATCTTTAGAAGATACACAGATGGCAAATAAGCAAATGAAAAGGTGTTGAATATTATTGTCACTAGAGAAATGCAAATTAACACAGCAATACGATACCAGTGCACACACATTAGAACAGCCAAAGTCCAAAAACTGACAATTGCTGGCGAGGGTGTGGAGCAACAGGACTCATATTGCTGGTGGGAGTGCGAAATGGCCTAGCCACTTTGGACGACTCTTTCTTACAAAGCTAAACATGGTCTTAACATACAGCCCAGCACTCACACCCCTAGCTGATTTGAATACTTATGTCCCCACAAAAATCTGTACATGAATATTTATCATAAATTTATTTATAATCACCACAGACTAGAAGCAACCAAGATATCCTTCAATAAGTGAAAGGATAATCAGTGGTAGATTTATTAAATGGAATACTATTTAGTGATAAAAAGGAATTAGCTATGCAAAAACATGGGTGAATGTTAAATGCAGATTGCCAAGTGAAAGGAGCCAGTCAGAAAATGCTGTATTATATTATTTCATTTGTATGATATTTTAGAAAAGGCAAAACTATAAAGACAATAACAGATTAGTGGCTGCCGGGGGTTTGGGGAAGAAGGAGACTTAAATAGGCAAAGCACAGGTAACAGTTCAGTAACAGGAACTGTTACTGGAACAAAAAATGGGGTTCAGCTGCCTGGCACCACCAAAAGGCAAACTCTAGACGCAGAGGCTGGTGAGAAGGAAAGAGGTTTTTACTCAGATGCTGAACAACCTGGGAGAATGGGGGACGCCCTGTCTCACAGCTCATCTCCTCCACAAAACCCCGCTGTCCTCAGCAAGTCCAAAGCAAAGGGCAGTGCCCGGAACTCACGCTCCACTTTAAACCGTGCTTTGGAGCCCAAGGAGGCTGCTGCGTGGTCATCCAGGCAGCTTAGCTTATTCCCTGTTGCTCTCTGGCTTCGGGCTCCCTCCTGGAGGCTGTGTGTGGAGCTGTTGCCACCGATGGCCATGCGGCTTCTAGGGCCACAAGGACCCATGCTCCTAGGCTGGAGAGTGTGCGAACACAGCAGCGAATTCTCCACCAGGTGAGAGAGAGAGACAGAGACAGACAGAGAGAGAGACACACCCCTCCTGGAGGCCATGGGCCACACTACTGCTACTAAGGTCACGTGGCCCATGGAGAGGACAGGCCAGTGCATTGTCCAAGCGCATGTCTCCAGCAGCAAGCAATAAGCAAGGGAAGAGTCTTTCTTTCCCTGGGTTTATATTAGTTTTAGGTGTGGCCTGGACCAGGTGCTTTCTCAGAATGACCAACTGACTTCCGAAGTTTTCCTGCGCTTTGGGTGGGCCCACCTCCCAACCAATCCCTACTTTTCCCAGGCTAGACTGATAGGCTTCTTTGGCCAGCACCTCCCTCTTCTGCGATTTTAGCTTCTATTGCGCACATGCCAGCCTTCCCCTGGTCCCACCGCCAATCTGGTACTGAAAACAGATAGGAGGGCTTTTCCTCTCTTGTCCAATTATCTTGCCAGCCTTGTGTGAGCTCAGTGTAAGAACTTCTTCCTGCCACCATCTTGCCTGGGGCAGGGGGAGACTCCCGTGGGGCTTTGTCAGCTCTGGGCCCCCTCCATACCCTAGTTGCCCACACTCCTGGTCCCCCAGCACGGAGAGGCTGAACCAAAAGCCGAAGTGAAGACACCGACCCTGGAAACCCCGAATGACCTCTCAGGTAGCACCGAGGGCAGCCTCAACAGGAGGGGCAGGGCACCCGCAGCCAGGAACGGGACTTCTGCACTCGGGCAGAGCGCATGCAAGGCGCAGCTCGGTTACACGTGGCCTCACAGTGTCTCAGAAGTGCTCCGAAACTCAAAGTCCTTGCCATGGCCTTGGGTGCTTTGCGAAGGTATTGTCTGGCTTCAGGCCACCTCCTCAGCGCCCCCAGGAGCAGTGGTTCCCTGAGGAAGTGGCTCCCAGGTTCCAGGGCCTAGTGGCATCTCCCCCAGGGGCCCCCCCTATTCCCCTGCCCTCAGCCCACTCCCGGCAGCACGGACAGGCCATCTATCGGTAAGAAAACTGTTCTTGTGATGGTGGGTACATGACACTAGGAGTTTATCACACTCTTACAACTGTTACAGGAGAAACTCCCAGAAACCCCATTCTTCTCACCAATGTAGTGAAGAATTAAAGATCAGCGAGTCTATTAGCGTGCAAGCAGGGTATATTGGTGATCTGTTCTCATGGAAGAGAACGGGCCTAACTAAGGTGGCGGTTGGGGGCTGAAAGGCATGGGCTCAGGGAGAAGCAGGGTAAGGGTGGCAAAGATAAGGGTGGTCAAAGGGCCGGATGCCAAGCACAAGGGTGGTGAGGGCCTCAGTGGCCTGCGAGCACGCGGCCAGTGGCCAGGTGGCCTGAGGCCTCGTGGCCTGGCTGGACAACCAGAAAGCCAAGAGTGTCAAGCCTGCCAAGCCCAGAGTACTTTGTCCTGAGGACTTATATAGTTGGTGGGATGGGGTGGGGGAGGGCGGTGAAGAAGTTCCATATTGATTATCAGGTAACGGTAGTGCCAGCTTTCTGGGATGTGGGCATGAATGCCCAAAGTTATAAATGGGCTTCTTCCTTTAGGCACTATGGGCCCTTCCCGACCTTTCAGGCCTCGGGATGAAAGCACAGTTTCAAAGGCTTTCTTTCCCACATAATGGAAAAGATACAAAGAAGTTCAAGGACTAATGAGTCAATGGGTGGGACCTGTATCCCTCCTCCTCCCTGCCTTTATTTCTCCTCTGGCTGCTCATTCTACTATAAACAGAACTTTACTGCACAAACAATTAATCTTAATTTGTGTAAATTTTAAAAATTATTTAGGAAGTCAGAGAATCCCAGGATAGTATGCAGTTGCTGACGAAATAATTTAACTACCACTATGTATTAAAGAATCTCACTGAAGGGGGGGAAAGGTGCTGACCTAAGGAACTTGGGAAGTGGGTGAAGACTTTAGACTAAAGGCAAAATGAACTACACATAAGTACTGATCTCTAGGCGATAAAGTATTTCCCATAGGGTAATTGTAAACAATTGTAAAAACCACTATATACGAGGGAAGATCCAAAGAAAGCTGGAATTATCTCCCAGAGGTCCGTGCCCTTGTAGTACGGTCTTCCCCACTAGGTGAGTGTTCTAGGAACCCATCTTTATCAGTGTACCAGCTGGCGATGTTGTGAGAGGCTATGTTCAGTTTCAGTGAATATTTTTTTAGACGATGTCAGTGCATTTGCCCATTTCATGAAGGGTGATTTACAAGTGCACCTGCCCACATCACACTGAGCGTTCAGCAGTGTTTGACCAAAAACGGCATGAACCCCATGCCCCACCCTTCCTATTCATGCGATCTCACCCCCAAGTGACTTTTTTTTTGTTTGTTTTCCCTAATGAAAAAAGTCCTCAAAGGGAAACATTTTGCCAGTGTAGAAGAAGTGAAACAAAAAAATGGCCGAAGTACTAAAAGACATAAAAATCAATGAGTTTGAAAACTGAGCAGTGGAAAAAAAAACATCTTGATAGGAGTATTGCATCGAATAGAGTACTTTAAAGGTGACTGAAGTTAAAACATGTAAGAATACATAAACACTGTTTAAAATTTTTTTAATTGTTCAATTACAGCTGTCCCCATTTCCCCCCCATTACTCTTCCCTGCCCTACCCACCCCCCACCTTCCACTTTCCATCCTCCCCACTCATTGTCTTTGTCCATGGGTCCTTTATACATGTTCCTTGATGACCCTTCCCTTTCTTTTCCCCGTTATCTCCCTCCCCCCCACCTCTGGTCCCTGTCAGTTTGGTTTTTAGTCAATGTCTCTAGTTCTATTTTGCTCACTTGTTTTATTGATTAGGTTCCACTTATCGGTGAGATCATATGTTATTTGTCTTTCACTGCCTGGCTTATTTCACTTAGCATAATGCTCTCCAGTTCCATCCATGCTGTCGCAAAGAATAGGAGTTCCTTTCTTTCTGCTGCATAGTATTCCATTGTGTAAATGTACCAGTTTTTTGATCCACTCACTTACTGATGGGCACTTAGGCTGTTTCCAGTACTTGGCTATTGTAAATAATGCTTCTGTGAGCACTGGGGTGCATAGGTTCTTCTGAATTGGTGTTTCAGGATTCGTAGGGTGTAATCCCAGCAGTGGAACTGCCAGGTCAAAAGGCAGTTCCATTTTTAGTTTTTTGAGGTGATTTTATACTGTTTTCCACAGTGGCTGAACCAGTCTGCAATCCCACCAACAGTGTACTAGGGTTCCCTTTTCTCCACAACCTTGCTATCACTTATTGTTTATGATGGCCATTCTGGCTGGTGTGAAGTGGTATCTCATTGTGGTTTTAATTTGCATCTCCCTGATGGCTAGTGATGCTGAGCATCCTTTCATATGTCTCTGGGTCCTATATGTGTGCTCCTTGGAGAAATGTCTGTTCAGGTCCTTTGTCCACTTTTTAATTGGATTATTTGTCTTCCTGGAGTGGAGTTGTGTGAGTTCTTTATATATTTTGGAGATCAAACCCTTGTCCGAGTTATCATTGGCAAATACATTTTCCCATATGGTTGTTCCCTTTTCATTTTGCTGATGTTTTCTTTAGCTGTGCAGAAGCTTTTTAAGTTTGATGTAGTCCCATTTGTTTTTTCTTTCCTTTATATCCCTTGCCCTAGGGGATGTATTGATGAAAATATTCCTGTGTGGAATATCTGAGATTTTCCTGACTATGTTCTCTTCTAGGACTTCTACAATGTCTCGACTTATATGTAAGTCTTTTATCCATCTTGAGTTTATTTTTGTGTATGGTGTAAGTTAGTGGTTGAGTTTCTTTTTTTTTTTTTTTTCTTTTTGCAAGTACCTGTCGAGCTCTCCCAACACCATTTGTTGAAGAGGCTATTTTTACTCCATTTTATGCTTCTGCCAGCTTTGTCGAATATTAATTGACCATAGAGACATGGGTTTCTTTCTGGGCTCTCAAATCCGTTCCATTGATCTTTGTATTTGTTCTTATGTCAGTACCAGACTGTTTTGATTACAGTGGCTTGTAGAATAGTTTTATAGTAGGTATTGTGATTCCTCTAACTTTATTCTTCTTTCTCAAAATTGCTGTGGCTATTCGGGGTCACTTATGCTTTCATATAAATTTTTGAAATGTCTGTTCTATATCTGTGAAATGTGTCATTGGTATTTTAATAGGGATTGTATTGAATCTATAAATTGCTTTGGGTAGCATGGACATTCTGATGATGTTAATTCTTCCAATCCATGAACATGGTATATGCCTCCATTTGTTTGTGTCTTCCTTAATTTCTTTCTTCAGTGTTGTATAGTTTTCTGAGTATAGGTCTTTTACCTCCTCAGTTAGGTTTATTCCTAGGTACTTTATTTTTCTTGTGGCTATAGTAAATGGGATTTTTTTTCTGATTTCTGTTTCTGATATTTCATTGTTGGTGTACAAAAATGCCTTCAATTTCTGAATATTGACTTCGTATCCCATTGTTTTGCCAAATTCACTTCTTAGGCTGAGTAGTTTTTTGGTGGAGTCTATAGGGTTTTCTATGTACACTATCATGTCATCTGCAAACAATGATAGTTTTACCTCCTCCTTTCCAATTTGAATGCCTTTTATTTCTTTTTCTTGTCTGATAGCTGTGGCTAGAATATCCAATACTATGTTGAATAGATGTGGTGAAAGTGGACACCCCTGTCTGGTTCCTGATCTTAGTGGGAAAGCTTTTAGTTTTTACCCATTGAGTATGATGTTAACTGTAGGTTTCTCGTATATGGCCTTTATTATGTTGAGGGATGCTCCCTCTACTCCCACTTTGCTGAGTGTTTTTATCATAAATGGGTGCTGTACCTTATCAAATGCTTTCTCTGCATCAATTGATATGGTCATGTGATTTTTGTCTTTCCTTTTGTTTATGTGATGTATTATGTTTATTGATTTGCAAATATTGTACCATCCTTGCATCCTGGGATGAATCCCACTTGATCATGGTGTGTGATCTTTTTAATGTATTACTGGATGTAGTGTGCCAATATTTTGTTGAGGATTTTAGTGTCTGTGTTCATCAGTGATATTGGTCTGTAGTTCTCCTTCTTTGTTCTTCTTTATCTGGTTTTGGGATTAGGATGATGCTGGTCTCATAAAAAGAGTTTGGGAGTCTTCCCTCTTCTTGGATTTTTTGCACTAGTCTGAGAAGTATAGGAGTTAGCTCTTCTCTAAATGTTTTATAAAATTTTCCTGTGCAGCTGTCCAGTGCAGAACTTATGTGTGCTGGGAGGTTTTTGATTACTGCTTCATTTCTCTAGCTGTTATTGGTCTGTTCAGGCTTTCTCCTTCTTGATTCATTTTTGGAAGACTTTATGTTTATAGAAATTTGTCCATTTTGCCCAGGTTTTCAAATTTCTCAGCATATAGTTGTTCATAGTAACTTCTTACAATCCTTTGTATTCCTGTGGTATCAGTTGTAATTTCTCCTCTTTCATTTTTGATTTTATGTATTTGGGTCCTCTCTCTTTTTTTCTTGATGAGTCTGGTTAAAGACTTGCTGATTTTGTGTATCTTTTCAAAGAATCAGCTCCTAGATTTATTGATCCTTTGAATTGTTCTTTTGGTCTCAATGTTATTTAATTCTTCTCCGATCTTCATTATTTTCTTCCTTCTACTCATTCTGGGCTTTGTTTGTTGTTGTTCCTCCAGTTCTTATAGATGTAGGGTTAGGTTGTTTATTTGAAATGTTTCTGTCTTTTTTAGGTAGGTCCGTATCACTATGAACTTCCCTCTCAGGACTGCCTTTGCTGTGTCCCATAGGTTTTGGACTGTTGTGTGTTCATTTTCATTTGTTTCAGAAACTTTTTGATTTCTTCCTTGATTTTATTATTAACCCATTCACTGTTTAATAGTATACTATTCAATCTCCATGAGTTTGAATGTTTTTGAGTTTTTCTCTTGTGGTTCGTTTCTAGTTTCAAGTCTTTGTGGTCCAAGAAAATATTTGGTATGCTTTCAATTTTCTTGAATTTTTTGAGGCTTGTTGCATGTCCAGTCATGTCATCTATCTTTGAAAATATTCCATGCACATTTGAAAAGAGTGTATTTTGCTTCTTTGGGACAAAAGGTTCTATATATATCAGTTAAGTCCATTTGATCTAGTGCGTGATACAATTCCACAATATCCTTGTTGATATTTTTTTTTGGAAGATCTATCCATTGTTGACAGTGGGTTGTTAAAATTCCCTACTGTAGGTGTGTTGCTGTCTATATCTTTCTTGAAGTCCTTCAAGATTTTTCTTACATATTTGGGTCCTATGTTGGGTGCATATATATTTATAATACTTATGTCTTCTTGATGGATCCTTCCCTTGAGTATTATAGAGTGTCCTTCTATGTCTCTTTTTATGGCCTTTGTTTTGAAGTTTTTTGTCTGATACAAGTACTGTGACTCTGGCTTTTTATTTCCTGTCTGTTTGCTTAGAATATTTTTTTCCAACCCTTCACGTTCAGTCTATGTAGGCCTTTTGTTCTGAGGTAGGTCTCTTGTAGGTAGCATATGTGCAGTTCACATTTTCTTATCCATTCAGCTACCCTATGTCTTTTGATTGGAGCATTTAATCCATTTACATTTAATGTTGTTATTTATAGGTACTTATTCATTTTTCCCCACTGTACCTGTGTTCTTATCTCTCTCACTCTTTTTCTTCATCTTCTTAAAGCAGTTCCTTTAGCATATCTTGCAGTGTCTGTTTGGTGGAGGTATATTCTTTTAGGCTCCTTTTGTCTGGCAAACTCCTTATTTCACCTTCCATTTTAATAGAGAGCCTTGCTGAGTAGAGTGGTCTTGGTTGCAGGCCTTTGCTTTTCATTACTTGGAATATTTCTTGCCTCTGCCTTCTGGCTTGTAGTGTTTCTGTGGAGAAGTCGGCTGCTAGCCTTATCAGAGCTCCCTTGTATGTTACTTCCTGTTTCTCCCTTGCTGCCTTTAAGATTCTCTCTTTGTCTTTAAATTTTGCCATTTTAATTATGATGTGTCTTGGAGTGGGACTCTTGGAGTTCATCTCGACTTGGATGCTCTGCTCTTCCTGAACTTGTATGACTTTTTCCCTCATCAAATCAGGGAAGTTTCCCATCATTACTTTTTCAAACAGATTTTCTATCCTTTGCTCCTCTTCTTCTCCTTTTGGTATCCCTATTTTATGGACATTATTCTATTTTATATTGTCCTGTATTCCCTTAATCCCTCTTCATTCTTTTTGAGTCTTTTTTCCTTTTGTTGTTCTTTCTGGGAGTTTTTCCTATCATGTCCTCCAGCTGGCTGATTTGACCTTTGTCATCTAGCCTGCTTTTTATTCCTTCTACTGTGTTCTTTAATTCAGAAATTATATTCTTCACTTCCTCCTGGCCCTTGTTGATAGTTTCTAATGTCCTTTTTCATGCTGATGTAGTTTGCAGTAAGTTCCTTGTAGCTTCCCTGTAGTTTTTGGTAATTATCACTGAGCTCATTGAGTTCTCTTATAACCACTGTTTTGAACACAGTATCTGATAGTTGACTTGCCTCTATTTCATTTAGCACTCTTTCTGATGATTCCTCCTTTCCTTTCAATTGGGGGTTTCTTTGTGTTTCCATTTTTTGAGAGATTCTTCTTGTTTGCTTCTGCTTCTTAAACTGATCTGTTTTGAATCCCTGGCTTTTGGTGTGAGCTTCTATGGTAGGAAACCTGTGAGAGTCAGTGGTGCTGTCTCCTTGATCTCCTGAAGTTGATGCACTCAGGATGCCCTTTATGCCATTTATTTTGGCTCTCTGGTTGTAACATTTTGATTGCTATTGGGTCATTTTTGGTGGGTCCTGTCCTACAGTTGGTTGACTGAGGGTCACTCTACCCACCATGCCTTTTATGCTGTTGTGCAGGTGCTGCCAGAACAAAACCACAAAGCCCAGGAAACAAACCCACACCCGCAAAAATAACTCCCACCCACAATCTCACTATCAACAACAAATGAACCAGTATCAATAAGGGCGTAAAGAGATCAAGACTGTTATAAGAAAGGAGAGCAAATATGAGATGACCTACTGAAAGAGAAAGATTTCAGGAGGGTAGAGGGAGGAGCACTACTAAGAGTTAGGAATTGGAGCAATGTGAAGAGAGAACGTAATATTTACATCATAAATAAAAAAGGGAGTGAATAAGGTAGAATAGAGCATGAGAAGAGGCACATACAGTATTAGGTTTAAGTAGAAATTAAAGTGAGAGAGAGAAAGAAGAAGGAAAAGAAGTAAATAAATAATAAAAATAGGAACCAAATTGGAAAAAAGATCCACCACTGTACTATCAACAACAAATGAGCTAAAATTAATATATGTGGGATGGGAATAAGAGGAAAAAAGAAAGAAAGAAAAGCTTAAGAGATGTCTAGGGAACAGGGAAGTGATTTTGAGATGACAGAGAGAGAAGGAACACTAAGAGTGAGGAATGAAAACCAGGCTAAGACAGGGAAAAATTAAAATTTGAGATGAAAAGAAAAAAGAGGAAAAAAGGGCAGGATGAAAGAGAAAAAGAAGAAAAACAGGTTAAGACAGGGCAAAATTAAAATATGAGATGAAAAAGAGTAGGAGAGGGGAATGGTAAAATATGAGATTTAAAATACAAAATTAGTGAAGATGTAGAGATCAAATTGAAAAAAAAAATGCAACAGCTACCCTACCCACAAACAACAAGCAAAGATGGCTAAAGGTGGAGAGAGAACATGGGTATTTTCAGAGTGGGAAAAAGAATGTGAAATGACCTTTGACAAGAAAATTGGTTTTGAGAGCCTGGATGGGGGAGAAATGGTAAGAGTATGGAATGGAAACAAGCTGTAGCAAGAGAGAAAACAAAATTTAAAACGAAAATAGTAAGGGGAAAGAAAAAGGTAAAATGGGGTTAGAGAAAGGAGGGGCCAAAAATGTGAGTTGAAATAAATTATAGTATAAAATCTAGTGACTCACTATGTAAAAACTTGATGGGCTATGCAGAAAAGAAAATATCGCAAATCATAGAGAAGATCATGGTGGATTTTGTCTCAATAGCATCTAATATTTACCACTGGTTTGTTTTTTTTTTCTGAATCTGCCTCTAGTGACGCCAAGTGGTGACCCCATCTGATCTTAGGCAGCCCGTTGGAGACTTCCAGGGAACTACTGCCTGTGGTTGATTCCTTCAGTTGTTAATCTAGTCACTCTTTGCTCAGCTGTCAGGCTTAAGCACCACAGGGCGGGGCAGAATCCCTCCTGGGTTCAGGGCTGTTGTTTCATCTCAGGCTGCTGCTGCTCAGGGGAGTGGTCTGCCTGAGCAAGATGGCTGCTGCCATATGGGGGATGACTCGGCACTGGGGTCCTCATGTCTACTCTCTCAGTTCTCTCCCCAAAGCTTCTGTCCCAAGTCTCTCCTCAAGCATCTTTAGTCTTCTCTGCCCCTTTCCCTTTGCTGGAGCCCAAGGTAAGTGGCTACAAATGAAAATTTATGCATTGGCTCTCTAAATAGCTCCTTGCATCTCCAGCCCTTCGTCTGGCAGAGAGCAACTCTGCTGCTTTTTCCCATGGGATGTTACATGTGTACTTTTCAGGCTCTGGTGCTCTAAGCTGGGATTGCTCTAAGCTGTGGATTCCAGCTTAGACTTTAGACCCCACATTTCTCAGGGGGATCCAACCGGCCCCTTAAGTATCCCTCTGGTGCTTCAGGTGCTGCCTGTAGGTGCCCAGTCAGCCTTCTGGCATCTCCACTGCACTCCCTATCAGTCAGGTCGTGCTGAAGATGATTCTCATGTCTGTCCGAGGCTATAAGGCTTCCTGCTATTGTTCAGTTGTTTGTTCTGTGTGATTTCTCCACAATTTAGTTGTAATTCCAGATTAGTCCTGGGAGGAGGTCAGTGTGACTTCCACTCACTCCTCTACCATCTTGGATCCACCTCAACAGTTTTTTATAAATAAATTTAGTTGATTTACTTACTTTTTTGGATGATGTATGGTTGGAGCCATGTTTCTCACTGTTGGAGTGGTAGTTTACAGATAAGCAAGGGAAGGAGACTAGAATAATCCATGTGGTAATAAATTAGAATTGGACATGTCAGTATGAATTCATGTTTAGCTTAATGTAGCTAAATCTGGCTACATATAGAAATATTTATAGATACATGTACATTCTCATGTTAGTATACACATTATTTTCCTGCTCTGTCATTTGAGAGGGCCTAGAAGCATTAAGACCCTAGCAGCTATGAATGCATCTGTTACCCACATCTTGGTTTCTAAAATCATTTTCCAATAGAAAGAAGCCAGGACTCCCTGGAGAAAGGGCTGGTTCTAGGACGGGACATACAAGATGAGCCTGGAGCAACCGGTGGCAGAAAGTAACAGAGTGCTGCAGAAACGCACAGCGGTGCAGCTCTGTCAGAGGGGCCCAGGAGCCAACCGGAGAAGCTCCCGGTGGCAAAGCTGGAGTGATTGCATCAGCAAAATATCGGGGTATTGGATCATATCTCAAAGTACAATATAGATATCCATGAGTCCCTACTAATATAAGTAAAGTATTGATTAAATAGCTAGATGGGGTAGAGTAGACAAATCTTCCTTGCAGAATTCCAAATAATTTATGTCTACACTCTGCCCTAATGAGGTGGAGCATTGCTGCCCAATCCTTAAGCACCTTGACTTCCTTCCAAAAAGTACGGTACGAAAAGGCGGGTTTAGCTTTCCCCCGAAGAAACCTGACAAACACCACCTCAGCCAGGTGACCAAGGTCAGAGGAACAGCATGTACCCTTGATAGGAAACAGTGAGAGGACACTTCATCTCTGCGATCTCCCTCTCTGAAACCCACAACCCAAGTGTCACCATGAGAAAAACATCAGAAAAATTCCAGCTGAGGGACATGCTACAAAATACCTGACCTCAGGCCTGTTAAGGTCATTGGAAACAAGGGAAGTCAGAGAAAGTGTCACAGGCAGGTGCAACCGAAGGAGACATGATAACTCAATGTAATGTAGTATCCAGAATGGAATCTTATGACAGAAAAAATAAGGAAACCGGAATAAAGTATACTAAATAGTGTCTCAATATTGACTCATTAATTGTGACAGATGTACCATAATGATACAAGACGTGACTAATAGGGGAGAGGGGGTGTGGGGGCATGAGGACTCTGCAGTCTTCACCACTGTTTGGTGAGTCTAAAACTATTAGAAAATAAAAACTATTAAAAATTATCTTTAGAATTTAAGAGTTTGGCATCGTGCTAGAGTATGAACAGTCGTTCAGGCAGCAGCTCTGCAACCGCGCGGCGGCACTGAAGGAGGCTCCTGCCAGACGGAGGCTGCAAAGAGGAGTGGGACTCGCGCGCGCCTCTGCCGGCCAGCGCGGCGGCTCCCCAGCAGCTCTGCAGGAGAGCGCAGGTTTACTCTGTTCCCTGTCCCCAGGTGTGGAGATGCAGCTGTTGCTAAGAGGCAGTGCCTCGAGCGTCGTGCAGTGCCTATGACATGCTTCCTGAACGCTTCGGAAGCAGACTTTAAGAAAGCTGCCCTCCTATTTTCCAGTACTTTTGCACATGCTTGCTAAGCTCTACCCAATCATCTCCGCAAACATTATCCTCTAAACCTTGGATCTACAAATTAGGACAATGGAGCAACGTCACTGACTTCCAAAGTAATAACATAATCTCTGAATTATTTTTTTAATGGACTAAGCAGCCATTTTGTATTTTCCTTGATGAAGTCCAGAGCAAGGCGGTGACCACAACATCCATCCCTGTCTCATCCATCCTGCCTGGTCCCAGCGTAGCTTGGAAACTAGGGATTGTCACTGGAGAAAGCTCCAGGTCAAAACAACATAAGAAAAAAGAAACAGCTCCTGTCCTCTGGCCTTCTTCAGAAGGCTGGTAATCGATGGAGAGAAACTAAACAAACCAAAAGCTCTATGGTGCAACCCGTTAAAGAAGTAGAAAGTTACCTCTTGGCTTTAGTAGGAAGTTTGCAGTGGTTTCAAGTTGACTTCAGAAAAGTCACTTTACTCTCCCAGCAATACTCCTGGGAGTTGTTCATGGCTGATGTCACTCTCTTTACAGAAGAGCAGGCTGAATTCAGGAGAGCAGACAACTTCTCCACTGTCAGACGAGCAGGAGCTCTGCATTCGACATCTCTGTGATGGGCACGGGCTGCCTGACTCCGCCTCGGCTTGGGACATGAGGGGATATCTTGCAAGGCTTCCAAAGGCATCCATGCCTCGAGATCATTGCTGTCTGAGGTCGGGGACAGGGTGAGAGCTGCGACCACCCAGGGCATCTGGTTAGACACTATTGACAGCATTCAGGACAGGTGATGTATATCCTGTCCAGGTTTTTAAGCTGGTCAAGTGTATCTCCAGTCAGATGGAGTGATAGAAAATTTATACTTTTTAATCACTAAAGTTGTTTTGACAAGCATTCCAGAACCCCTAATACACCCTTGTTTTAGTTGATGCTAGGAATCCATTTGAATTGTTCCAAAATTGCCTTCCTTGGACCTCAGCTACAGCAAGGAAAACTCTGGGAGGCCCTTGGCTCTTAAGAATCTTTTTTTTTTTTAATTAACAAATTTCACTTTTAGAGTAATTTTTGGTTTACAGAAAAGTTGAGTAAAAAGTACAGAGTTCTCATACACTTCTGACTCCCACTCATTTCCCCTGTTAACATATTGCATTACTGTGGTACATTTGTTACAATTTATGAGCCAATATTGATATATTATTAACTAATAGTTACATAGTTTACATTAGGGGTCACTCTTTGGGCTATACATTCTATGTGTTTTTATATGTATCTGCCATCACAGTATAACATTGAGTAGTTTCACTGCTCTAAAAACTCCTATTCACCCCTCTGCCCCTGAACCCCTGACAATCACTGCTCTTTTTACTCTCTCCAAAGTTTTACCTTTTTCAAAATGTCATATAACGGGAATCATACAATATGTAACCTTTTTAGATTATTTTCTTTCACTTAGAAATATGCATTTAAGATTCCTCCATGTATTTTTGTGTCTCAGTAGCTCATTTCTTTTTAGTGTAGAGCAATACTCCACTGTCTCGCTGTAGAACAGTTTATCCATTCACCTACTAACGTACAGGTTGGTTGCTTCCCAGTCTTGGCAATTACGAATAATGCTGCTATAAACATTTGTGTGCAAGTTATTATGTAGACATAAATTTTCAACTCATTTGGATAAATACCAAGGAGCATAATTGCTTCATATGGTATATACAAGCCTATTTAATTTTGTACGAAACTGCCAAATTGTCTTCCAAAGTGAATGTACTGTTTTGCATTCCCACCAGAGTTCCTGTTGCTCTATATTCTTGCCAGAATTTGGCATCATTGGTGCTTCAGATTTTAGCCATTGTAATAGGTGTGTAGTGGTAGCTCACTGTTGGTTTAATTTGCATTTCCCTGGTGAGCATGTTTCATTCTTTGCTATTTTTTGGTGATGTATCTGTTAAGGTCTCTTATCCTTTTTTAAATTGGGTTGTTTTCTTATTGTTGATTAAAAAGAGTTCTTTATATAATTTGGATACCCCTAAGGATGTGCTGCCTCTTCTTCATGTTTTTTGATTCCTTTCCAGCCATAAGGGGGTCGACCTCATAAAGAAGAGAGCAGGGACAGACATATTCCTGCTTAAGAGCTGAGGGCCACTTCTGTCCTCATCCGCCGTGCCATTCCCACCCCCATAGGAAGGGCAGGAGAAAAGAAGAGAAATCCACTCTGCAGCACAGCTTATGGGGAGCTGAGGGAAACAAAAGGGGTGAGCAGGCATCTGGAAGTGCTGCTCCTTTTTGGCTAATTTTTTCCGTGCTGCACTGTTGTTTCTTTGCATCTGATTCCAAGAAAAGGACAGACTCCAAGGGGGGCCTGCGTACAGGCTACATTCCTGTATCACTGCACAACTGCTTTGCTCAGAGGTGGGGGCCAGGAAGAGGATGCTGCACTGGAGGGTGGCACTGGAGGCTAGAGCTTTGCAAGGGAAGTGCGGGAGCCTTAGACAAAGACCTCCCAGGCAGGGACTGTATCTTCTGATTTCCTAGTCAGCTCCAGACCTACTCAGGGAATAAAAATCCCTCCATTTGGAATATAAGGAGAGGTAGAGCTGCAAAGGCAGGTGGGTGGCCGGGGGAAGGACGAATGGGGTGAGGAGTCAGGGAGGAGTTCAGAGCTCCTGATCAGGTGGCCCTTTCCAATGAGGAGGTGAATCCCGAGGTCTCTGTTGAAATGTGCTAAGTCGAAAGTACCTTTGGGACATCTGGAAAGTAGTAGGTTTCTTATAAGGACCCACTAAATAAGGGCTTCCTGTTCTCTGGGGGTGCCCCGGGTTCTAGTTGATAGGGGGCATGCTGGGAGATAAATGGCCCGGCAAAGACCCTTCTCCTTTTCCAACCTTAGCATTAAAATTCCTTTGATGGTCTAGTGGGCCTTGGGCCAAAGGCAGGAAAGAGTTCATGAAAAACCATTCAAAGAACTGAAAATAACTCAACTTATTTCTCAGCTAGACTGCTTTTTTGCTCAAGTCTTAGAAAAGGCAAAAAAAAACTTGAGAGCAGAAATCCATGGCAACAAGCAACTTGTGCTTATGAAAGCAAGCCAGGGAAATTGTGTCTGGCTGCTAGAGAGGGGAGGCGAAGGCAAAGTCTTACATGTCTCTCTGTGTTCCTCTGATTGACCACACAGAAAATTCATGTCTGTTCTATTTGTTCATGAGAAATCTTGGTTTTTTGTTTGGTAAAATAGCTGCCACGTTGTTTCAGGAGTTTTAAGTAAAGATTATAACATGCCAGTCTGATTGCTGACCTGCATTGCAAACTGGCTTCAGGTAGCATGGGTTACCAAGAAGAAAGGAGACAGAAAGAAAGGGGTGGGTGTTAGCAGGTGGATGTTCTAATTTCTAATAAAAAATCCTGTCATTGTTTTCATTTAATTTGTTGACTGTCCTCCTCCTTTGATTCTCTTTTGAAATTTTTGAAATGGTCTCAAACAGACATGCAAGTAAAGTGACCCGTACATAGTCAGTTACCTCCAAATGTCTCAAACGTACCCATATTTTAGAGTCTCTTTCAGGTAGTTCTGTTATTTCCGATTCTTGGATTGTTGATTGTTCTGTTTGTTGCACAGATTCTCCTTCATGATGGTTCGTAATTTATTATTGTGAACTCAACCTCAGCAGGGGTCCTTTGTCTGGGAGTTTCAAGTTCTTGGAGGCACCAAAGCCACATAACTGAAGCCTCTGCTAGTGGCATGACACCACCTTCCAAGACCCTGAAGCTCAGCTCTCATTTCTGACCAGGGCCACTCTCAGGATCTGTCAAAGACACCATTTACAGACATGTATGTCTCCGCTGGCCCACAGAGAGACAGCAAACACCACAGGTGGCCCCCTCGCCGGGCACTGGTGCCTGTCCTGACAGACGCTCCTTTCCATGAATGAAGACGTTCACATTTCACACTTTCTGCTTCCTCCTGCCAGCGCTTTTGGCCAGTCAACACTTTCATCCGTCAGTACCTCTTATAAGAGTGTGCTGAGCTAGAGGTCCCCCCAAAACAGGAGAAAACACCCACAGCTATCGCTTGGGGGATAGGGGAAACAGAGCAGGGCCATGGAGACTTACTTTGAATATCTAAAGAACTTGGCTAGTGTTTTAGTAATTTAAATAGCTGTGGTAGCTGGAGGGGTTTGCTGCGCTTGCAGGAGAGCAGGGAGGTGGGTAGCTCTACATCACAGGCCATGCCTGCCTAGACTAACAATGGCAGCTGAGGAAAGCAGAAGAAGCCAGAGTGTTGGCAGGTGTGACCCAGTGTGGGAGGTGTCAGAAATGGGGTTATGGAGGAAGATCCGTGCCAGGATTTAACCTCAGGCACAGGGCAGCCATACTGTCTTGGCGTGTGGTTTGAAAGGATGCAGAAGGACCCCCCCCACACACCAGCCCACCATGAGGATGCAGTTTTGGGTTGAGAGCAGGAGCCTAGCCAGGCAAGCACAGACGAACTGAAAGAAGCTGGAATACAGACAGGAATCTGCCCAGCTAAGCGACGGACTTCCATGTCTTTTCCCGAGACACGGCATCTCCGACTGGCTTGATTTGGCAAGGCAGGGCAGGACTGTGTGTTTGTGAGCGTTTTTTGTTTCCAAAGGGAATGAGATTTAATGGCAAAATTCTGCCATTATTCTAAACCTGTATAACACTGGAATAAATAGCTCCTTTCCTTTTCATAAGAGTCTGGCATTGGGAGTCACTGTTCTTATTGGTGGTGGGCAATAGAACTGAGAACAGTAGAACCCAGTGGTTCTGTTACACACTCACAAGCTAAAGAGGTGGTTCTGTTCTTCTTCATGGACTTGCTGGCACTGCCCGGGTTCCTGCTTTACAGCCTGGCGGTTGTAAACATTTAGAACGCCGTGCTTCTAACAAGTGTGACTAGAAGAGAAACTCTTATGACACTGATTTATTGTCCCTTCCATAGACTCACAGAATCATCTGACTTTAGCCATAATGTGTCACAGCCTCTCTGGCGTGTGGCACTCAGCCAAGCAAGCTGAAGACACAGATGACAGCGAGATGGATGAGGAAAGAGCCACCTTAGGAGCCTTGGAACTTGGCACAGGAGGCCAGAAACAAGGAGAATGAGCAAGACTCTCTGTCGCTGATAGTGAGTGGTCACTCTGGAAGTCTGACAGAGGAAGGCACCAAGGAGGCTAGAGGGGGACAGAGGATGGGAAGGTAGAGGATGAGCAGAGGTTCTGGGCAGGTGTGCAGGTATTGGGGGAGAGCCCTGGAGGCAGGTGGCGTCCTCTGGGTGAGGCTGGACGCTGATCTCTGACGAGGCCATGCTCACAGCTTTAGCCGGGAGGTTGCCATCATTTTAGCCCTCCATTTTAGCAGGGAATCCTAGGGCTCCCACACCACTGTTGTCACCCCCTCAACCCTACTGACACAGCACCTTGGCTGAAGGGGGGCCTCCAACTGTAAGACATTTCCAGGCTCAGGGATACAGCAGTTCAGGAAAACTGGGGGCTCACAGTTAAGGAGAAGCAGCCACTCCGGGGTCTCCTGTTCTGCTTGCCCAGCACTTCCTCTGAAGGATGCTTATGTTCCTAAACTTCTGAGAGCAGATGCCTATGGCGGCGGGGTCAGAAAAGAGAGGGAGCAAAATCCCAGAGACGAGAGCAGTAGTGGGGCAGCACAGGGCCATGTGAGGCCTGTCACCAAGAAAGGACTCTGCAATTAGGACCAGGGGACTGAAGGGACACCTGACACCTACACCCATACCTGTGATACCCAGGTTTGGGGATGCCAGGCAAGACCTTCAGAATGCTTTCCAGCTATGAGCCCTTTGATTCTAATCAACTTCCCAAATACTGAGCACATTCAATGGAGAGGTTTTTGCCCGGGTCAGGGGCTGCATGTGGTTTAAGTACACAAAACATATCAATGAGTGCTGTGGACTTCACCTGGTTATCACTAGGGTCTAACAAACATGAGCCCACTGTTCACAATGTTATTAAACCAGTATTTGTAAAGAGTCTTCCAAGTCACAGGCATGGTTCTAAATATACAGGGTCAGTGTGAGTGAGACCAAGCAGGCCCCTGGCCGGTCCTTGTGAGATTCACATTCAGGCAAGGAGAGATAATAAAGCAAAAATAATAATAAAAAAAGATAATTTCAGAGAACAATGAATGGTATTAAGAAGATAAGAAATGTTAATGATATGCACAGTGACAAGAGCTGGGGGACGGGATAAAGTTGGTGATCAGGAAAAGCACCTCTCACAAAGTGGTTTTGAGTTATGAGCCAAATCACAAGGAGAAGACAGGTGTGCACATCAGAGGGAAGAAGTCTCTAGGCAGAAAAACATCAAGTGCGAAGGCCCTGAGCCACAAAGAGCTTGAGGAGTTCCAAACACAGGAAGAGGCCGGAGCGGCTGAAGCCTGTGGGAAGGAGGAGACTGGAACAGGTGAGGTGGAGTGGAGAGGCAGGGCAAGGCGGGCAGGCCTTGGGCCACAGAGTTGACATCTATCCTGAGTGCACAGGAAATCATTAACGGGTTTTAAGTTGGGAAGTGACATGTCAAATTATCTTTTTTGTTTTTATCAAAGATTTTATTTATTTTTAGAGAGAGGAAGGGAGGAAGAAAGAGAGGGAGAAAAACATCAATGTGCAGTTGCCTCTCAAGCGCCCCCTACCAGGGACCTGGCCTGCAACCCAGGCATGTGCCCTGACTGGGAATCAATCCAGCAACCCTTTGGTTTGCAGGTTGGCACTCAATCCACGGAGCCACACCAGCCAGGGCAAATTATCTTTTTAAAAGTCTCCTCTGGCTGTGTGGAGAATGGGCTCTAGAGGACAAAAGAATGACAGGGCACTAGTGGAACACAGTTGCATTTGTTAAGGTGAGCAGGGAGGGAGGTCTGAGCTAGGATGGCAGGGAGAGATCACATCCCTCTATTAGAGATACACAGTGCAAGTTAATAGAAACCTGTTTCAAATCATTCCACCCAGTGCTTCCCAAACTTCCTTGACAATGGGACCTTTTTATCCTGTAGCTCCCTTCCGCCTCTTCCTGCAGCATGGGTGTTTCATGGAACACATGTTGGGAAATATAGCTGTTGGCTTCACCCCTTTCAGCTAAATTCTCGTTCATAGAAGCCATCTCATTTGCTGGTTTTGCCCATGCCACTTGGTCTGGGTATGAAATTATACCACACAGTAAGTCCTAACTTAATGTTACCAGTTGGTTCATGGAAACTGAGACTTTAAGCAAAATGACCTACCATGAAACCAGTTTACCATAGGCTAATTGATTTAGATAAGAATTACATTCCTACAACTTATTTCTCATCACAGAAATATCATCAAACCTCTTAATAAAAACTCCAAACACTTCTAATGTTAAACATTGAAATAAATATGAGCTACCCATACATTTAAGAGAGATGAATAAAAACAGGAGAATTTTTTGCCAACCCACTTATCTCACCTCAGGGTCTTGAGTGGCTGGAGCCTCTCTTGGCAGCTCTGGGTGCAAAGCAAAACCCACCCTTGGATAGGACACCCTTCCATTGCTGGGTATACGCACTCCCACACCCACTGATCTGGGGACAACCAAGACAGGCCAGCCCGCCTCACATGCACAGTTTTGGGATGTGGGGGGAAACCAGAGGACCCGGGGAAAACCCACACAGACATGGGGAGAAGAGGCAAACTCCCCACAGACAGTGGCCCCAGCTGGGAGTTGATTTTTTCCTCATTGTTGTTATGAAACAACATTATTTGAGGACCTGCTGTATTTACTTGACTGCACACATCAATTGTTCCAGAATCTTGGGGCACTCAGGCACTGCTTATCCT
Source organism: Mormoops blainvillei (assembly GCA_004026545.1). NCBI lineage: Eukaryota > Metazoa > Chordata > Mammalia > Chiroptera > Mormoopidae > Mormoops > Mormoops blainvillei. The sequence continues at coordinate 319,837 of PVJD01000593.1, forward strand.
TTCTTTAACATATGGATTCAGAAAAGAATTGGCCAGAAAACAAACCCAACTCCCACTGAAACATTCGCCATTTGCAGACACAGAATCCTGCGTCCCGGAGGGTGTGAGAAGTGGGTTCACACCCTCGGCCCACGAGCGGCCTCCGGTTTCTTCACCTGAGTCCTCTGGACGTCTGTAGGATCAGCAGAACTCTGCAAACATTGCATTAACCACAGAGGTTAAACAGTGATTCTAAGTGCAAATTATACACTTTAAACATGCAGGCCATTATTCTAATCAGAATAATTGGTAATCCTACATGTGCCAAGACAAAGGTGAAAGTCAAGAGCTGCGGCCTGCCTGTGGCGGGATCAACGATCGCACCTCGCCGGCACCGACTGGCGCTCTTCCTTCAGGACCAGGGGAAACAGATTCTGCACTGAAGATTCTCACCTAAGTCCTACTGTTGCACATCATCTGCAAAACATGACACTAATGTAAGCATCTTCAAAAACACTTCATGTACACATGTTAACAGTGGGAAAATAAACGAAACGGAAATCAGCAAAGTCGCCGCTCTTTAGGGAGTGAACAAAAGGCCAGGGCAAACGTATCTGCAGAGGCGTCTTCAGCAGCCAGGGTGGTTTACTGACCCGGGTGGGGCTGGGACTATGCCCGGTGAGGTTAGGGGCCCTGGGCTGGTTGTTCCAGATGCTGGCTCTGAGCTTGATCTGCCGCTGAGCCCACGGACACGTTTTAGAGCCCGTCCTGACAGCACACAGAACGCATCTCACGCTTCCAGATTGACATGGGAATTAAACCGATTGCTTCAAGCTATAATCCTTGAATGTACCATAACAGAAATAACGTGAAATATGCTGTGCTCACATTATCGGGGTCTGCTAGAATTTATACATTAAAACCCAATTATGGTGACTGGAAAGGCCCATCGACTTCAGCCTCCTCCACCTGTGAAATTATATTCTCTTATTCTATAAATAAAAGGAGAGGTGGCACTTGGTTTTTGCTGCATTTCAAAGACTGTACCGGAAATTGTGTACATGCGCACCGGCCAGTGCCCACCTCACCACCTGGGCAACGAAGCTCGGGTGCGGGGAGCTTCTGGCTTTTCAGGGCTGCAGGCTGCCCATGCTGCTGGGTCTTCCCTGTTGCCTCGGTCGAGCCAGCTCTGGGTCTTGTGTCTGTGGCAAAGAGAGAAAGTTGTCCTCCAAATTCTCTAAGATACTGTATAATTCTCAACATGCATATTCTCGTGAAGCCCAGGGGCATAGCTTCGGCACCCACCTCTCATACTTCCACAGCAGGCCAAGCAGTGGTTTGCTTAAAACTCTCCATGTGATTTTACATCTCAAACTCTTGATGATGGCTTTCATTTCTGGGCAACATTGGCGCTTTCATGAGGATTCTGTTAGCAGTTGCACCACAGAGACACTGGCAGGCCAACCATAGGATCAAGCCGGACATGCTTGCACACCTCAGCTTATCCCCTCCCCAGGATTCCTCCACTGTGGCTGGGACCCCAGATGTCCAGGAGCCAAAGGAGTCTCCTGAGTTGGTAGGGAGACAAGATCTCCCTGGGGAGTAGCACGATGAGGAGATGCAATGCCTGCACAGGTACAGCGGGTGCCCGGGGTGGGGACGGGGTGACTGCTGTAGCGGTCCTGAGTAGGAACCATCCCCACTGCCCAGTGCACTGAGGATACAGAGCAAGGGGAAGTGCGGGGGCGACGATGGGGTGCCCTGGGCATGCTGTGCATAGCTGGAGAGGGTCAGTCCCAGCGACATGGGCCTGGCCAGAGAAGGGGAGGGAGGGTGTAGAAAGAACCAGTGGGCACCAAGCTTGGCCTCAGAGAGTCTCGAAGAAACCCCAGACAATGTTAGCAGCAGACCCCCCCAAAGGCCACTGCCCAGAAGGAGGCATGTTGCTATTGCACAGAAGACTCTGGAAAGGCAGGGCTGACAAAGTGTATTTCAGTGACACAATCAACACCCTGACCACAGACAAAGGCAGCAACGTCATCCCTAACAGAGTGGTTGAGGAAAGTAAGATGGGGCCGCAGCTACACAAAGGATGCCGTCTCACCTCCTGTGACCCTTCACCACCATCAAGGGAGGCAGGTGGGACAGCCCGGCCCATGCCTCACCCCCAAAATGCTGGAGGCCTGTGTCCTGGAGAGCTCTGCAGCCAGGCTTCAGCTGTCCACCCACCAGCAGTGCCAAGGTCCCCAGGGTGCTGAGCACGCTGCCGCTGGCTCCAGCTCAGTCAGAAGCCGGCTCCGAGGACCAGGCGGGCCTTCGATGGGCGCTCGAGGCAAGACCTGGCCCCAGCTCCCTCGCTAAGAACTCTTTACCCTGCAGCTTTCTCGGGCGTCATAGTCTAAAGCTTAGCGTTTCAGATCGAATTCAGTAATTAAGAAAAAGAAAGAAGTTTATTTTGGCCCCCCAATTTTTTTATCTGTGGGTTTAAAACTTTCAGAGATTTTCTGAATTCAGCCCAGAAATGTGCTGAGGGCAGCTGTCAACAGGTTTGGGAGCAAAGAGACATCCATAGAAGCTACAACTTACTTAGACAAAGGAAAGGGGGCATTGGGGGCACAGAGGAAGTGTGCAGAGGTGGAGAGAAACTCCACACGCTTCTTCTCTACAGGCAGATCATGGCCGGTTTTCACCTGGAATATCTTTGGCCCACATCCAGATTAAATGCCAGTTAGAAAGCTCTACCCACTCGCTCTTTCTGGGCAGACAGCAACGGTGGTGAGCTCTAATCATTTACAAAGGTCACGATCGGGAGCGAGCCCTGGAGCGGTCATTTAAAATTCTATTGATCCCTATTTGTAGTCAGGGAAAGAAAATGGGCACTTGGACTGTATTGTAATTATGAGGCTTCCAGGCAACCGTAAATAGATGTGCAATCTCGATACTGGCAAATACCTGGGAGAAGAAATTATTACTCTGGTATGGCATGTTGCTAGGAAAGGTTGAAGATAAAATTGCACATAAAAAAAATCAATCATCTTTTAGCTAATTTGCCCTGCTCACCACCCATCGAGGTTATCACAATTATCAGATGTCTGCTGAATATATTAAGACGGGGGTCTACTTGCTAAAAATGATCACCAAGAAAGCAAAATGTCTCTTACATGCAGCGGGGACTCTGGGGAGCTGACATTTTGGAGGTAGGTGGGTTCCAGGGTGCAGAAGGGAAGAGCCTCTTGCTGAGGGACAGGGAAGTGAGGGGGAACCAGAGCCACCAAGGGCGTCAGCACTCGTGGCTGAGGCCCCTTCCGTGGACACTGCCAACACCACGTCGAGGCCCACCCTGTTTGGGTGTTTGGGTGAAGCAGTCTCGGAGGGAGACAGTCTGCTGCAGTCACACCGGGCCGGGCCTGGCACTTTCACATCTATAACCGGAACCCTCATCATGACCATCGGAAATAAGTGTTATTAGCTCCTTCCATTACCAGTGGGGAAATGGAGACACAGCGAGGTTCAGAAGTGTGACCGAGGTCACACAGAGGTAAGTGGCAGGATGGGGCCCAGAGCTAGCTGGAGGTGGGCACGTGGGTGTCGATGCCTCAGCCTGAGCCCGGGGCTGGCCCTACTGCTCCCCAGCGCCCCCTTGCCTCTCTTCCACACCCCGAGGCATCTCTCTCCCTTTGCTTCCTTAGGAGCCTACAAGGCACTAGGCAAAAACGAGACTTGCAGGAGGGCAGACATTCTCCACACTGGGGCTGGAGGGCTTTCTGCCTTCCTCTGGGATGAGAGACAACAATCTGGAGGGCTCGGCACACCCTGCTTGGGATGGTCTCTAACATCTGCTCCATCTTGCCCGTCGATCCCAGATTCTCAGGTGGACATGTGCACAGGCTCAGCGTCCCAGGAGCTCTGCTACAACCACCAGTAGAATCAGTAGTACCTCTCTCAAGAGTGATGCACATCAGCTCTGATTGGTGTGGCTCAGTTGGTTGGGCGTCATCTCACAAAGTGCAAGGTTGATGGTTCAATTCCCAGTCAGTGCACATGCCTGGGTTGCGGGTTCAGTCCCTGGTCAGGGTGTGAACAAGAAGCAACCAATCAATGTTTCTCTCTCACATTGATGTTTCTCTCCCTCTCTTTCTCCTTCCTTTTCCCTCTCTCTAAAATTAAATATTTTTTTAAAAAAGAACGATGCACATTAAGTCGAGATACCCTTTTATGGGCAAAGGCCCTGAACAGACACTTCTCCAAGGAGGACATACAGAGGGCCCATAGACATGTGAAAAAAATGCTCAACATCACTAGACATTAGAGAGGTGCAAATTAAAGCCACAATGAGGTATCACCTCACACCTGTCAGAGTGGCCATCATTAATAAATCAACAAACAACAAGTGTTGGCAAGGATGTGGAGAAAAGGGAACCTTAGTTCACTGTTGGTGGGAATGCAGACTGGTGCAGACACTGGAAAACAGTATGGAATTTCCTCAAAAAATTAAAAATGGAACTGCCTTATGACCCAACGATTCCACTGCTGGGAATATACCCTAAGAATCCTGAAACACCAGAAGAACCTACGTTCCCCAACGTTCATAGTAGTGCTATTTACAATAGTTAAGTGTTGGAAACAGCTCAAGAACCCATCAACAGATGAGTGGATCAAAAAACTGTGGTACATTTACACAGTGGAATACTGTGCAACAGAAAAAAATAAGTCCTACCTTTTGCAACAGCATGGATAGAACTGGAGTCTATCATGCTTAGTTAAATAAGCCATGTGGTGAAAGACAAATACCATATGACCTCACTTATAACTTGTATCTAATGAACAAAATAAACTAACAAGAAAAAGAGAGCCAGAGACATGGAAACAGGGAACAGACTAATAGCTATAGGAGGGGAGGAGGGAGGGCGGGGAATGGTAGGAGGAAGGAGAAGGGACTAGTCGAAGAACATGTATGAATGACCCATGGACATGGACAACAGAGAGGGGACTGACTGTGGGCTAGAGGGGTGGGCTGGGTGGAAGGGTGCAAAAGGTAAAAAAAAAAAAAAAGGGGAGAACTGTAATAGACTAAACAGTAAAAAAAAAAAAAAACTGGGGGGAGGAGATACCCTTTTCTCTGTGTGGAGTCAGCACTGCTGGACACTGAGGGTAGGGCACATCCGTCACTGGATGAGAGTGCCACAGGTGTGGCTGTGGGTGACTCTCTCAAAGGGCTCGGTGTTATGCCCCAGCATGCTACTTCTAGAAATCTAGCCCAGGGAAGTAATCGGGGTGTAGTTAGAGGCTGCTGCGCAAAGATGTTGGTTACAGCGTTGTTTATAATGCAAAAATTATGAAAAACTTAAATACCCAACACAGGATTGGTCAGTGATGGCATTGGTTAGAATATTAATGGCTGTTACAGTGTTTTACATAGTTCCTAGTGATATAAAAATGTTTATGAAAAAATCTAAAAAATTACCACAACAAAAACTAAGGTATAACTTTATATGAAACCTTATAAAAGAAAAAAATGCATAGATTGCTATGAGGATTACAGGTGATGTGGCTCAGCTTTCACGTACTTCAGCTCTTTGCAAATTTGTCGACAGTTAGGTATCATCCTCCCTTCTGGCCTCCTGTGACCTTAGACCAGTGACAGGGTGCAGGCCCGGGCAGGGGCAGCCCCGCCCTCAGCAGCCTCCGGAACTCCGGTTCATCAGAACGTGCTGTTCTCTTTTCCTTATTGTGGTAAAATATGCATAACATAAGATGTACCCTCTTAACCACTTTTAAGTGTACAGCTCAGTGGCATTAAGCACATTCACACTTGTGCAAACATTGCTACTATTCACTTGCAGAAGTTTTTATCACCTACAACTAGAAACTCTGTGCCCATTAAACAAATAATTCCCCATTTCTCCCTCCCCCAGTGCCTGATAATACTCTACTTTCTGTCTCTGTGGGTTTGCCTATTCTAGGTACCTCATATTCTAGGTACCTGCAACACCTGACCTTGCTCAGATCTCTCCCCCCACCCAGCTTGGATGACCACAGGGCCTCTTCACTAGCCTATCTGCTTTCACAGAAGTGGAATCATACATTATTTGTCCTTTTGTGTCTGGTTTATTTCACTTAGTATAATGTCTTCAAGGTTCATCCAAGTCGGCAAAGCCACTGGGCCTTACCTTTATTAGGTCCTCGTTGAACGCAGGACAGGCTGGGTTGTTCCTACTCAACAGCTGAAGAAACGGGGGCCACGAGGTAGGATGGGGACTTTTCCTGGGTTTGACTCTGATTCCATCGCCCACTGCAGGCAGCAGCAGACCTGCCAAAAGTGGTGCAATATCAGGTGAGGAGCTGGGGTCGGGCCTCCTCTCACCTATGCAGGCACCCCCACCCCCAGCCCCAAATCCAGAGAATAAATGGTGGATCCCCCCCAAAAAGCTTTCCCAAGTTTGCCAGGTCTTGCATAAAACCCCCGCCCTTCCTGGGCAGCTGGCCCCAGCCTGCCCCTTCCCAAAGGTCTGTTCTGGCTCCCTGGCCCTCCAGCCCTCCTCCCATCCAAGGCCATTAAGGTGAGCAGGCTCCCTTGCCCACCCATTTGCCCACTGCCCTCCCCATGCTCCGCCCTCTCCCTGCAGCACTCAGAAGCTGGCAGCTTCAGTACAGCCTGTGGGGGCCTCCTTACCTCGTCCCTTCAGATCGGTCTCCAGAAGGACTTGGTGAGGTCAGAGCAGCAGGACTAGCTGATCCCAGGGACAGCTCTTCTCCCGTCTCAGGCTGAAAGCGCCACTGCTGCCACAGGTGGGTTTGTGAAAAGTCTGCCTCCATTAAAGGCACATTTCCCACCACCCAATCACAGCAGTTCATTAATGGATGGCGTCCTCTTAAACAAATGTAATGCCTGTTAACAACATACACCTGATAGAATCCATCACCTGTGAACTGATGCTAGGTAATTATCAGGTTTCCACTCTGTTTAATACACCACATTGCAGCACTACTGTGGAACAATAACCTTGGAAGTGGTCGTTTTGTCCTTCCGTGTTTTTGTGATTGTAACAGGAAATGCAGACAGTCCTGTCCCTGCAACACCTGACCTTGCTCAGGTCTCTCCCCCCACCCAGCTTGGATGACCACAGGGCCTCTTCACTAGCCTGTCTGCTTTCACTCTTGACTTCTTCAAGTGCATCGACCCACAAAAGCCACAGTGACTTCTTGTTGTTGCTTTTTTTTTAAACCAAGCTCTGGCCAGTTTTATGAAAGAAAAATTGTCATGATTTACTCTTCGCCAGCCTGTTCTGTCATGCTCCTAACGACATCAGAATTACCTGGATCAGTGACAGCCAGCGTGCGTACTCAGTATTTTGACATGCTGTGCCCGTTAGTATCATGGCCCCTGCAGTGACGGGCGCCAGCCTTGGCCAGCATGGCATAGCGCTCTCTTTCAGATGTCCTCGGCGGACAGTTGTCGGTGAGCACGACCGGCTTCGCTTTGCCTTGCCTGGTCATCTTCAGAGTCTGCTTGTACCCCAGCATGTACTTTCCACTTTTCATAATAAGTTGGGAGTCTAGAGTTGATCAGCTCCAGAGGCTTTTTCATTTTCTTTGTAGCCACCATCCTCCTACCTTTGGTGTGGGACGGCCCCCAACCAAGAGCAGCCGCCAAGAAAGCCAACCTGCCTGGACACCCGGGGCATGCAAACCCAGCCTTGTTGACTAGCCTCAGCGTCATCCGCCACCCCTGATCCTCTTCCCGGTTTCACTCCAGCACTTGCCCAATCTGGAAATTTGGGAGGCTGGGCCGGTGCCCCCTGTGTCCTGGCTGTATCCCCTGGGCACACCTGATGTCAGCATGGCAATTGTGAACGGTCCTATGCACACAGCTTAGGTCCCACCTCTAATGCACACCTCAGCATCCATCGGACTTTCCAGTAGCCGCTCAGCAGGGGGTACAGAGATAAAACCCCCATGCCAATGTGGTGGTTAATTCTGTGTCTACTTGACTGGGCCATGGAATACCCAGATATTTGGTAAAAATTAGTCTAGGTGTTTCTGTGAGGGTGTTTTGGGTGAGACTGACATTTGAATTGGTAGGCTAAATAAAGCAGATTTCTCTCCCAATGTGGCTGGGCCTCATCCAATCAGTTGAAGGTTTGAAAAGAACAAAAAGGCTGAGTAAGAGGGAACTCCTCCCTGGCTGCCTCCAGCTGGGACCTGAACTGGAACTTGGCTCCTCCTGGGTCTCCAGCTTGCTGGCTGCAGATCTTGGGACTTGTCAGCCTCCATAATCATGTGAGACAATTCCTTATAATAACTCATACATATACATACAAACATACATACATATACATGTCTCCTAATAGTTCTATTTCTCTGGAGAACCCTAATACAGGCAATTGTCAACCACTGCGAGATGGGAGCCAGTGGATAAATACCCAGCTTCCTGTCCTTCTAAGGGAAATTAAAGAGGAGAATTCCACATGACATTAAATGACATTATGGTTCCTCTGTCCAGCGCAATCACCATCTCCGTCATGTACCTTCACTGGAGTCTTTCTTCTGTTCAGCTTCCTGGGCTCACTCCTGTACTCAGAGCTGAGTCTCAGGCTGGTTTTCAGAAGGACCCAACCTGGGGACTTCCCAGATGACTCCCGCACCTCCCAAAACATACCTACTCCATCCACATTCTGGTGGATTCTACCCAAAAGTCTCTCTGACACCATCCCTGTGAGTTCCCTGTGGCTACTGTAGCAAATGAACACAAACTTGGTGGCTTAAAACAACAGAAGTGTATTCTCTAACAGTTCTGCAGGCCAGAAGTTAGAAATAGGTGTCCCTGGGTGATTGGCAGGGCCACCCTCCTTCCAGAGACTCCAGGGAAGAAACCGTTCTGTACCTCCTCTAGTTTCTGGGGGCTGCCGGCATTGCTTGGCTTGTGGCTGCATCGCTCTTGTCTTTGTGTCCACAGTCACACTACCTTCTCTTCTTCTGTCTGTGTCAGATCTCCCCCACCTTCCTCATAAGGATACATGACTGCACTTAGGGATGAGCTAGACCAATCCAGAATAATCTCCCCATCTCAAAACTGTTAACTTAATCATGTCTGCAAAATTCTTCTTTGCCACATATAGCAACGGTCACAAGGTTCAGGATTAGACTCCGATGTCTTTGCGGGGGATTGTGGGGCATTGTTCAGCCCCCACCAGCCTCATCATCACCCCTCCCATGAACTACTGTGAATGGTCTCCTGTCTGGCCCCATCAAATCCGTTCTCCAGGCTATTGCCAGGGGTGCCTCTGCGAAGGGCAAATCTGCTCAGGGAGCTCCATGCTCACAGGCCTCGGATGGCTTCTGCTGTCTGCAGGACAGTGTCCGCCCTTTATCCGACGCCTCAGCCCTAACTGTCGCTGCAGCTCCAGGCGCAGATGCCGTGGAAGCCAGGCAGGTTCCTAGCCCTGCGCATGTGCAGGTGGGCGTGGCTCCAATTGACCGTGGTCAAGTGGAAATGCAGAAGCCAGATTTTTAAGAAAACCCAACAATCCAGGTTTGGTTTGGTTTTGAATGTGAAACCTCTCAGTATTTAAATGTTGGCAGCTAATTTAAAAAGAAAATGTAACAGCACAGGCCACACAAAGCTATCTTTAAGCTGTCCTCCTGCAGCCTCTGCCAGCAGCCGCCCCACGGCTCCTTTGCGGCCCCAGGCCCTTGCCTGCTCTCCCCTTTTGCTAGAAACTAGCCCCTGACCACCTGCCCTGCCCTCACATGCTCCCCTGCTACCTAACCCCAGCTCTCCTTTGTTCTCAGTTCCTACACCTGATGGACCCCCTGCAGGGAAGGCCTTTCTCAGGGGTCTGTCTCCCTTCCAAGAATGAGCACCCCAAAGATGAGAGCGAATCCCCTGGTGTCAGTTAGAGAACCTGGTGCTTAGGGGATGCTCGACAGATTATTTGTAGAATTATGACTGTCCTCACTCTTAAGAAAACAGACATTTTCAGAGCATAGCCACAAAATCGCCAAATTTGGAAATATAAATATGGCTTAAAGTTCCAAAATGAGTCCTTAAATTTAGACTTAAGGATTGTCTGGTGTCCTCCAGCAAAAGACCATCTGGGAAAAATAGAAGCTGCCTGCGTTTGCGGGCAGATTGAGTGTTCTCCGATTCGCACAGGTTTGCTAACTCAGTGAGAGCACTGAGCCAATAGTCCTGCTTCAATAGTTAGAAGACCTGTATCTGCCTGCGCACCCCTGCGTGTCCCTTGTCCACGTATATCAGTACTACTGTGGGTGATATTAATCAGTCCTGGGAGTGTGAATGGCATTCCTCTGCCTTGTGGACACCAGCTTGACCTTACTTGGCGGTGTAGCACACTAACCCCTTACTAGGAAGGAGGTGGGTGGCACCATTTTAGGTAAACCAGGTTGCTGGGAGTTAACACTCTTGTATTAGCTATTGCTGCGATGGCATACCACAAAGCTTAGATGCTTCCTTCACCTCCCAAAAAGTCCATTAAAAGTTGACAATAACCAATACAAAGTAAGGAAGCTAACGTTCAGAAATTAAAGTGTAAATTCAATTAGAGCACTGCATAGGTGGGTTTCAGGGGGCAGGTGCACGTTTGGCTTACACAAGCAGAAACAGTTGCTCCTGCAACATTTCAGCAGCTTTGCACTTTCCCGGTTGTCTGCCATCAACACGCATTACCTTTAGAATCAAGCAAAGGATGAAATTTTAAGTGTGTGGAGAAATTGTTACAATCAATTAGCAGAGGCTCCCCTACGGTCCACAGTGCCATTGGCCGCTGGGGAGCAGAGAGAGTGGGACAAGACTTTGCCCTCTAGGAACTTCTCAGAGACTCTGGAAGCTAGAGCACCAATGAGAGGAGGCAGGAGGATGGCAGGGCGATTGGTCGACGGCCCTCTGGGTGAGGCCCAGGTGGCAGTTAGGGGTGGAGGGTGGTCCAAGAGAGTCTCATGGCCCCGGGAGAAAACCTTACGGGGCTTTCGATTGCTATTTTAATACAGCTTTCGTTTCACTGTGTGTGTGTGTGTGTGTGTGTGTGTGTGTGTGTGTGTGTGTGTGTTTCTGTCTCTTTATTTTTTTCTAACTAATATTACTGAAGCAAATGACTTGCTATAGAAACAAAGTCTTCAACTGCCAGGAGACAGGTTTTCACCAGAGCACTGATGCACCTGTAGGAGGCCTGACCCCATGACCCTTTTTGAGAAGCTTCTCGCTGGGGCACTGGTTCTTTGAGGGACCGTTTCAGCACCCAGCTCAGTGTCTCGCATACGTGAGTGATGCTGTCTGAATGTGGAAAGGTTGCGGATTGACTCCTAGCGTCTTCTCTGACCCTGAAAATGGCAAAGCCTAATGGCAGTTGTGAGCATCCTGGAAACAGACTAGAGTCGTGACTCTTGACCTTCCCCAGAGAGAGGGCGCTAAGCAGATTGGGGGGCTTCTTGACTCTAAATCAGCATTTAGACATCGTCACGAGCCTCCTCCAGTGATCTGGAATGTTCACTCCACAGAAAGGACTTGTCTGAGAAGAAGGTAGTTTCCCCCCATACAGGTGAGGAGGTGCCCAAGGATTCCTGAGTTAGAAGGGGTCCAGCTCTGTGTCCTCTGGCTTTTCGTCCTGCCTGGTGCGTGCCTGGTCACTCACCACAGGGAAGAGGGGCTTTTAACAAAACAAAACAAAACAAAACAAAACAAAACGAGGAGCACATCATATAAAGCTGATAGGTATGGTATGGCTTGCAACTGTCATTTCACAACAGTTTGGAAGCAGCAGCGTATTTGGTGGTGAGTTTATCACTGTATCCAACACCACCCAGTTGGTGGGTATGAACGGGGCTGGATTTTCCATTTCATGTCTGTAAAGCCCTAAGCTGTGAGGCAGGAAGTCTCACATAGCTACAAGATGTAACTGCTAGATTCTCTGAATAGAAGGCAGGCTGTTAACTCACTATTCCCCGAGGCTGGTAGCCTCCTGCTGGATTGCACTCGCCCTCCCATCACCCAAGCCCCAATTGTTCGACCTCAGAATTTCCTCTCTGTCCGTGCTGGGTCAGACCCTCGCTAGCCCTTGCCTGGGTGGTACAAGTGCCTCTGTCGCCACCATGCCCAGTGCCTTGGAAAACATTGGGACAGTGCCCCTGGTGTTGCACAAGTGGGCAGAGGGTGGGGGGCTGGCAAAAGCCTTCTTTAGAAATGCAAATCTGACCCTGTTTCCACTCTGCCCTAAATTCTTCCATCCTCCCCGCCCTGGGCCCTCACTGCTAACCCTCCAGGCTCATCTCCCTGTGTCAGACCGGAATGAATCCTTGCAGCTCCTGAACACACCGTGCAGGTTCCCATCTCCTGGCTCTGCACTCGCCGCTCCCAGACTAGAAAGCTCTTCCCCCACTTCAGTCTAATGAGTCCTATTCATCCTGTAAAACTCAGTGCCAGTGTCACCTCCCCTGTGACGCCTGCCTCTCCTTGCTGATGCTTTGATACTAAACAGTGCGTTCTCCGCTTCTCTGCAAACAAGCGTTCCATCAGCCTGTCCCTCGTGCGCTTCTTAAAGGCAAGAGATGCTGCCTTTTTCATCTTTGTATTCCTAGTTTTTTGCAATGACCGCAGCAAAGAGCAGGCACCGAAATCCCATTGAAGAACTGAACTAGGTGTTTAGGAAGTCCTGCAGGAGGGCCAAGGCTGCCACCTGGATGGATCTTCAGTAAAAGTCTCCAGGTCAAACAAGCGGATGCTCTTACAGAGGCAGCTTATTTTGCCCATGAGATTCACATCTTTGTGACACATTTGCCCAGTACCTACCACCACCTCCCCCTCTATTCCCTACATCCCATGGTCCCTGCACCCTGAGCTGGAGCTGTGCAGAGGGCAAATGTGTCAAATGTATGCTCCTAAGGAGCCCTGCAGACCTGCACAGGCTCCCGCTGAGTCAGAATGCCAGCTGGCGCAGCCACACATTGACCTCTCTGTCCTTCCACCTGGCTGGGGGTTCACAGCAGTGGGAAGAACAGTAATAATGCAGTGAGAAGCACCCCAGGTGACATCGAGGTGGAACGGCTGGCACCTGCCCCTGTAGCTGGCTCTCCTCTCACTTACCCATGCTCTAGCCTTCCCTGCACTTCTATGCCCTTGAGCACTGTGTGTGGTGTGCCCCCTGCCTGCAAGGCCTCTCCCCCTGGCAAGCTCTGCTCTCTGCCCAGCAGAGGAACCTCAAACAGGTTCCTCACTCTGTGACCTCAGTCCCAACTCCCCTCCTCCGTGCAGGCTCAGGAGCACATGGCACTTTGTGTGCCAATGATTTGCTTCTCCGGTTCTTTTCTCCATCCTTATACAGGGTCCTGAGGACAGGGATGAGCTGGGGCAGTGTTTTGCATGCAGCAAGTGCTCAATGTGTGCTTGTGAGCCCAAAATGAGATGTTCAGGATGGTAGAAAGCATTCTAGAGGACAGCTACCCTGGTCTGTGCCATTCCCAGGAAGAGTAGGTCTTAATTTCTTTCCTTTATGTAACGAACTGTTTTTAAACCTTTTGCCTAAATCTTTGCAAGTGAGCACGTATAGTTACTGCAAATGCTATGGGTGAGTGGAAAGGTTACCCGTGTGTAAGATATTCATTGATCACGAAGACCGATGATGGGGCTATTGAATCAGGCTCCGCAGCGGAGACACGCAGGCTTCGTGGGGCGGAGCCCTATCACTTTCATTATGGGGAAGATACACCTTTACCGCCCTCCTTTCGACCAGTGAGATTTCACTGCCTTTTCTTATTCTTGTTTAACCAGAATGTACACTTTTGACTGAGTGGTTGGAGAGAAACCCACTGAAACTAATCTCCGGAGTGTCCGGAGCCGGTGCTTGGTTTTTTTTCCTCACCTGAGAATATTTTTTTCATTGCTTTCAAAGAGAGAGGAAGGGAGAGAGAAACTTCGATTGGTTTCCTCCCATATACACCTAGACCAGGGATCAAACCCACAACCTAGGCATGCGTAGGAATCGAACCTGCAAACTTTTGGTTATGACGCTCCAACCGACTGAGACACATTGGCTGGGGTGCAGCATGCTGTTTAAAGGTACTATTGCTTCTGTGACTGGGTCCAGTCCAATCAAGTCGAAATACTATTTCAACTTTTTTTATTTTTTAAAAGACACACAATACCTAAAACCTCAATAAATGGGTCTCCATTACAAAAGAATGTCTCATTCAAAGTTACCTGCTGCACCCTGTTTCTTCCCGAGCAGAGGGGTCCCTGGGAGGCTGGGGAACAGGAGCTCCTCCGAGGCCTGGGTCTCCCAGGCTCCCCTCGCCCAGGCAAGTGCACAAGAAACCGCCAGACCAGACTCCAACAGCTCACATGAAGCAGCTGTGTCCCCAGTCAACACCCTCTCTCGCCCGATGAAGGACACGGATTCATGGAGAGAAGGCACATATTTCAGGCCATTTTTCAGACACTGACAAGAAGTAAATTAAGAAATCATGTAAGTACAATACACGAGTCATTCCCTCCTATTGATCACATGTAATTTACATCCTACAAAGATGTGAATTCTTGCATTCTCACTCCACACGGAAAATCTCAATGATTTATTCATTTCAAATGAAAAATAGAAGGTAGATGAGAAGAATGACTTCACAGACACATCGCTCTCGGGGCACTGGTGCGAGGCTCTCTCGCACACTGCCCGAAGGGCTCCGTGTGCAAGTCCCTCTAATTAACAAGGTGAATCAGGCAGCAGCACTCTAATTAGTGAGCATGACGAGCCAGCAGAAGCAGGCAGGCAGACGGGGACACATGGCTGGCCAACAAAGGCACAGCACACTCCAAGTGAAACATGCAGATTCCTTCTAAATGAACTATTAAAAGTAAGACAGTTGGGGAAAAGAACACCTAATTTTAATTCTCACATTTCATGTGTGTTCTTCATTTGTTCTCAGGGATAACTAGCTTCTTGGTAAGAAAGGGTTTGTGTCAGCTCTTTGTACAACATTTCCAGGCAAAGCATCACTTAAAACATAGCATTTTTGCATGAAACAAGAATCTACTCCTTCATTTGGGACTTATGATCAATTTGCGTGTGTTTTAATCCAGTAAGGACCACATGCCATTTCCCTTTATTCTTAATTCTGCTTAAAAAATGGAAAAGTCTGATGGGAAACCCTCTTGAGATTTACTGGGAGGTGCTCAGTCCCTGAGGACGCACTGCAAGGAGCCCTCAAAGGGCAGAGACGAGTGGAACCTCCCACTGTCCGAAAAGGGCAGAGAGGCCCACAGGACCACGCCTGGTTACCAGCTTGGCCTCAAAGTGAGCCGAGGCTGCAAGTGGACATGGGGCTGGCCCACTGGCCATTTGCCCTGGTTTTACATGTCTTTGCTGACCTGCCAGCCACAGTTAGCTAGTCTTTGAGTGCATTCCAGCAGCTGGGAAGGTGTTTTGAGGGCACTGCCTGATGAGCTCACCACCTACATCAGCCACACTTTGTGGGTGCAGCTTGTAGTCACCCATAAGAGAGCTGTGTGTTGGGGGGGACACCACCATTTGCAGTTACCTCCTAACCGATGGCTCTAGAGGACATAGCCATACCCGAAGACATGGCCACACCAGCAGCCACAGCTGCACCATGCAGCCCGGTGGGTTTGACTCCACTGAGGACTGTGAATGACCTCTGTGACCTTTCAATTCCAACAGTTTTTAGTGTAGCTCAAAGGGTGTTGGAGAACATACTGACTCAGATTCAGATACTACACACATTGATCAGACACCAGCTCTGTACCAAACACCGTGCTGGGCACATCCTCTGGAGCAGGCACTGATGTAATCTGTATAAAAAAATTACCGCTTTATAGCTGGAGAAATGGGACCTCAAGAGGACGAAGTGTGCCCTGGGTCCCTCAGATAGAAAACGTCACTGGAAGCAGATGGTGAACTCTGTTCTTCTCTTTCCTCTCCTTCCCCAGCTCTTAACCAGCAGGACAAAAGGTGTCACCTTCTAAAACTCCCTGCCCTTCTCAGCGAAGGCCACTCACAACTCTAACATCAGCGAGCAACTCAACAGGTTCTTGTAATGAACACTGGTCCTGCCTCTCTGGAGAGCAATAAGAATGACAAGTTTGTTAATGTGGGGACCGTTTTAAGGGCATCCTCTCTCTTTCCCTGCGCCATTACTCTCCCTGAAAGACTGACTGAACCTAGTAAAAGATTATTTCAAGACAAATATAGGTGGAAAAGATCTGTGAAGTAGGTACAGAGGAGGAGGCAGCTCAAAGGAGAAGACAAAGGGAAGCTGTGGCCATCGGGGAGGCCACACATGCCCCCGTCCTCTGTGACCTGGGGCTCCCCCACTCCCCGCATGATGGCAGCTCCCATTTTTAATTTCCTGTGGGTGTTTTTCTGCATCCACGCAAACAGCTCTCCACACCCCCTCTCTTCCTTCTTCAAGGCTCCATTCACAATCAGGTTCTCCATATATCTCTTATATTAAGCACACCCTCAACATTTAAGAGCTTCCAGCACACACTGGCCCACAAGGATGGTGGCGGCTGAGGGGAGAGGGAGGGTAAGCGTCTTACCCCAACTCCGCCCCTGTGCCTTTCCCACGGGGCCTGCCTGCGGCAGCCTTCACAGCCCACCTCCTGCACCCACTCTTCCACGAAGCTTGCCCTGATTGCCCTCATTCCCAGCCCCTCATCAGAGGAACATCTCCCTATCCCAAATCTGTAGGAATCTGATGGCACTTTCTTGAGACATTTATCACAGCTGGTCTATACCATGCTGTTCGTCCACGTAGTAGACAAAACTGTGCTTTCAGCTAATCAGACCTGGCTCAAACTCAGCCTCTGGCATTTTCTGGCCACGACACCCTTATTTACATCCTTGAGTTTCTGTTTCTTTACCTGGAAAAAGTAGAAATAACCCTCCTACCTTGAAGAGTTGTTCAGATGATTAAATGAAGCTTTATCTGGCTCAAACATCCATCAGATGTTTGTCATATAGTGGGTACTCAAGAATAGTTTAACAAAAATTCTTTTCATTTTGGGGATTGCCTAGTATAATGAAAACATGATGGCTGTATTTGAACATTGCTTGTCAGGTAACAATCACAGGCAGGTCACTCAAGAACTAGCTACACCACCTTGTGCAGGACACTAAACCCCTCTGAGCTTCAGTTTCGTAATCCATAGTACGGGGTTAACCATACCTCCCCACAGGTATGGTTTAATGAAGTAGCGGGCACCAGAGCTCTCCACGCAGACGTCACCCAGCAAATGTCAGTCAGAACCAAGACCTTTGTCTCCTTCACCTGCATATGCCTGGACCTGACAAAAGATTTGAACAAGAGATTTCCTTTCAATAAATGGATATTTGTGGAAAGAATGGGAGGAGAAAATTCATAATAGATGCATTTTCCTTTTGCAATTTTTATTCTTTATGGCTTTGGATAAGCCACTGCCCTTCTGTGGTCTTAGCATTTTCAATCTACAAAATGGGAAAAAATGTCACCTCATTGGATTGCTTCCAGAATTAATACTTTAAAAAATGTAAGTCTAGGCCCTGGCAGATGTGGCTCAGTGGACTCAGTGTCAGCCTGCGAACCAAAGGGTCGCAGGTTCAGTTACCCAGACAGGGCACACGCCTGGGTTGCGGGCCAGGCTCTCTGCGTACCTCCCTCTCTGTGTACCGTCTCCTATCTCTAAAAATAAATAAATAAAATCTTTTTTAAAATGTAAGTCTAGCAAAAAGTACATGAAATTATGGAAGAAGAACAATATCAGAAACTTAGCCAATTATTTCAACTGAAGTATATATTATAGATAAAAGCATATATTACATTTATTGTAATGTCATGTTTTTACTTGATCAAAATTTGATGGTCCTTTTTTTGCTCGGTACCAAACATTCCCACCTTTTACCTATGAAAATGAGACATCTGAGTTAATTCATGACAGCTGTTTTTACATTAAATGTGTACATTTTAAATTTCTCTTAAAAATTTGCACTCTTTTTCCCTGCAAATAGTTTTAAATGTCTGAGCTTTCTTACTGGAACGTTAGTATATGGTTAAAATTTCAATAAAATTTTAGGGATTTGCACAGCATTGAAATAAATGGACTAAATTTACTTATATTTGGCACAGAATGGTAAATACCCATTTAAGTAAATCATAATTTGTCTTTAGGAGTATCTTTTGGTGCTAATGTTTTCCATATACATAGCATGAAATGCTTATGTTATCTAAAAAGAACTAAAAAATATAAAAAGCACTAGACAGTACTTATTCAGCCCTTAAAACATGGGTGCCTGCTGAGAGAAATTCCCCCAAGCCAGAGATTCTTCTAGGGCCACGCCAACGTTGTCCGACAGGAGTCTATATTCTTAATTGTCAGAGAAGGTCAACAAGAAGACATGGCCAGTTGGACCCTTGAGCTGGAGCCAGCCAGCTGGAGGCTGCCCGCCCCTCCCCTGTGCTTTGGAATGTGAGCTCCGCTCGCCTGCACTGCTCCCAAGGGGCCGTTCCAGGGCAGAGCCCTGAGATAGACACGTGGTTTGGGGGCCATCTGAACTGGTATGTGCTGACCGCAGTTAAGGCCCCTTGGGTACATGACTGAACCAGTTTCAGATTACACCTGGGACATTCCCGAGAAGCCTGCGACCCAACACTAGGGCACTGCTTTTTGGGCAACAGGTAATGTCAGGTCCAGGGCTAAGTGGTAAATCATAATTAACAGCTCTAATTCCCAGCTGCCTTATGGAAAGTCTGGTACAGGGTGGATTCATTTGCTAGGGCTTCTGTTTCAAAATCCCAGAAACTGGGTAGCTTAAACAAAAGAAATGTATTTTCTCCTGGCTTGGAGGTTAGAGATTCAAACTCGAGGTGTCAGCAGGATTGGGTCTTGGGGGAGCTGAGAGCCTGCTCCTGGCCTCTCTCCTGGATGCTGGTGGCTTGAGGTTCCTGGGCTTAGAGATGATGTTCTCCCTGTATCTTCCCCTCTTCTTCCCTCTAAGCATCCAATTTTCCCTTTTATAAAGACACCAGTCAAATTGGATCATCTTAGCTTGATTATCTGCAAAGACCCTGTTTCTAAATAGGGTCTCATTCACAGGTTCCAGGGGTTAGGACTTCAACATCTTTTGGGGACACAGGGAAAACTGTTGAGGGTCTCTGGGGTAGAAATCAGTGCTCCAAGGCTGCAGCAGGGCAGAAAGCTGAAGTGTGTGGCTGGTCTGCTCTTGCCAGGCCTCCCAGGGGGCAGCCAGCAGCCCGACTGCAGGGCAGGGGCTGCCCATCAGCAGCCCTACAGGCTTGGAAGCTGAGTGTCGCCAGCATATGGAAAATACATTTAAATTTCGGGGGTCAGGTTCCATGAGGCAAGCTCTCAGGACTGCTATAAAAAATCAGCCTGGTCCTAGTCGGTGTGGCTCAGTGGTTGGAGCATCGACCTGTAACCGAAAGGTTGCAGGATCGATTCCTGGTCAGGACAAATGCTTAAGTTGCAAGTTCATCGCAAGTTGGTTGTGGGTGTGTGTGACGCCCTGTCCAGATGCAGGACGCTCGGTTCTGGGGCGGATTCCCAGTCTAGGTGTTTAAGAAGGCAACCAGTTGATGCTTCTCTTGCATCAATGTTTCTCTCTCTCGCTTCTTCTCTCTCTCTCTCTCTCTAAAAAAGCAAATGAAATGTCCTCATTAGGTGAGGGTGAAAAAGAAAAATCAGCGTGCTCACTCAGTCAGAGAGAGACCGCTCACAGGGAGGGTGATGCCTGGGTCTACACGACCTGCACATTCTTGTCTTTCAGACAAAGAGCAACTTTGGGGAGAGTGTGGGTTACGTGTTTGGGAGCAGCAGAGCTTGTTCTCCATCTCCACAGGAGGGCTGGCCTGCTCGTTGAGTGAGGTGCTGCCAGGATTCCCTAGGGAATGCCGGGAGGTGACTCTCATAGTCTCTCTCCCTGCCAACCTTGGGTGGATTAGTCATGCTCCTACGAGAACTATCTTTGTTGAGCTATGCCCAGGAAACTTCCTGCTGACAAGCTGGCTCTGAAGAACTCAGCTTTAACCAGTTCCTCTATCACTTTGCTCTGAGGTCACTCTCTCCTCCCTCATTTCTAGGTTCATGGGGTACCTCACTGTGGTCCCCAACTACAAATCCACAGTCTAAGAACATATTTGCCTTAATTTATTCTCTCTTTAAAAATAAATAAAGCCCAGCCTTCTGAGGGTGGTACTATAGTCAGTTCTCTTCCTACACAGGGTCTGTTCTTCCTCCCTCGCAAATTGGGGCTGACCAGACAAGCTCACCAAGGTCCACACAGTGGGCTCTGAGTAGAGCTGGCAGCACATGCAAGGCAGCAGGAGTAGTTCTGAAGGGCAGCATGCACCAAGGCCAGGGGGGATACAGATGTGGTCAAGAAGGAAGGAAGCGCTGGAAGAATTCTCTTTTTTTGTACGGGGACATTGGTAGCTCTTAAAACAAGGCCTACAACTAGATCATTCTTCTTGTTCTACGTGAAAGTTTCAAACAGATCACTGATATGCATTATACCTCAGTAACGCTGAAAAATAAAGAGAAACTTGAAATATTAAAAGCAAACAAAACCAAATAGATCACTGATTTTTCCAATGACTAAACAACAAAATACATAACAAAAAGCAAACCTTAGTCTAAGATCAGTAATACACATCTCTATTAAAATATAATTTGATAGTAAGCATTACTAAGAATTAATGCATTAATCATGCAGCAACTTAGAAAACCACTTTAAAATCAGCATTTAGAATGAGGTGTTGAGATCATGGAAATAAGTTGCTAAATGATTTATCGAATATGAAGTGATTCCTTTAATCTAGCCTCTATCTCAATCTTTACTCTCTTGCTGAATACAGTTAGCCCCTGATCCCTACCTGTAAGTTCAGATCGAGCTCCCATTTACATCTCTGACACCTCTCTGCAGCTGACTTGATTTGTCTGACACATTTTCTGGAAATGGAGAGAGAAGAGAGATTTATTAGCCTTATCATTTGGGGACATTAATAGGTTTTTAGGAGGTTTGGCATATGAATAGACTCTCTGGCAAAAAAGGTGGAAAGTCATTGAAATAGAATCATTACTAGTTTTTAAGATTTAGGAAGCCCTTAAAGAAATATATACCCCAAATAGGTATATTTTTAAAATGCTTAAGTGTGTCTGTGATGTTTGTATATAACAGCAGAAACCACAGCAGATAAAGATGTCCTTCATTTTGCCCCCATTAAATGGCACATTTAAGACCAAGACATAGGATGCGGAGCTAAGGAGAAGCCATGACAATTAGAAATAAGAATCTATATGATCTTGCCTGTGAAGAGAACAAGAAAGGACTCGGAAATAACAAACAGAAAGGCACGGAGGTTAAGAACACAGGACATCTGAGTCATGTCATCCTGGGTTTGAATCCCAGCTTCTCTCCTTCACCCTCATTACTGCTCTCTAATTATTATCAACTTCAATTTTATCATCTGCAAAATGGGACTAATTGTACTGTTGTTATAAGAACGTAATGAGGCAATGCCTGCTGGGTGCTTAGTACAGTGCCTGGCACACAGTGAAATGTTCTCAATTCTTAGCTCAGCCAGCAGCTCTACCCATGGCAGAGCTAAGCTGGTGGCCCTGTGTGCCCAAGGAGCTCGATGGGCAGTTTTGCCTGATTTGGGTCCTCAACCGAGGAGCCACACCAATCATGCAGGTTTGGGAAGCAGGTTTGAGGCCTCACCTGCTGTTGAATAAAACTCTACTATAGCCCAGCCAGGTGGCCTGGCTGAGCCCCTGGGGGACAGTCCTACTTATAGAGGCAACTGAGAAGAGAGGCCAGCCGGCACCTCTGTCCATGCACAGAGCCCAGCCAATAGCCTCCTCTGGCAGGGAACTCAGAGCAGTTTGACCTGATTCAGGGTCCCAGCCAATGAACTGTTCCAGCCTTAGAGTCTTTTCTACCACCCCACCCAGTCAGGGAAGAGGGTTCATGGCCCTGCCTATGGGTGATTATAGCCTCCAGCTCTACCCAGCCAGGAAAAATAACCAGAGCACATGGGAAGGTGCATGGCCCATTCTACAGCCCTGCTTACAATAGCACTGAAGGTGAGAGCCCAGCCAGTGGCTCTGCCGATCTGCAGCACCAAACCAGCAGCCCCATCTGGCCAGGGAGCTTAATGGGCAGTTCTGCCTCATTTGGGTCCCCATCTATTGAGCTTTAATGGCTGTAGATAGCATTCTATGGCCCCACCTGGGCAGGGAGGCAAACTTGCAGCCTCACCCAACTGCCAAGGATAGCATTCAGTCCCACCTGGCTAGGAAACTTAGTGGAGCCCATCTTATAGCTGGACAAACTTATAACAAGAGTTTTTAAAAGGTACAACTAGCTTCTTTCAAGAATGAACAAGGGGAAGTCACTACAGATCTTACATAATTATAGAGAGGATATTGATATGATGGGAGTTATTAAATTTCTAAAAGTATATGGATTTTTCTAGTTATCCTTTTAAAAACTGATGTCTGGGTTCGGCTACCTCTCCTTTGTTACAACTGATATTGACTTGCAGACTAGGCCTTTAAAAACAAAGTAGGACTTCTAGCCAAGATGGAGGCATAGGTAAACACACTTCATCTCTGTGCACAACTACAGCAAAAATTACAACTAGACTACAAAACAAATTTCACTAAGATTTGTCAGAAAACCGAGCTATATGGAAGTCCAACAACCAAGAATTTAAAGAAGCCACATTCATCCAGATGGGTAGGAGGAGAGCATGGGCAGAGCAATGTGGAGAGACAATGGAATGGGCTGTCCCCCTCTCATGTGTGGTGGATAAAAATCAAGAGGACTGCCTTGGGAGCAAGCGATCCCAGCCCCAGACCAGACCACTCAACCCAAGGTTCCAGCACCAGGAAGATAAGTCCCCATAACTTCTGGCTGCAAAAACCAGTGGAGGTTGGGGTGGTGGAAGAAGCTGCAGGATTCTCAAGAGACCTCTCTTAAAGGGCCCGCAAGGAACTTATGACTCAGATCCACCCCCTCTGGGGTTCAGCACCAGGGCAACAGCTGGAAGGGCACAGTGGCATGTGGGGAGAAGGGGAGAAAATTGCAGTGACTGGCAAGGGGGCAAGTGCTGGGGAGACAGCTTCTTCTCAGGGAATCTCCAGAGGCCAGGCAACAGCATTTTCCTCTCTCTGGGCACTCCCCCGACAAAGCCACAAAGCAGCAAAATGAGTTCCCTGCCCTGGCAACTATCTCACACAATTTACAGGTGCCTTTTTCTACATAGGTCACGCTACTAAGACAGAGAGTCAAAGAAGATCTACCTAATACAGAGAAACATATAGGGAGGCTGCCAAGTTGCAGAGGCAAAGAAACATGGCCCAAATGAAAGAACAGAACAAAACTCCAGGAAAAGAACTCAATGAAATGGAGATAAGCAACTATCAGATGCAGAGTTCAAAACACTGGTGATCAGGATGCCCAGAGAACTCATTAAGTATAGCAACAGCATTAAAAAGATCCAGGCAGAAATGAAAGTTGCATTAAGCTAAATAAAGAAAAATCTACAGGGAAACAACAGTGGAGGAGATGAAGCTGAGAGCTGAATCAATGGTTTGGAACATAAGGAAGAAAAAAGCTTTCAATCAGAACAACATGAAGAAAAAAGAATTCAAACAAATGAGAATAGAATAAGGAGCCTCTGTGACATCTCCAAACACACCAACATTCAAATCATAGGGGTGCCAAAAGGAGAAGAGGAGGAGCAAGACATTGAAAACTTATTTGAAAAAATAATGAAAGAAAACTTCCCTAATTTGGTAAAGGAAATAGACATACGAAGAGCACAGAGTCCCAAACTAGTTGGACCCAAGAGGACCACACTAAGAGACGTAATAATTAAAATGCCGAGGTTAAAGTTAAAGAGAGAATCTTAAAAGCAGGAAAAGCAGAGTTACCTACAAAGGAGTTCCCATAAGACTGTCAGCTGATTTCTCAAAAGAAACTATGCAGACAAGAATGGACTGGTAAGAAGTATTCAAAGTGATGAAAAGCAAGGACCTACAACCTAGATGACTCTATCCAGCAAAGCCGTCATTTAGAATGGAAGGGCAGATAAATAGCCTCCCAGACAAGAGCAGACTAAAGGAGTTCATCGTCACCAAGCCATTATTATGTGAAATGTTAAAGGGAACTATATAAGAAAAAGAAGATCAAAACTATGAACATTAAAATGGCAACAAATGCACAACTATCAATAACTGAATCTAAAAAAACAAATTAAGCAAACAAGCAGAACAGGAACAGATTCATAGATATGGAGATCATTTAGAGGATTATCAGCTAGGAAGGGGAAGGGGGATCATGGGGGCAAAGATGCAGGGATTATGAAGTAAAAATTGGTAGGTACAAAATAGACAGGGGGATGAAAGGAACAGTATAGGAAATGGAGAAGCCAGAGATCTTATATGTATGACCCATGGACATGAACCAGGGGAGGGTATTGCTGGAGGGAATGGGGGTACCGGGCAGAGGGAGGCAAACAGGGAAAATTGGGACAACTGTAATAGCATAATCAATAAATTTTTTTTTAAAAAAACACTGATATCTGGCTTAATTGTAATGTTGACAGAGAACAGACTCTGTATGAAATCAATCCTTTGAAATTTATGGTTTGGCATGTGGTCAATTTTTTTTTAAATGTGCTAAGTATGCTTTAAAAAATGTTCATTGTGAAGGGAATGGCTACAAGGTTTAATAAGCCATTTAGGTCAAGTGTATCAACAATCCTATTGTTATATTTTTTTTTATTTTTTTTGCCTGCTCCTTCTGTTAGGCACTAAGACGTATCTCCCACTGTGAATGAGGAGTTACATACAGTAGTGCCCTTAGTCACAGGGGATGTGTTCTAAGACCCCAGTGCATGTCCAAAACTATGAATAGTACCAAAATCTATACACTGTTTTTTTACTATACATACATGCCTATGAAAAAGTTTAATTCATAAATTAGTTCCCCTAAAAGACTAATAATAATAACTGATAATAAAATAGAACAAATATTATAATATATTATAATAAAAGATATGTGAATGTAGTGTCTCTTTCTTTCAAAATATCTTACTGCACTCAGCCTTCTTGTGATGACTTGAGATGATACAATGCCTTCACGATGAGACGGAGTGAGGTGAATGATGTAGGCATTGTAATGCAGAGTTAGGCTACCATGAGGGTTGCTTGAACACAAGTACTAGCATCGAATAGTCAATCCGATAACCCAGATGGCTAGCTACTAAGTGACAAAGTGGCAGGTAGCATTATACAGTGTGAACGTGTTGGACAAAACGATGATTCACATCCCAAGCCGGACAGTGGTGGATTTCACCATGCTAATCAGAATTGTGCGTAATTTTAAACATGAACTATTTATTTCTGGTATTTTCCATTTAATACCTTTGGACCACAGTAAACTGCTGGTAGCTGAAGCTGCAGCAAGAAAAAATATGAATGGGGGGACTACTGTATTTCTATTTGCAGCTTTGTCAAATTTTCCTTGCTAGGATTTGAGAGCTCATTTCATTTTTGTCTGTTGACAAGACGATCAGTCTCATTCTCACTCTTTGAAAGCAATCTTTTTTTTTCTATAGTTGCTTTTAAGATTTTTCTTTGTCTTTAGTTTTCAATAGTTTTTAAATATATATATTAGAAGGTGTGATCTTATTTGTATTTATCCTACTTGAAGTTTTCAGTCTCCATGAATCTATGGCTTGATGTCTTTTAAATAAATTCTTAACTATTATTTTCTATTCAAATATTTCTGTGACATTCCCTCTCCTTCCTTGGAATCTAATTACATACATAGGATCTGGCACAAGTAATGCCCCTTTTTTATTACAAAATCTTTTATTACAAAATCATAAGCATGTAATTCTGTAGCATAACAATATCACACTCAATCACACCATATGACATTTTAGGTGAAATGTTCAAATTAAAACTATAAATTATTACACCTGTATTATTACCCTACCAACCACACTCAAGCAGGTGTTACTTCTGCTGGGCCCTGTATGTTGAACTTTCTCACTGTATCTATATCTTTTACCCTTTTTCTCTATTTCCCCTTCTCTCCGTGGGTCACTCTGAATATTTTCCCCTGATTTACCAACTGGCATCTTGTTACTCAGCAGTAACATGAGCACCAACTGGAGCTTGTTTAAAATGCAGGATCTCAGCCCTAACAAGGCCTGCCGCATCGGTGATAAAGGAGCACTAAGATATCCAACTATAATTGTAGATTTGTATATTTCTTCTCACAGTTCTATCAGGTTTTTATTTCATATATTTCGAAGCTTTGTTATTGGGTAAATAAACATTTATGATAGCTATTTCTTCTTGTATAAATGACAATTTTACCATTATGAAATGGCAATCCCTATTATTATTTTTTGACCTGAAATCTATTTTGTCTGATATTAAAATAGCCACCCCAATTTTCTTTCAGCTAGGGTGAACATGGTATATCTCGTTTCATTCTTTGACTTCTAACTTATTTGTATTTGAAGTATGTTTCTAGTAAACAACATACAATTGGATCTTGCTTTATTATCCACTCTGAGACACTCTATCTTTTAACTAAGATTTTTTTTCCATTTTAAATAATTTTTACTTTTCAATTACAGTTGACAATATTTTTTTAGGAGATTTTTTATTGTTATGCTATTACAGTTGTCCCAATTTTTCCCCCTTTGCACTCCTCCGCCCAACCACCCCCGGCTCATACAGTTAATCCCCACACTGTTGTCTGTGTCCATGGGTCATTCATAACTGTTCTTTGATTACTCCATTCCCCTTCTGCCCACCATTATCCTCCTCCCTCCTTCCCTCTGGCCACTGTCAGTCTACTCCATGTTTCCATGTTTCTGGTTCTCTTTTGCTCATTTGTTTTGTTAATTAGATTCCTCTAAAGTGAGATAATGTGGTATTTGTCTTTCTCTGACTGGCTTAAGCCACTTAGCATAACATTCTCCAGTTCTATCCATGCTGTTGCAAAAAGTAGGAGTTCTTTCTTTCTGTTGTGTAGTATTCCATGGTGTAAATGTACCACAGTGTTTTGATCCATTCATCTACTGGAAGTGCATAAGTTCTTTTAAGTTGGTATTTTGGGTTCTTAAAGTATATTCCCAGCAGTGGGATTGGTGGGTCAAAAGGCAGTTCCAGCTCTGGCTGGTGTGGCTCAGTGGACTGAGTGCTGGCCTGTGAATCAAAGGGTTGCCAGTTCAATTCCTACTCAGGACACATGCCTGGGTTGCAGGCCAGGTCTCTGGTAAAGGACGCTCAAGAAGCAACAACACATTGATGTTTCTGTCTCTTTCTCCCTCCCTTCCCCGCTCTCTAAAAATAGATAAATAAAATCTTAAAAAAGAAAAAAAGTAGTTCCATTTTTACTTTTTTGAAGAGATTCCATACTATTTTCCACAGTGGCTGTACCAGTCTGCATTCCCACCAACAGTGCACTGGGGTTCCCTTTTCTCCACATCCTCACCAGCACTTGTCATTTGTTGATTTATTAATGATGGCCATTCTGACAGGTGTGAAGTGACATCTCACTGTGGCTTTAATTTGCATCTCTCTAATGGCTAGTGATGTTGAAAATCTTTTCATATGTCTGTGGGCCCTCTGTATGTCCTCCTTGAAGAAGTGCCTATTCAAGTCTTTTGCCCATTGTTTAATTGGAATTTTTGTCTTCCTGGTGTTAAGTTGTATGAGTTCTTTATATATTTTGGAGATTAAACCTTGCCTGTTTCATTAGCAAATATGTTCTCCCATGCAGTTGGTTCACTTTTTCATTTTGATGATGGTTTCTTTAGCCATGCAGAAACTTTTTAATTTGATGTAGTCACATTTGTTTCTTTTTTCCTTATTTCACTTACCATAGGAGATATATGAGCAAAAATATTGCTATGTGAGATGTATGACATTTACTGCCTATGTTTTCCACTAGGACTTCTATGGTATCATGGCTTACATTTAAGTCTTTTATCCATTTTGAGTTTATTCTGGTGTATGGTGTAAGTTGGTGGTCTAGTTTCATTTTCTTGCATGTACCAGTCCAGTTCTCCCAGCCCCATTTATTGAAGAGACTCTTTTTACTCCATTGTATGCTCATGACCACTTTGTCAAATATTAATTGACCATAGAGACATAGGTCTATTTCTGGGCTCTCTATTCTGTTCCATTGATCTATGTCTCTGTTCTTATGACAGTACCAGGCTGTTTTTATTATAGTGGCCTTGTAGTATAGTTTAATAGTAGGTATTGTGATCCCTCAAACTTTATTTTTCTTTTTTGTTTGCTGTGGCTATTCGGGGTCTTTATTGGTTCCATACAAATTTTTGGAGTATTTGTTGTAGATCAGTGAAACATGCCATTGGTATTTTAATAGGGATTGCATTGAATGTATAGATTGCTTTGGGTAGTATGGGCATTTTAATGGTGTTAATTCTTCAAATTCATGAATAAGGTATATGCTTCCATTTATTTGTGTCTTCCTTAATTTCTTGCTTCAGTGTTGTGTAGTTTTCTAAGTACAGATCTTTTACCTCCTTGGTTAGGTTTATTCCTAGGTACTTTATTTTTCTTATTGCTATAGTAAATGACATTTTTTCCTAGTTTCTCTTTCTGGTAGTTTATTGTTGGTGTACAAAAGTGCCATCAATTTCTGAATATTGAGTTTGCATCCCACTTCTTTGCCAAATTCACTTATTAGGTAGTTTTTTGGTGGAGACTATAGGATTTTCTATGTACATTATATGTTGTCTGCATATAACAACGATTTTACTTCTTCCTTTCCAATTTGGATGACTTTTATTTCTTTTCCTTGTCTGATAGCTGTGGCTAGAACTTCCAGTACTATGTTGAATAAAAGTGGTGAGAGCATATATCCTTGTCTTGTTCCTGATCTTAAGGGAAAAGCTTTTATTTTTTGTTCATTGAGCATAATGTTGGCAGTAGGTTTCTCGTATATGGTCTTTATTATGTTGAGGTATGTTCCTTCTATTCCCACTTTGCTGAGTGTTTTTATCATGAATGGGTGCTGGATTTTTATCAAATGCTTTTTCAGCATCTATTGATATGATCCCGTGGTTTTTGTCCTTCATTTTGTTTATGTGGTGTATTACATTTATTGATTTGTGAATATTTTACCATCCTTGCATATCTGGGATAAATCCCACTTGATCATGGTGTATTATCTTTTTAATGTATTGCTGGATCTGGATTGCCAATATTTTGTTGAAGATTTTAGCATTTACATTCATCAGAGATATTAGCTCATAGTTTTCTTTTTTGTTGTTGTTGTTCTGTTTTTACCTGGTTTTAGAATTAGGATAATAGTGGCCTCATGAAAAGAACATGGGAGTCTTCCCTCTTCTTGAATTTTTTGGAATATTTTGAGAAGGATTGGAGTTAGTTTTTCTTTGAATGTTTGGTAAAATTCACCTATGAAGCCATCCAGTCCAGGGCTTTTGTGTACCAGGAGTTTTTTGATTATTGCTTCAGTTTCACTAGTTGTTATTGGTCAATTAGGCTTTCTGCTTCTTCTTGATTCAGTTTTGGAAGACTGTATGTTTCTTCCATTTTGCCCAGGAATTTGTCCATTTTGTCCAGGTTTTCCAATTTTTTGGCATATAGTTGTTTACAGTAATTTCTTACAATCCTTTGTATTTCTGTGGTATTGGTTGTGACTTCTCCTCTTTCATTTCTGATTTTATGTATTTGGGTCCTCTCCCATTTTTCTTGATGAGTCTGTTATAGGTTTGTCATTTTTTTTCATCTTTGCAAAGAACAAGCCCTTGGGTTCATTGATCCTTTGAAATTTTTTTTGTCTCTATGTCATTTAATTCTGCTCTGACCTTGATATTTCCTTCCCTCTACTTACTCTGGGCTTTGTTTGCCATTGTTCCTCTAGTTCTTTTAGGTGTAGGGTTAGATTGTTTATTTGAGATTTTTCTATCCCCTTTTGGTAGGCCTGTGTTGCTATGAATTTCCCCCTCAGGACTGCCTTTGCTGTGTCCATAGTTTTTGGGTTGTTTTGTGTTCATTTTCATTTGTTTCCCGATACTCTTTGATTTTTTCCTTAATCTCATGATTAACCTATACATTATTTAATAACATGTTATTCAGTCTCCATGTATTTAAATATTTTTGAGTATTTTCCTTCAGATTGGTTTCTAGTTTCAAGCCATGGTAACCTAGAAGATACTTGGTATTTCGATTTTCTTGAATTTGTTGAGGCTTGCTTTATGTCCTGCCATGTGGTCTATTTTTTTAAATGATCCCTGTGCATTTGTAAAGAACGTATATTTTGCTTCTTTGTGGTGAAGTGCTCTACAAATATCAATTAAGTCCATTTGATCTAGAGTGTCATTCAATACTACAATATGCTTGTTGATTTTTTGTTGGGATGATCTGTCCATTATTGACAGTGGGGTGTTAAATCCCCAACAATGACTGTATTGTTATTGATCTCCTTAAAGTCCTCTGAGATTTTCCTTATGTATTTAGGTGCTCCTATGTTGGGTGCATATATGTTTACATGGGTTATAGCTTCTTGTTGGACACCTCTCTTAAGTATTATGTAGTGACCTCTTTGTCTCTTGTTATGGTTTTTGTTTTGAAATCTATTTTTTTAAGATTTTATTTATTTTATTTTTAGACAGAGGGGAAGGGAGTGAGAAAAAGAGGGAGAAAAACATCAATGTGTTGTTGCCTCGAGTCTGCCCCCAGCCAGAGACCTGGTCTGCAACCCAGGCAGGTGCCCTGACTGGGGAATAGAACCATTGACCCTTTGGTTCACAGGCTGATGCTCAATCCACTGAGTTACACCAGTCAGGACCTGTTTTGAAGTCTATTTTGTCTGATACAATATTGCTACTCCAGCTTTCTTTTTCATGCCTATTTGCTTGGAATATTTTTTCCTACCCTTCACTTTCAGCCTGTGTAGATCTTTTTTTCTGAGGTAGGCCTCTTGTAGATAGCATATATGCGGGTTGTGTTTTCTTATCCATTCAGCTATCCTATGTCTTTTGGCTGGAGCATTTAATCCATTTACATTCAAGGTTATTATTGAATAGTATTTATTCATTGTCATTTTTCTCTTTGTGCCGGTGCTCCTCTTTCTCTCTCTCTCTCTCTAATTCTCTTTCTCTCTCTCTCCCTTTTTCCCCAAATTCTTACAGTAGTCCCTTTATCATCTCTTGCATTACTGGTTTGGTGGAGGTGTATTCTTTTAGCCCCTTTTTATTTGCATTTTTTGTCTGGGAAGCTCCTTATTTCACCCTCCATTTTAAATGACAATCTTGCTGGGGAGAATAGTCTTGATTGCATGTCTTTGTCTTTCATTGTTTGGAATATTTCATGCCATTCCCTTCTGGCTTGTAGTTTTTCTGCTTGTAAAATCAGCTGATTGCCTTACTGGAGCTCCTTTGTATGTTATTAGCTGTTTCTCCCTTGCTGCCTATAAGATTCTCTCTTTGTCTTTAAATTTTGAAATTTTAATTATGATGATCTTGGAGTGGGCTTCTTGGGTATATCTTGATTGGGGTCCTCTGTGCTTCCTGAACTTGTATGACTTTTTCTCTCAACAAGTTAGAGATGTTTTCTGTCATTATTTTTTCAAACAGGTTTTCTATCCCTTGTTCCTTTCCTTCTCCTTCTGGAATCCCTATAATGTGAATATTGTTATATTTCATGTTGTCTTGCAGCTCCCTTAAACTATCTTTGTTCTTTCTGAGTCTTTTTTCATTTTGTTGCACTGACTGGGTGTTTTGTTCTGCCTTGTCTTCCAACTTGCTGATTTGATCCTCTGCTTCATCTGGCCTGTTTTTAATTCTTTCTAGTGTTCTTCATTTCAGATACTGTATTCTTCATTTCCTCCTGGTTATTATTCATAGTTTCTATATCTTTTTCATGCTGATGTCATTCCCACTAAGTTCCTTGTAGCTCTTACTGAATTTCTTTAGTATCCTTATAACCATTACTTTGAACTCTATGTCTGATACATTGCTTGCCTCAATTTCATTTAGCACTCTTTCTGGGGATTCCTTTCTTCCTTTTGATTGGGGATTGTTTCTTTGTCTCCCCATTTTTAGTGACTCCCTTTGTTTGTTTCTGTGTATTAGATTGATCTGCTTTAACGCCTTGCCTTCATGGAGTGGCCTTCTGTGGTAGCAGTCCTGTAGGGCTAGGTGGTGCAGAGCTGCTGCGCTGGATACTCTAGGGATTCCATTTATGCAGTTTTTGTGGACTGTCTTGTTGTAATTGGGTTTTGCTTGTTTTTGGCTTGCTCCCTGGTGGGTTCTCCCCTCTGGCTGGCTGACTGAGAGTCATAACCCCCAGCACATTTTGTATGCTGTTGTACAGGAGCTGCCAGAACAAAACAAAACCCAGCAAACCAAACACACACCAGCAAAAATACTCCACAACCACTCCCACAATATCAACAACTGAGCTAAGATTTATGAATGTGGAAAGAGAATAAGAATATTACATGAAAGAAAAAAAGAATATGAGTTGACTAATGGGAAGAAAAATGATTTTGAGAGAGTAGGAGGACAAGAAATAATAGGAGTGAGGAATAGAAACGAGGTGAAGAAAAGGAGAAAATAAAATTTCCCATGTAGATAAATGGGGAGGAAAACTGGAGTAGGATGAGGACTAGTATGATAACAGGTTTGGAGAAAATAATAGTGAAAAAATAGGAACCAAATTGTAATAAAACAATCACCTCAGCAATATCCACAACAAAGGAACAAAGGTTGGTAAAGGTGGAAAGAGATACATAATATTATAAAAAAGAGAAAAGAAAGAAAAGAAAAAAAGATTGTGAGATGTCTAAAGGAAAGAAAAATAATTTTGATAGGATAGAGGGAAGAGAAGTAATAAGCATAATGGTTAGAAACCAGGCTAAGAAAGGGAGAAGATAAAATTTAAAACAAAAATAAGACAAAGAAGAAGGAAGGCAAAAGGTGTAGGACAGAGGAACAATAAAATATGATATTTAAAAATAAGAAAAATAGTGAGCCCCTAGCAATAGAACTGAAGAAATGCAACAAACCCGATATCAATGGCAATTGAGCAAATATTAATAAAGGTGGAATGACCATAAGGATATTACAAGAAAGAGAAAAAGAAAGAATATGAGATGACTAATGGAAAGAAAGATGGTTTTGAGAGTACGGAGTGAGGCGAAATAGTAAGAGTGAGGAACAGAAACCAGGTGTAGAAAGGGAAAAAATACAATTCAAAACAAAAATAAGAAAGAGATAGATGACGGGAAAATGGAGTAAGAGAATGGAAGAATAAACTATGAGATTAGAATTAAAAGTAAAATTTAAATGTAATAATAAAAATAAAAATATATAAAAATAAAATAAACTATAGTGAAATAATAGGAACAAAACTGAAGACAAAGAAACCATGTTAAAAAGCTTTGCAGGAGAAAAAATAGCACAAATAATGAAAAAGAATGAGGTGGAATTCACCTCAGCAGAGTCTAATGTTTGTTGGCCTACTGTCTTCTCCTTCAGGATCCGTTCCTGATGTCAGCTGCTGTCCCAGTCTAGCTTCAGGCAGCTTCTTCAAGGCCATAAGTAATCTATAGCCTGTGACTGTCTCCCTCAGGTTTGCCCGGTCCCCACTGTTTTGCCCTGAAGGCTTTTTATCAGCACAAGGCTCAGGGGTGGTTCATCTAGATCAACAGCACCGCAAGTACCACCTCCACCTGCCTCCAGTGGTGGACCCTGGTACAATGAGGAGGGTGGGATACCTGGATCACCACCTGGGAGGCACTGTTCAGCCTTCAGGGGAGATAGTGGGTGCATTCCTTGACCCTGCACCACACATCTTGGTCTGTCCCATATTATTTCTGCTAATGCATAATTTCTGATGAATTAGCTGCCTGTTTCATGTGTGGGACCAATCTGTGTCAAAGGGTCAGCTCTTTTCTGCTTGGTGCTGGTGGCAGCTCTATGTGAGAACCAAGGCTGGGCAAGGCCCTGAATATTTCTTGCTGTGCCAATTTCTAATCTCTCTGCTCTGCTGTTTTCAGTTGAACAGTGCCCAAGGAGGAGCCAGCATAGCATCTGATAAAAGTTCATAAAGGGCTCCTTTGGAGATTCTCTTTATTTCCCCTGTGAATATGCATCCAGCAGGGTGTCCTTGAGCATGCCTTACTGTACTGAAGAGACTGCAATCCTGCAGGTGAGGGATGGGCATGCCTTCCCCTCCCCAGAGGTTTGTATTCCTTGGTTTGGGTGGCCTCCCTAGCTGCAAGGAACCTCAGGTGCTGAGGTCTAGTCTGTCCAGTTCCTGGCTCACTGCTCTTGCAGGAGGCTTAGACCCAAACCCTCCATTCTGCGCACAGCCCCTCTGGGTGGGGTCCTGCAATCCCTTTGCCGTGGAGCCTTCTACTCTTCCTGACCAGCTGGGTTCAATGGGCACGAACTGCCCTTTGAATCTGGCCTCTTTGCTAGCAGGGCAGCTGCACACATGGGGGTTCCTGCTCAGCCATGCCTCCAGTCCCCTCTTTATAAAAATCCTTATATGGCACCCCCCACTGCAGCTCCAAGCCACTGCCCGGCTGTAAAAGGCAAAAGATCTTTCTCGGTCAGGGCTGGCTACAGCCTTCCAGTGCCTCCGGCAGTCATAGGAGCCAGAATTTCTCCCCTGGACTCTCCAAGTTGGTGCTGCAGCCATGGATGTACTGCTCACTGTGTGCAAGCGGCCCAAGCCTCCCAGACTTCACATAACCTCCCAAGCCTCTCCTTGTTAGGATTTGGGGTTCCCTGTGCAGGACCGAGGCCGGCCGCTCCAGGAGGGATGGGAGCCACCAGGCTGTGCTTTCTCTACTCAGCTCTGTCCTTTGCTTCAGGCACCCCACATAGGGTATTTCCCCTTCAACTTGTAAAATCTCTTACTGGATAGTGCAAAGCCTCTTCTGTACCGACTGGCTTCAAAAATTCACATCAGCTAAGATCCCATTGGTCATTCAGGTCACTTGTTGGAAGATCAGCTGAAAATCTACACTGGGGGCACAAGCAAGTGGGCTCAGCTTCCACCTACTCAGCCATCTGTCCGCTGACATACATTATTATATTAGTTTCAGGTGTACACCCTAGTGATTAGACATTACATAACTTACTAAGTGATCATCAAAATAAATCTCGCACCCATCTGAGATGATACATAACTAGAATATTATTGGCTATATTTCCCGTGCTGTGCTTTACCTCCCCATGACTATTCTGTAACACTTTGTATTTCTTAATCTCTTCACTTTTTTTACTGAGCCCCCCAAATCCCCCTCTCATCTGGCAACTGTCAAAATGTTCTCCGTATCCTTGAATCTATTTCTGTTCTGCTTGTTCATTTATTTTGTTTTTTTTATATTCAATTATTTTTATTTATTATTATTAAAATGTATGTATTTCCATTTTATTGTTCATATTTTTAAATTTTTTTTCCTTCTTTTTTTTAGGAAGACCCTTTAATATTTCGTATAACGCTGGTTTGGTGGTGATGAACTCCTTTAGCTTTTTCTTGTCTGGGAAGCTCTACATCTGTTCTTTGATTCTAAATGAAAACTTTGCTGGGTAGAGTAATCTTGACTGTAGGTCCTTGCTTTTCCTTACTTTGATTATTTCTTGCCAATCCTTTCTGGCCAGCAAAGTTTCTGTTGAGAAATCAGCTGAAAGTCCTATGGGAGCTCCATTGTAGATAACTAACTGCTTTTCTCTTGCTGCTTTTAAGTTTCTCTCTTTGTCTTTAGCCTTTGACATTTTGCTTATAAGGTGCCTTGCTGTGGGCCTCTTTGGGTTCATATTGTTTGGGATACTCTGCACTTCCTGGACTTGAATATCCATTTTCTTCATCAAGTTAGTGAAGTTTCCTGTCATTATTTTTTCAAATATGTTTCCAATTTCTTGCTCTCTCTCTTCTCCTTCTGGCACCCCTATGATGCAAATATTGTTATACTTGATGTTCTTCCAGAAGCTCCTTACACTATCCTAATTTTTTAGATTCTTTTTTCTTTTTGCTGTCCTGATGGGTTGTTTTTTGCTTCCTTACATTCCAAATCACTGATTTATATCTCAGCTTCATCCACTCTACTTTTGATTCCCCGTAACTGTTCTTTATTTCAATTAGTGTATCCTATGTTTCTGACTGGATCCTTTTTATGCTCTCAAGATTCTCACTAAGTTTATAGAGCATCCTTATAACCAGTGTTTTGAACTCTGCTTCTAGTAGATTGCTTGTGCCAGGCCTGGAACAACTTAGCAAGAGGTATGGAACTTGCTGAAGTCAGATGCTGTTTGTTTGAGAGAATGTAGGAAAATCTGAAGCATGGGCCAAGAGAAAACATTCATATGGAAAAACCACTGGAAACAGCTTGGGTGGGCTCGGAGTTGGATGGAGCATGGCCTCAGTGAATCATCAGGGTGGGGTTAACAGTATCAGCCGGGTTGATGGAGTCTCAGACATATTACCCACCTGCCCCCTCTGTCTCTGTTGGGGGCGGTTAGCTTAGAAAAGGAAGATTGGCCTCTGCCAGCACTTCTCTCTGGGTGAAAGCTGCCCCCAAACTCTCGCCCTCATGCAGGAGAATTCAGTTTCTCCCTGTATGTATCTGGTGCCTTTCAATCTGCTGCTCCAGTGCTGGAGATCAGAGGACTGGGTCTGAGTAAGTCTGTAAATGCATTTTTCAGGATGAACTGCCAGGGAGTCCAACAGTTTCTGTCTTCCATAGCCTCAATCCCCACTGGTTTTTATTGCCAGAAGTTATTGAGAGTTCTTTCTGGCACTGGAACCCTGGGCTGTGGGACTGGGACCCTTTGATCCTGAAATATCCCTCTCAATTTTTATCTGACATATGTGGGTGTAGAACGATCCCGTTCCACATCCCTCTCCCCCTAAAAGCCTCCGTGTTGCTTCTTCTTTAAGTCTGTACTTGTAGAATTCCCATTCAGCTCAGTTTCTGATGGTTCCAAATGATAGTTTGTTCCATAGTTTAGTTGTAATTTTGATGTGGTTGTGTGAGGAGATGAGCCATAGTTACCTATGCTGCTACCCTCACTGGAAGTCTCAAATAGGTTTTCAATTTCTTGCTCCATATTTTCACTTTTCAGCATCCCTGTGCTGTAAATTTTGATACACCTGAGGTTGTCCCAGAGGATCCTTACACTATCCTCTTTTATAAATTCTTTTTTATTTTTGCTGTTCTGATTGGGTGCTTTTATTTCCTTATATTCAAAATTGCTGATTTGATTCTCTGCATTATGTCCTTTACCATTGATTCCCTGTAAATTATTCTTCATTTCAATTAGCGTATCCTTCATTTATGACTTGTCCTTTTTTATGCAATTGAGGTTATCACTAGGTTCATTGAGCATCCTTATAACCAGTGTTTTGAACTCTGCACCTAGTAGATTGCTTATCACCATTTTTATTTCTTTTTCCGGAGTGTTGCTCTTTTATTTCATTTGGTACATGTTTCTTTGTCTGTTCATTTTGGCAGCCTCCCTGTGTTTGTTTCTATGTGTTAGGTAGAGCTGCTACATTGCCCAGGCTTGGTAGAGTGGCCTAATGTAGTAGGTGTCCTGTAGAGTCCAGTGGCACTGCCTCCCCTATTAACCAAGCTGGATACACAAGGTGTATCCACTGTGTGGACAATGTCCACCCTCCTGTTGTAGTTGAGCCTTGATTGCTATTGGCATGTCAATGAGAGGGATTTACCCCCCCCGCCAATCAGCTACAAGGACTGCCTGGGACCACTGACTACTGATCTCTCACCACCATGGAGGATCAGCTGTCACTGACCCAACCCACAGAGCAGGACTTACTTCGGCAGGGCTCTGATACCCACTGAGTCCACTCCTTGAGTATGTCACTTGTGGAGGTGGTTGGGTGGTGTCCTTCAATGTTGTCTGAAGCCGTCCACTGAATGCACTGGTTCTGAGGCCTCCCGGTAGGTGCAGGCCAAGTTCAGCCACCACTTGTGTTCTAAGGCCACCTGGCATGAGCTACAAAACAATCTGCAGATGGCTACCACTTGTGCTGGGCTTGGAGGTATCCAGCAAGTCCAAACTGCAAACCAAGGCCAGCTGCTGCTAATTCCACGCCTGGGGCCACTTAGTGGGAGGTATGAGGTGTATGGAGGGCAGATGCTGCTTGTTTGAGAGATTTTAAGCACGTCTGAAGCATGGGCCAAGACAGGCCATTCACATGGAAAAGCCACTGGAAACAGTTTGGGCGGGCCTGAAAGTCAGGTGGTGTGGGGCCTCAGGGAATCACCAGAGCAGGGCAAACAGGGCCAGGCTAATGGAGCCTCAGATATGGTGCCCACCTGCCAGCTCTGTTGGGGGAGGGCTCATCAAAGGAACAATGGCCTCTGCCATTACTTCTGTCTGGGAGAAAGTTGCCCCCAAGCTCTTGTCCCATGCTGGACAATTCAGTTCTTCCCCATATGTCTCTGGTGCCTTTAAGCTGCTGCCCCCTGTCTGGAGCTCAGAGAGAGTGAGTCAGAGTAAGCCCCATTAAGAGGAACTGCCTGGGACTCCAAAAGCCCTCAGTCTCCCTTAGCCTCAATCCCCACTGGTTTTTACAGCCAGAAGTTATGGGGTGGGGGGCCTGGTGGGGGGCTAGGACCCCTCACTCCCCAAGGGGGACCTCTGCAGCCAAGATATCCCTCCCGATTTTTATCCACCACATGTGGGTGTAGGACCACCCCATTCCATGTCTCCTCGTTCCAGTCTCGATGTGGTTCTTTCTTTAATTCCCTAGTCGTAGGACTTCCATTCAGCCAGATTTCAGACTGTTCTGAATGGTTTTTCTGTAGTTTAGTTGTAATTTCGATGTGGTTGTGGGAGGAGGTATTGCCTTTCCCTATGCCACCATCTTGCCCAGAGGTCTAATTGAGGTATTCAGATCATTTACATTGATTGTGATTGTCAACATGATTAGATTTAAGTCTGTCATCTTGTTACTTGTTTTCTGTTTGTTCCTCTGTTTTTCGTTCTCCTTTTCTTCTTTTTCAGTCTCCTTTTGAATTGATTGTTTTTGGTGATTTCATTTTATCTCTTTTGTTAGCTTAGTAGAATAACTTTTTGTTTCATTATTTTAGAGTTTGCTCTAGAGTTTATAACATATTTAACTTATCACACTATGTCTTCAAATGATATTGTACCACTTCATATATAGTATAAGAACCTTGGAATAGTGGATTCCTATTTCTCCCATCAAGATCTTTATGAGGTCAGTGGCATGTATGTAATATAAATTTACATTATTCTATAAAATTTGTTCATCTCATTTAATCTATGTATCCTTTCTGCTAGCTGTTTCTTATGATGCCTTCTTTTTTTGTATATTTTGTGTATATTATTGTTTGTTCAACTTTACTGTGTGATCATATTTTTTAAACCACCTAGGTTAATTCTTTGAGCTCATAATGAGGGTGGGCTCTTCCAGAGAGAGGATTTTCATTTATTCATGTCTATTGCTCTGGGGTGCTATCAGAATGGGAACATTTTACACTACAACTTCAGACTGAGATTTTTTTCAGACCATCTACGTAGTGTGAATTTTTGGTGCAGACTTGTATGAGGACTTGTTTATGGTTACATACATTCAGAAGAGATTGCTTACCATCTTATCTTACAATTATAATTCAAGATTGGTAATTTTCCATGGAATTCCCTGACAGTAGCCGGTTGGGTTTATTTCTAATTCATCCTTGCTTTAAGGGTATAATCTTGAGCATCTCAGTCTTATAATGGAGGTCTCCTATTAAACTCCTTGTTTTGGGTCGACCCCAAACTGTGTCCTGTACTCCACAGCTGAAAAGGAAGTAAAAATCAAACTTCAAGTTCATCTTATTTAGCAAGTGATCTCAAAGGAAATAGGAAGCGCCCGTGCCTTCTTTTCTGAGTTCCTCTGTTTATTTGTTCTTTTTGTTTGAGTGCTTCTTAACTTCTCATCTGCCCATCAATTCATTTAATAATGTATTTAATTATTGATTTATCTGGCATTTCTAGTTGTTTTTGATGGAAAGTATAGCCAGGATACCGCATCCACTGTAAAGCCAATAATGGGCCTCCTCTAGAGTGATGTTTCTGAAACACCAACCAGAACATTTCGCTCTAGTCTTTAAGCATCTTCAGTGGCTTCCCATTGCTTCCACGGTCATGTGGGAACTCACCAGCTTGATATCCAAAGGCCTTCTGGTCCAGCCTCTGCCCTTGTCTCTCGCAGTACTGGTGCACAGTGTTGTCACATTTCCCTGTCTTTTGTGTGTGATCTCCTCTCTCAGCTTAGGCAATGCCTTTCTGGGCAGCCACCCACAACTCAGCCTGGGTACATGCTCTCATGGGCTGTTCACAAATGCTACAGTGTTTTATCCTCGCAGGAACTGTAAATTACCTGTTTGCTCGATCGGTCCCCACAAAACCACAGAATTTATTTTTCTAGCATAGGTGGCAGCCTATAATAGGTGTTCAACAAGTGAAAGAATGAACAAACCATTACAAGCTATGGTTCAGAGGTTACTGAGCGTTAGAATGGACTCCGAAGATTTCATAAAGAATAAGGGATTTGAGCCAGACTATTTCATAAGATTTGAACTTTGAAAAGGTTTAGATAACCTTAATTTGATGTTAATTTTCAAAAAGTTCAAAGTCTTAAAATTTCTCACAAGTTTTGAACCTTTTCTGCAGGAAAACTTCAGGCAGAAAAAGTGAAGAAGCATCATCTTCACAGGTTTGCATCTTCCTAACAAAATTCTGAGCACACTGGATGCCCGTTGCTGACTTGCTTAGAAAAACAGCACAAGGCCAGTCAGTTCTCAGTGAGTCAAGCAAAGAAGGAGGAATTTCTCCTGAAGGAGGGGGTAGCACTGGGGAAGTGGGAGGAGATTTGGCCCTTTGTTCTAAACATGATGATTGATTTGTGCGAGAGTTGACCTGAATATGATCTAGCCAGTAGCAGAAACCCTTACTAATACTAGCTGCAGAGAACTGTCCTTATTTTTCTCCTCCCTCACAGAACTGTCTATCGACTGCCTTTTCATTGCCTATGAGAACCAGAGAAATCCAATTTGAAATACAAACCCAGGAAACACTAAAATTCCAGCTGAGAAAAAAAATAATATGTAAAGAAATTAATTTTCACTGTTATTGTTCCAACTGTTATACTGTTAACTGATACAACCTATTTATTCATAAACAAATGTATTCATAGCAAAAATATGGATAATTAAACCTTATGTAATCATCTGCTCAAAGATTTTAATTCCTTTTTTTTTTTTTTACTTTTATTGTTGACACTATAAAGATTTTAATTTCTTCAAACTTAGAAAATTCTAACTTGCAATTATAATTCAGTGGCTGGAAAAGAATCTTAATTTACAATACTTCAGTCTGGTGTAGGTAAATTTCTTAATTTGGTGACATAGTGTGGATTAGTATGTTTTCATGC
Organism: Mormoops blainvillei; assembly: GCA_004026545.1. NCBI lineage: Eukaryota > Metazoa > Chordata > Mammalia > Chiroptera > Mormoopidae > Mormoops > Mormoops blainvillei. The sequence goes on from PVJD01000593.1 coordinate 361,349, forward strand.
TATACAGTTGAAGGTTCAAAATTAATTAAGGATACATAGTATGTCACTCAATTATTATGCTAATGAATTTATCTGGAGGCCACTATAATGCCCCCCAAAATCTCAATAGATTTGATGGCATTAAAAAAATTTTTTTTAAGATTTTATTTTTAGAGGGGAAGGAAGGGAGAAAAAGAGGGAGAGAAACATCAATGTGTGGTTGCCTCTCATGCGCCCCCTACTGGGGACCTGGTCTGCAACCCAGGCATGTGTCCTGGCTGGGGATTCGAACCAATGACCCTTTGATTCGCAGGCCAATGCTCAATCTACCAAGCTACACCAGCCGGGACTGATGGCATTTCAAATTTTGTATATTAAAATGTATGGCTTCTATACATTCACTAAAAACCAAGAGCGAATAAAGAAACCTCATCATCTAAGAAATGGGCATGATAAAATGGTGTCATCAAAGCTAAATGACGCTGAATCATAGCTTTTCACTCTGCCAATCTCCTTGAGACATCTGGCATTTTGACCCCGGCCAGTTGCCAAGACTATTTTTAGATGGGGGCTGCTTAAAAATGGATTTCTACATCACGAGTGGCAGCCCACATCCCAGCCAACACCTCATGCCACCCTAGGTTTTCCAGGGAACTCATGTCCCATGAAGGCAAAAATAAGACAACTGTTCCTCAGAGAGCACCCTAACACACACAGAGGTGCTGGGCTCCCTGCTCCCGGGCAGGCCCACGCTCCCGGCCAGGCCCACGCTCCCGGTTATCACTCTGGAGCCTGCAGCAATAAAACTTGACTGCACCTGTGTTGCAAGTCGAGTATCAGTATAAGCATTGTTTTTATCTCTTGCTTTTCTGGAAAATATGGTGACTCTCAACACAATGCAGGCAACCAAATCTAACTTTTATTAGTTATTTTAGTAAAATGGATCATTTGGTATCATTGAGCATGCTCTTTAATCTCTCTAGCTCATAGCTCCCTTCTCTGTAAAACTGAAATCAGCCTCCCAGAGTCATTGTAGGGAAATTCATGAAAAGCTGTCCGCATCACAGCTCCCTCATCCACACAGTAGATCTTGGGGACAAGGATTCCAGTAGTGCTCGGCAAATTATGAAAACTCATAAATATATAAAATAAATGTTAAATATTCTAGTTATCTTTTGCTGCCTAACAAATTACCGCAAATTTTAGGAGCTTCAGAACAACAGCAAACATTGTCTCACACAGGTTCTGAGGGTCAGGTTCTGGCAGTAGCTTAGCTGCATCGTTCCAGCTCAGCATCTCTCATGAGGCTGTAATCAGTGTGTAAGCCTGAGTTTCCGTCATCACAAGGCTTGGCTGGGGCTGGAGAGCCCACTTCCGGGGTCACTCACTTGCTTGTTGTTGTTGAATGTCAGTTTCTCTTTGCCTATAGGCTGGAGGGTTTAGTTCCTCTCTGCATATTTCTCTCCTTAGGACTGTCCATGACATGGCAACTGGCTTCCGTCAGAGTGAGCAAGGAGAAAGCACAAGTGTCTAAGGTGGAACCCACAGTGTCTTTTATGACCTAATACTAAAAGTAACACAGCTTCACTTCTGCCATATGTTATTGGTCACAGAGACCAGTATGGTGCACTATGGAAGGAGGCTGCACCAGGGTCCGAGTACTGGGAGGTGGGCATCATTGGAGACCATCTTGGAGGCTGACTACCACGTTAAATGAATGAATAAAAATATCCTTCAGGGAACTCATATGCCCTGTTTATCTGACTTCCATGAGGAGGGTCCCCCTAAATATTCCTGGCCACTTATCCTACCCTTTACTACTCACCCCAGCTGGTAATAGACTACAATGATGGCTAATAGACACTGGTCTATATTTCTTGACTGGGTGGAGTCATTCCATTAAAATTCATGAGTTGAAATGCCCTCTTCCCTCCAAACTAGTTCATGGCAGAAATCTTGGCTAAGTGAGTCTGCTTTACAGACCCAAACCTGCCCTCAGATGGATAGTTCCAAGGTTTAAACCGGCGTCAGGAGTCAAAGAAGCCACTTGGCCAAGACGTGTGGCCACTCTTCAATACATTAATATCATCACTGTAGAGGAGGTAATATTCAATATCCATCTATCACATCTCTCCTTGGTTGATTCTGAACTTGGGTAGGGAACAAGGGCATCCTCTATCTGCAACTCAGACCCCAGCATACAGGAACACCACCCAAATGGAGGAATTGCATCTAATGGCACTGGGATATTTTATATAATTACAATTGAATAAGATCAGTCATCAGTTTAGGAATTTTATTCATTGATTTTCTTCACAGAGAGGGAAATTTTAATATATTAATTGGGTTACTTTTTTCCCCCCTGGAAGTTTAAATACTAAGGTTCTGTAGGGGTGTTTACTCCCTATAGAATGCTAAATCAGAAATTTAGCCATAGAATTGTAATGCATTCCGTGTTTTAATTACTTGTACTCGAATTGCAATGGAATAGCCATGAGAGGCTAAAGGGTTACAGCTTTATAAGGTTCAGCCACTGCTGTTTTTACCTACCACTGGGCTCTAGTTGAGTCTCCTTTACGATCTGATTTTTTAGTTCCTGTGAGGTATTAATGTAATTCTCCAATTTTAAGGTTTCTGGGATCAAGATGTCAAAAGAAACTTGCCAGTGCTTTTCTTTTCTTTTCTTTCTTTTTTTCTTTTTTTGTTATTATAGGTACAAGGCATTCTAAATTTAGTGGTGTTTTGGAATCAAAGGAATGTAAATGTATGGCACCTGGGCTTGAGGAAATCTTCCAACTTGAACTATGTGGGCGAAAGTTGCTCAACATCGGTGTTTGGTTTGCTTTTCCTGCTGGTGTTTGATACATAATTTGCTTGTGTCTCCCGGCAATCTTGGCTGGTTTTGATTTCTGGGGGAGATTTGGGGAATACAAAACCAACCACATGGCCAGCTGAATAGGCCATTCTCATTGACCTGAGTGGGGATTTCACCTGGAGTCACATGATAACCCTTTGTTACTAAGCTATCCTAAATTCCAGCTGTGGTTATCGAAGGTTTGTCTCTGTGTCTCTGAGCCATGGAAACTGGCCTTGCTGTAGTTGTTTCTAGGTGAGGCAGGACCAGGAACCCCCAGGGCGGTAATAGAGGAAGGAAGTTGCTTAGAACATCTAAATGCTAGAAGCACAGCCTGGAGAAAGGGCACTTGACTAGAATGGTGAAAAATGCTGCAATACTGCCTAAGAAAAAGAGAAAGCAGCACCGGGTGCTGCTTTCTGTGAAAGCAAAAAGGATAGAAAATAACCGCAAGTGGCAACCCTTGGGAATTAAGTGTGTTTGTATATGAAAATTGAGAATGATGTGGAACCGAGCAGCTAATATTCTCAACCGCACCAAACATTTCTTTACTACTCTGATACAAGAAAAAGTATCAGTAAAGAAAAAGATTTAGGTGGGAGATTTGATTCACCCTGCATGAATGGAATTCAGGGCTTAATGTTGCTGTCTAGGAAATACGCTCCTCTCTTTGGAAAATACTTATATTCAAAAGAATTTCTGTATTGGATTTACCTACAAGCCCAGGCAGAAGTGAGCTGAACACAAACTAGAGACTCTGAGTCTGCTATAAGATATAGTGGGACCCGTGGCCAGGCAGGGGATCCGCTGGTGATAAAGCCATGCTGTCCAGGCCAGGAAAAGGCACAACTTCAGGCCAAACAACCATTCTCACAGCAATTTACAGAAGCCAGAATTTGAAGGTCCAATGTAAGGATAGTTATTCTGTACAGTTATATTGTTGCATGTCTAAAATAATTCCCTCCGTAGTCCCTGTGGCTTTACATTATTACTGCATAATCATAAGCATAAGGAGAAAACCACTCCATCTCTTGGGGGGTCACCCATCCCTAAGATAAAGGTGAACTCCTAACAGCCATGTTTGTACCGCATGACCAGGCTCTCTGGCAGTAACGGGCTGGGCCAGGGGTTGACAAGCGTCCAGAGGAGCCAATCTGAGGCTGAGAATGAGGAGCCAGTTTAGACCAGACTGTTTCCTTGAATGACAGCGCATAAGGCTGGAAACAGAGGTATGTCTGTCATAGCTCCTGAGGTACTGAAAGAGGAATGAAGCTCACTCCCCAAGGGAAGCCAAGACAAAGGATCCAGAAAGAGGGAGAGAACATAGGTACGAAGGGTCCTGACAGATCCTGGTTCCAGCCCTGCCTCAGGCCTGAGACTCAGCTACACAGCCTGCCTCTGGAATCAGGCTAAATGCCCTTCAGTTCTACCATGGATGTAATTCCCTGTTTGCTCCTGCTTGTACTTGTTTAGACTTGACACTAAGAATCTTAACAAAAATAAGTCCATAGATATATCTCAGCTGCCTCTTTTCTGTGAACCATATTATTCCTGGAGTCCCTTCCCCAGTCCAGACCAAGCCAGAGGGATTCAGGAGTAGGAGTCATAGTGGGTTGTGCAGTAAAGAAAAATATAACTTTTGATATAAAAGAAAACAATTATAACCTCTTTATTCCCTGCTACCTATACTCTCAGCTTCAGGTCAGCGACTTACACACGGAGAAGGGACACTTGACTAGAATGATGAAATATGTAATTGTTCACGAAAAAATAAGTAGTAATGGTAATTACTACTAAATATTTGTTCAACTGAATAGAAGTATAGTAACTGAATTTCATGTCCCAAACTAATGTCCCACACTAAGCATCATAATTCATGGGGTATTGTTAGAGGTGTTCCCAGTGAATGAAGAATGAGAAAATACGAGGTGTTTTTCCTGTTATTATTTAATTCTATCCCAGAAATACTAACCAGTACACTAAATGGGTTAAAAAGATGAAATAAAATACTATACAAAGTGCTGGGAAGATAGAATAGTACTTTCCCTATTCTTCCAGCTAAGTAACAACTGAAAACCCTGGAGCATAAGGAGACTCTGAAAAGTGGAGTGAAAATGTGGACTGGCTAGGGGCCCTGGGGATGATTACTATGTCACCTCCAGGGAACAATGTGGTAGTGAGTGCTCTGTACTTTCTTTTTGCCTTAAATATTCAAGACTTAGCTAAAGAAGCTACAGTCTAGAAACACCATAATGCACAAACAAGCAAACAAACAACACCCCAACAAAACTCTTCTCTTTCTAGCCAAAGGACCAGGAAAGAGACCAGCAAGACAGAAGACACAAAATTCTTAGGCAATAACTGTTCTACTCCAGCCAGATGTTATAGAAAAAACCTGTGGCCTCACCTACCATCGAGGTTTGGGGGTAGGGCCGAGACTTCCACTCCCAGAGGCTGTAACGAGGTGCCACAGTTTCCCTACAGAAGGCCGACTAGCAGGCTGAGATTTCCACCCTCATCCTGCAGGAACAACGCATTCTTCTCCCTCTCCACAGGGGTGGTGTTAGAGACCTAAAGAGTCAGGACTTGCACCACTGCCCAGTGGTAATGAAGCTACCACACTCCTCACCCTGTAGAGAGTAATAAGGAGACACTCTTATCACTCCCAGCTGGGAATGTGTCAGCAGAGGCTTCGAGGGAGCCAGAACTCCCACTCCCAACCAGTGATAATGAAGAGCCTCTCTCCTCCCACCTGTCAATAGAGGCCAAGTCTGAATCTGGACTTCTACCGCTGCCTGGCAGTAATGAGACAGTACCTCCTTTCTGTTGCTGGAGCAGTGTCACAAGAAATCAGCTAAACAGAAGGTTTAAAAAAGATCCAGATTCTCATAATACTCAGGTTTCCAAGTTTCGATAAAAAGAAATCACTAATCATACCAAGAACCAAGACAATCTCAACTTGAATGAAAAAAAAGACAATTGATAGATGCCAACAGAAAGATGACAAAGATGCTAGAATTACCTGACAAAGATTTCAAAGCAGTCATTATAAAATGTCTTAACAAGCAATTATGAAAAACCTGAAACAAATGAAAGAAATAGAAAATTTTCAGCAAATAATAAAAGATATAAAGAAGTAGAAAATGGAAATTTCAAAACTAAAAAGTACAGTAACTGAAATAGGTTCAACATGGAGGAGGTAGTGGGGGAAGGGCAGAAGAAAGAATTGGTGCCCTTGAAATTAGAATAATAGAAACTACCTACTCTGACAAGGGGAATAAAACAGACTTTTATAAAAAATGAATAGAGCCTGGGACCATAACAAAAGATTTAATATTCATGCCATCAGAATTTCAGAGGGAGATGAGCATGAGAGTAAGGCCAAAAAGTAGTCAAGATATAATGGTTAAAAATTCCCCAAACTTAGGAAAGACATAAATCTATAGACTGAAGAAGCTTAGAAAATTCCAAATAGAATAAACCCAAAGAAATCCACATCAAGTGACATCATAGTCAAACTCTTAAGCCTAAAGGCAAAGTGTATCTCCAAAGCAATGAGAAAAAATGTTTTCCTATTAAGTGAAAAGCAATTTGAATAACGGCAGATTTCTCATCTCAACTGGTTGAAGCATCATGCCATAACTGAAGGGCTGCAGGTTTAATTCCCAATCAGGGCACATGCCTAAGTTGTTGGTTTGATCCCTGGTCTGGGCACGGGTGCATGCAGTGCCTGGTCTGGACACAGACAGTCCCCAGTCCAGGTACCGATCCCAGGTCCAGGTATATACGAGAGGCAACTGATTGATGCTTCTCTCTCACATCAATGTTTCTCTCTCTCCCTTCCTCTTGCTCTAAAAGCAATGAAAAAATGTCCTTGAGTGAGGATACAAAAAGAAAGAGTAAAAATATGGTTGAATATAATATGTTTGCCTTCACCTGTTGTGTTTTCTAAATTCTGTTGGACCAGTTAAGGAAGTTATAATAATGTATAATGTGTTTCTAAATATATGTACAGAAAATACTTAAGACAATTATAAAGGGAGGAGGGTAAGAGACATGAAGGGAGGTAAGATTTCTACACTTCATTTGAACTGGTAAAAACATCAATGCCAAGAGACTGTGGTAAGTTCTCTCTATATAATGTAATACCTAGAGCAACTACTAAGAAAGCTATACAAAGGAACACAGTGAAAAGACTATAGATAAATTAAAATGAAATACTAAAAAAATTCATAGGAAGGCAGGAAATTAAAACAGACTGGTCTAAATTCACCAATTAAAACATAGAGGATGCCAAAGTGAATTGGAAAGCATGACCCAATATACATACTCTCTATTAGAACCTTACTTCAAATATAGTGATTATCTTCGTCCATTTGGGCTGCTACAAGAAAATACCACAGACTAGGTGGTTATAAACAACAAATATAGATTTCTTATAGTTCCAGAGGCTGGAAAACCCAAGATCAAGACATCATAGATTTGGTGTCTGATGAGAGTCTACCTCTTGATTCATGGGTGGTCATCTTTTCACTGTGTCTTCATTTGGCAGAATGGGCAAGGGCTCTCTCTGGCATCACTTTTACAAGGACACTAATTTCACTCATGATGCAGAATCCTCATGACCTAATCACCTCCCAAAGGCCCCACCTCCAAATATCAACAGGTTGGAAATTAGGTTATAACACATGAATTTTGAGGGGACACAAACATTCAGTTTATAGCAATAATATAGGTAGGTTGAAAATAAAAGGATGGGAAAGCTATACATGCAAACATTACTCAAAAGATAACTGGAGTAGATATACTAATATCAGATAAAGTAGACTTCAGAGCAAAGAAAATTACCAGAGACAGAAAGGCTCATTACATAATGATAAAATGGTCAGTCCACCTAAAAGACACAGCGATCCTGATTATATATGCACAAAACAAGAGAGCTACAAAATATGTAAGGCAAAAACTGATAGAAATGGAAGGAAAATAGACAAATTCACAATTATAGTTGGAGACTTCAACATCTCCCTCTCAAAAATTGGTAGAAAAACTAGACAGAAAATGAGGATGTAGGCAACAATGTCATAATCAACAGACTCCAATCAACATTTATAGAATATTCTGCCTAACAGCAAAATACGTATTTTTTTTCAAGTGTCCATGAAATTTATACCAAGATTGACCATATCTTGGACCATGAAACAAACTTTAACAAATCAAAACAAACTGAAATAATACAGGGAGCTTTTCTGACAACAATGGGATCAAACCAGAAATCAGTAATAGGACAATTTCCAAACATCTGGAACTAAAGAACAAACACCTAATGTTCCATGAGTCAAAGAAGTCTAAAAAGAAATCAACGTCAACTAAAAAAAAAAAAGAACTGTTAGAATTGATAACATTTTGCAATGTGGTCAGTTATAAAATAAATTTAAAAAGCAAAAACAATATTTAATTAATGTAAGATAGCAAAAAATCCAGTTCACGCTAACACTAAAATAAAATATCTAGGAATATACTTAACAGCAAATGTGCAGGAGTTAATATGGGAAAACCACAAAACTTCACTGAGGGCTAAATCTTGCAGATATAAACAAGTTTACTCTAAAGTTTATATGAAAAGGGAAAGGAACTAAATTAGCTAAAACAATTCAAAAAAGGAGAATAAAATGAGAGGACTCAGTCTACCCAATTTAAAGACTTATTATATAGTTACAGTAATCAAGACTGTATGGTATTTTCTCTATTCTTAGACAAATGGATTGGAAGAAATCCATTAATCCTCAGATAAATCTACAAATATAAAAAACAATTCCAATGGAATCCTTGTGGAATTCAGCCAAGCATATTTTGTAAAAGATGGGTAAGAGACTTACCATACCAGATATTAACACGTATCATATAGTTTCAATAATCAAAGTATTTTACTGGTGGCCGATTAGACAGTCCAGTGAAAGGCACTAGCAAGTTCATAATCAGATTCATGCATGTGCACAAATTTAGTATGAGTAATGTACATTAAAAAGATGCTTCCTACATTTTGACTGGTTCTCTTAAGTTGTTTGTGACAGGAGAGTAAATGGAGCCCTGCATCCCCCTTATGCCAGAAACAGACGCCCCGGGCTGTTGTCAGGGAACAGACTGTAGGGTCCAGGCATAAAAGGAGGCAGCTATGGGGGTCTGTGGTGACTCAGCTGAGAGCTGCGGTTTGGAACAGGAGAATGGTGGAGCTCTATTAAAAAGTGCCCACATTTGGGTGGGTTTTGAAGAAAGAGCCAGCAGAATTTGCTAGTGGCTTAGATGTGTGGGTGAGAAAGAGTGCGCTCCAGGCTGACTGAGCGGCTGGAAGGAGAGAGTCCTGAGCGGGGCGAGCCGGGGGAAGGCGCAGGTTTTCGGGCGGGTCAGGCCAATGCTTATTAGACACACCAGCGAAGGTGCCAAGTAGGCAGAACTTACAGAGCGTGCATATGATGTACACATCTGCTTTTTTCAAATTTTCCATAATGAATTATACTATTTTTATATTATTTTATCTTTAAAAAATTGTTGAAACAGCCATTGGCTATATTTCTTTGTATTCAGAACATCAGAACCACCTTGATCTCCGAGTTAACAGGTCTGCCTCCGAACAGTTCGGAGGACACTGAGAAGAGCACGTGAGCCGGGCAGGGCCGGTTAGGGAGATGACTTCCGGGAGCCCTGGAGAAATGCTCTGAAGAAGGAGGAGGGGGTCCAGTGTTCACATCGCCCAGCGCAGTGACAGGCCCAAACCACCCCGGAGGCAGGATCCATCCCCTTCCGTTTTCTTTTTCCCTCCTCAAGCAGAGAACCCAAAGGCGAGGAAGATCTTTCCTCACTCTGCCCAGGAGGACAAAAATGTCAGCATGTAGTGGTGACTTAGACCAAATGCCAGTTAAGGAAGTGGGCTGAATCGCACATCTTTATGTGTAATATATATAATAAGTGTTAATAAACACTTATTAACAACCCCTCAGTTGCCACTTATTTCATCACAACTAGGGTGAGGCAGGAGTCCGAGCTTGCAGAGGGGAAGTGGCAAACATTCCAACACAAATGCCAGCTGCAGGGGCAAGTCCAAAACATTGAACAACAACCTGGTGAGAGCATCCTGGCCACTCGCCAGTCCTGTCTAGGCAGGTGGTAGGGAAATCCACTGGGAAATGAACTTACACTTTGTCCTTAAAAATAACCAGAAGGGTTTTTTTTTTTAATCCTCACCCAAGAACTTTTTTTTTCATTGCTTTTAGAGAGAGAGAAAGAGAGAGGGAGAGAAAGAAACATCGATGCAAGAGAGAAACATTGATTGGTAGCCTTCCATACACTCCCTGGGCAGGGATCATGTGCACACAGACTGGGGACAGAACCCCGCAACCTCGTTATGTGCCCTGACCGGGAATCAAACTCTCGGTCTTTGAGTTATGGGATGACCCTCCAACCAACTGAGCCATACGAGTCAGGGCAATAACCAGAAGTTTCTTACAGGCAAGTAACTTGTCTGGATATCGTTTACCGGAAGCCTGGGCTCATTGAGAAGTTTATGAGTAGGGAAAAAAGCAAGATGGGTAAAGGCTAACCCTGCAGGGATGGAGCAGGGCAGACAGAGAGAGCCCAAGTTGCCCATGTGGGGAGAGACTGAGTCAGCAGGTGCCATAAGCTAGGTCTCATTAGAGGGTAGCAGCTCAGTGTACTCCAAGAAGCTGAAAACTGGACCCCAGTCTTCCAGGACTGGCCATCTTCCAGGATGTTCCCAGGGCCACGCTCATAACAGAAGCAGTGAGCTATTCACCTTCAAGGGAGCTTGGAAATGAGGCCACTTGGGTGACTGAGAGACTGAATATGGGCCTCTGCCCCCATTGTCCAGTCACCAACGGAGCCCCCCAATCCCTGTGAGAACCCGGGGAGAAGGATGTTTCATTCCCTCTCCCCAGGACGCGTGGGGTCAAACTTCCCTCCAACTCAACCATGTGGGAATTCAGAATTCAATTTATTTTTATTTAAAGGAAATAAAGGGAAATGATTTCTTATATGCAGGTACACAGGGGGCTATAGAATGAGATGAATACCCTTCATAGAGGCTTCAGAGCCTCCTAGTTATTTATTTATGGAGCAAAACTGGACGGGGTGAAAAGAAGAGATGTTCAACCGGGGCTGTGGTTTTGTAACTCTGCTCCTGCTACGGAAAGCCTCTGGGCTGGCTGTTGGCAACACCAACTTAAAAAGGACGTAGGCCCTGTCATCAGGGATGCCAATCTGGGGGAAGAGGCAGCGTGCCCACAAATGATTCCTGGGCTCCTTGTGGCTGAAAGATGCAATTCAAGAGTTGGGTTTGTCACTGTTTATCCTGAGAATACCCTTCCTATTGGTCAGCGGCCAATAACAAGGCACTGCAACCCAGGGGCAGGTGCCTAAATTGTAAGCCAAAGCGTTTCAAGGATATAAACAGACTCAAGGGTAATTCTGGATAATCCAGGGCAACTCAGAGATAGTCACAGCATCTCGTATCGGGAACCCTGCTCTCTAAAGGCCCCTAACACCCACAAATATTGTGAAATTATAGGGAAATTCCAGGATCACATAATAAACAGTGAACCTGAATGGCAACTGAGGATTAGGACCTAAAAGTCTTAGTTAGGTTGCAAAAAAACAAATAAAAATATTTAATACAGAAAAGTTAATGTGCTTTAAAAACTAAGATTCCTTAGCCCAATATTGTGAACCAGGAAGATATGTTTTTTGTTCTCTTTGCATCATTCAGAGAGTCCCACTGAATTTGAATGAATCAAGGAGATTATTTACAAAGATGTGAGCAGGGTGTAGAGAAACCACAAAGAATGGGCAGTCCCCCAGGGCCTGAAAGGCTACTGTGATCTGGAACAAGAGGTCTATGTGAAACCTGGCAAAAGCTGTGACCTTCAGGTCCCAGGAACTCAGCCAGCCTGAAGCAGCCTCACAGGGAGACAGCTGAAGGAATCGGCACCGTGGCCTTGCTCTTTCCTCCCTCTGGTCTTCTGCTAAGGCTCCTTATTGGCTGGATCCAACCAGATGCAAACAATAAGGGATAAGGATGGTGGTTAATATGTCTCTAGAGGTCAACATCTGCTGGATCAAAGGTAAGGGTAGGAAAAGGGGGAAACGTGAATGGGAGGAGGTGGTGAATGGAAGGCATTAGACAAACAATTCCTCCTGAAACCCCAGAAAAATGATGGTAGAAAGATAGAAAAGATTCACTCCTTTACTATGAAGAGAACAGGAGAGGAATCACTGGTGAACCAGGGATTCCCGAGAGGTTTGGTTGAAGGGAATAAAGAGGTGTGAGTTAGCTGGGGACGTAGGGTAGAGAAAGCTGCAATTTGAACTTCGGTGGAAGGCCTGGAGCTGTGAGTGGGAAACTGGCCATGAGAGGTTCTAGACTCAGAATTGTCAAGCCTGACAACCACCAAGTAAGCAGTGGGTTGGACTCAGGGGAATTAATTAAAGGGTCTGTGTTCAGAATAGTCTCCATCTGCATTCTGAACCTCAAATGTAAAAGGCCAGCAGTCAGGTATTTATTCTCCCCTGGGCATATAGGCATAATGTCAGTCTTTAAGGTAAGAGGCTCCCGCAAAGCTTCAGCAAGCTAAATGTAAATACATCATTGTGAAATTTCAGAATACCAAGAGGAGAAAAAGATGTGAAAAGGCATCTGAAAGAAAAAGAAGTTGGCTTTAAAAAAAGAATCAGGCTCACGTTATATTTCTCATTGGCAATATCAGTTATTTGGGGACAGCAGATCTTCAAGTAGCTGAGAGAAATTTATGTCTAGAATCCTGTACTTACCCAAATCACTGATCAAGTTTGAGAACAGAATAAAAGCAGCTTTCAGACCTGCAAACACTCAGAAAGCCTCCCACCGTCTACCTCTTCTGAAGAAGTCACTTAAGGAGTTAGTCCTATATTATAAGGGTCCAGCTGATACAGAAGACACGGAGCCAGGAGAGCAGGCAGGAGCCAGGAGGCCAGCTGTTCAGCAGTCAGGGAAGCCACCCAGCCCTGCCCGGTGCGGGAAGACAGCCGGCTTTGGAAGGGGAAGTCTTCAGGAGCAGAGGTAGAAGGATTCCAGTGGAGAATATGATGGCCTTTTAATACTGAGAATATGAAAAATGCCCTGAATGCAGAGCCCGTCAAAAAATATAACTAGAAACTCTAGGAAAAGCTCATTACTGCAACACAAAGTCATAAGAAAATACCGTGAAATCAGGACAGAGTTGAGCAGAAGTCAGTGGACTTGGAAAAAGAATGAAGTGAATTCTAAGTAATGGAGAAAATAACCTCAAAAGTATCAGTAATATAATGAATAAAATATGTTTCTTCTTTCACCAAGAATAAAGAGAGGTGACCAGAAAAGAGGGTGGGGGAAAATACTCAAAAAGAGTATAATCTAAAAACAGTGTAGAAGAAAACATGATGTGACTGTGAGCAATTAGTCAAGTAGAAGAACAAATTCTTTTGAACATTCCTCTGTGAGTAACACAAGACTGGGGTCACTGGAATCATTGGTAAGGAATGAAATCATAGTCTCTTCTCAGCTCTAAAGCAAACAATAGTTGCTCTTTATCATGTGCATGTACTTACCGCCTAGCACTTTCTTTCCCCAGATATCCACATGGCTTTTTCCCTTCACTCCTTCAGGAATTTACTCAAATATCACCTTTGTAGAGAGAACCTTTCTGGCTATTCTAACTAAATTACACACAGGTGAGTGTGCACACTGTACACACAAACATACTTCTTATACCCTTCCTTATACCTTTATTAGCTTAATCTTTCTCCCACGCACAACTAGCATACTAAATGAATTACTTCCTCATCTTATTTATTTTCTCTCTCCCTCACACTGGAAAGGGTGTTCCATGAGGGCAGCAATTTTTCTTTGTTATTGTATTTCCTGCCGTTTCCCCAGCACCAAGGACACAGACTAGCTCATGGTGTGTTCACAATAAATATTTGTTGCACTAATAAATGTTGAATAGAGTCATAGGCAAGTCACAGGGCCATAACTGTGTTTATGTGATAGAAATTAAACATCATTAGGCTTGGGAATGCAAAAGCAAAAGTATATCTCACAGAAGTGAGAGTGGAAAGGCAAAAAAATAAAAGAGGGAAAAGTTAAGAGTACTAATATCCTCATTTGACCACATAGATAATCAAGATATTGTTTATAGTTGATGAACAAGAAATGTAGATTTAAGAAGGTTATCTAAAGTTACATAGTTGACAATTAAAAATAATTAAAAACTATGATGTAACTATATAGGTATGAGTGAGCCAGAGGAAGTGAAAGGTATGCAAATTAAGTTCAATTTCATCTAACAGCAAAAATTCATGAGATGATTCTAAAGTTAAGACATTCAGAAGTGTAAGCATAAGCACAATATTTAGAATATGGAGATAACCTCAGAAGACCTTATACCAGAAACAGTGAAAGGTGAATGCTGGGAAATTGTGAATTCAAAGCTGAGAGACTATATTGTATCAGACCTCTACTTCTGTAGATAATAATTATAAACTCCGGACAAAGTATTTTAAAAACTATTTAAAAGCGCTAGAAAGTGACCTGAAGCAGGCATAAAGCTGAAGGGATTCGACTCTTGAAAGAAGGGAATTGCACTACGTGAGAGCGATGTTTTTACTAATTTTCCCCAAAGGCACTTGCTAACTGATGGGAGCAGCTAGAACCGAGACAGAAATCCTGAATAGGCTTGATGTGTTAGGGTTTGAAGTAGTCAGAGAAGCTAAAAATTGAGGGCGGAGGAGGGGAGAAAAACCAGTAAAACAAAAGGAGTAACAAAATTAGGAGTCACCAAATTTGCATGTAAACTCCCCTCAAATCCTTAGTTGACCCTGAACTACGAATGCACAAGGAGGCACCAAGGAGCCTACTGAAAAGCAACAGCTGCAAGACGAGAAAAATTGAGCAGGGATTTCAACTGTCACCTGCTGCAAGGGAGAGACAGTTTGGATTTGTAATCCTCCCAAGTCAGAGTGACTTGGTAAACACTCAGGTTGTACTTTAGAAGACTGTGTTCCAGAATGAAGCATTTGTCCTAAGGCTAGGTTGAAAACTGAAACACATTCACCCTAACAAGTGTCACCTTAAGAAAATGAAACAACCTCAAGTTCAAGGTAATTGGCGACTAATTAGACTGCTAGAACAAAAAGAAACGCTTTTCAGAGAACTAAAATAGAATCCAAGATTTCTACACTATACCATGCAAAATTTCAGCATACAATAAAAAAATTTCAGACAAAGAAACTGTAAGATGTGACTAACAGTCATGAAGGGAAAACTCCATTCAGTAAGAACAGATTGCAAGATGATCTAGATGTTGACATTAGTAAACAAGGACTTTAAACTTATGAAGCATTCAAAGAATTAGAAGAAGCTTCAGCGGAAAATGAAACTGCACAAATTTTGGAACTGAAAAGTGTAATACCTGAAATAAAAAATGTACTGCATAAGTTTAACAATTCATTAGATATGGCAGGAGGGCGGGTAAGCAGAATTTAAGATGGATCAGTTAGATGGACCCAACTTAAATAACAGATAAAAAGTTGGAGCGGAAAAACGAAAGTCTCAGCAAACTCTGAGACGACATCAAGTGTTCTAACAGTCTGCGCAACTGGGGTCTCATGGGGGGCAGAAGATATTTGAAAAAGCCTATGTGAGTATTCGTAATGTCCCATAAGACATAATGCAGGCCAGGTGAAAACAAATGTCCTCCTAATGTTTTAAGAAAAATGCTGTCAACACTGAATTCTATATTCAGTGAAAATAGCCCCCCATATGAGATGAAGCAATGATATTTTCAGATAAATGAAATCTAAAATAATTTCTCATTAGATTTGTAATACAAGAAATGCTAAAGGAAAATAAAGCCAGGTCAAAACTTGACATTAAAGTTAGGAATAAAGAACACTAGAAATAGTAAATAACTTTATAAACACTCTAAGACATCTTATGCTCATATTTACTTTAAAAACTATTTAAACCAAATTAATAGCACTGAAAGATAAGGTTTTAAAAGTATATAGAAATAAAAGATATAACAGTAGGATGAAGGATGGGGTAGGAAATGGATGAATGAAATAATCCCATTTTAAGGTTATTACGTTTGTGAAGTTTGAAGTATGAGCCATGATGTGGGAAGTATAAGGTATGAAATGAGAAGTGCTAGATGTGAAGAATTAAGTGAACAATGGTCCAACATAATTTTAAATAGGTTTTGCTAAGTAGGAAATAACATATTGCTAGCCTTAGAAAAACTGCTAATATAATTATCATAGGCATACCTAAAAAGCCAATAGTGGAAATAAAATGAAATCCAAAACACATTCAAATATTTCAAAAGAAGGCAATATTAAAAGATCAGAGGAAAGAAGGCTAAAAGTAGAAAAATAAATAACAATAAGGTAGACAAACTGAACCACACCAATAATTACATTAAATGTAAATGACGGCTAAGGGTGAAGTCAAGATGGCAGAGTAGGTCAGCTGAGCTCGCCTCCTCCCATAATCACATCAAAATCACAGCTAAATTATAGAAAAACCACCACTGAGAACCACCTGAAGACTAGCCGAAAGAATTTGTAGAAATAAGGGTGTAAGGAAGAAGCCACATTGAGACTGGTAGGAGGGGCAGAGATGCAGAACAGGCAGGTCTCACACCCACCGTGTGTCAGTTAAGAATTGGGAAAGATATCTCCACTGTGGAGGTCCCCCTGAGGAGCAAAGGACCCCAGCCTCACAACAGACTTCCCAGCCCAGGGCACCTATACTGGGAAGAGGAATACCCCCAACACCTGACTTTGAAAACCAGTGGGGATTGTGTCCCAGAGAAACTGAGAGGTGCAGTCTCCTGGGCTGGCACACAAACTCACTGGCTCACAAACTCACTCACTGCAAGCTCTAGCACAAAGGTAGAAGCTTGAAAAGCACCAGAGACATACAGGTAGGAACTAAGTTGACTAATTTTGGGGTGAAGGCTGGAGGGACAGTGATTAGGAAACTCTGAGGGGATGGAAGCACTGGCAGTTGCCATTATACCTTTGTTGAGCTCTCTTCTCACGCAGGTGGCCAAGCACAGGCAGGCGCAAAATCTGTCATTCTCCCTTAACCTGGCTAACACCATTTGCTCTGCCCTAGTGTTTCCCTGAGACCCCGTCACACCCAACCTGCTTGCCTGGCAGGAGCTTCTTCCAGCAGCTCCTACACGTGAGTGTCCTGCCTTGACTTGCAATGCCGACTCTCTCAAAGGTCCGTAAGTCCCAGATGGGTGGCGGCCAGCCTCAGCTTATACTGCAGGCTCACTCCAAAGTCCACAAACTGCGCAAAAGCAGTGGCTGGCCTCAGCTCATGCTGCAGACTCATTCAAAGGTCCACAAACTCAGCACAAACAGTGGCCGGCCTTCGCATGCATGGTAGTCCTGCTAAGCGGCCCCAAGACCAGCACAAGTGGTAACTGGTCTCAACCTGCAATGTAACTCTCACTGGGTGGCCCCAAGTTAGGCATAAGCGGTGGACAGTCTCAGCTTACAAGGTAGCCCCAACTAAGTGACCCAAACCTGGCACAAGTTACAGCTGGCTTCAGATCACATTGTAGCACCTACCAAAGGGCCCCAGATTAGGCACAAGTGGAAGCCAGCCTTGGCTTACAGTGTAGCTTGTCCCAAGAGCCCCCAGTCCCAGCACAAGTAGGAACCAACTACAGAAAATATTACATCTCCTACCACGTGTCTCAAAGCCCAGCACAAGTGGCAGCTGACCTTGACCTGTACCAGAGCCCCTCCCAAGAAGCTCCAGACTCAACACACCCAATGAGCTGCCTTAGCTGGCATTTAGCTGGCAAAGCAACTACCAACCCAGGGGTCAGCCCCTGCCCAACAGTTCATCTGCCCCTCACAGCCAGTCAGCCTGAGAATCAACCCCACCCATCAAAGTACAGTGACACTTGAGGCCCAAATACAACAGGAAGGCACATATAACAAACACAGGAGACACCCCTGGAGAACCTGGCTCAGGTGACTTGGGAGACTATGTAACTGGGTCCCACAGGATGCCTACTACGTAAGGCCATTTTTTCAAGACTGGGAGATGTAGTAAATCTATCTAATACATAGAAACAAACTCAGAAAGTTGGCCAAAATGAGGAGACAAAAAATATGTCCCAAATAAAAAAACAGAACAAAACTCCAGAAAATGAACTAAACAAAATGAAGAAAAATAATCTACTTGATACCAGATTTCAAAACACCAGTTACAAAGATGCTCAATAAACTTTGGGGGGAAATATAAGTGGATTCAGTAAGAATTTCAGCAAAAGAAGCAATCAAAACTGAAGAATACAATAACTGAAGTGAAGAATACACTAGAGGGACTAAGAACAGATTACATTAATCAGAGGATCAAATCTGCAATCTGGAAGACAAGGTAGCAAAAAACACACAATTAAAACAAGAAAAAGGAAAAAAAGAATTTTAATAAATGAAGATGGCTTAAGAGCCCTCTGGAAAAAACATTAAGCATATCAATATTCACAACATAGGGGTACCAGAAGAAGAGAAAGAAAAAAGGAGTTAAAACCTATTGGAAGAAATAATGATTTCTTCAAAACCTAAAGAAGAAATAATAATAGAAATAAGGAAAATGCTCCTAACCTGGTGAAGAAAATAAGGCACACAACTCCAGGGAGAGCGGAGAGTCCCAAAGAGGGCGAACCAAAGGGGGCCCCCACAAGATACATCGTAATTAAAATTTCAAAAGTTATAGACAAAAAGAAAATCTTAAAAGTAGCAAGGGAAAAGCAGTTAATTACATACAAGGGAGCTCTCATAAGACTGTCAGATAATTTTTTAACAGTAATTTTACAGGCCAGAAAGGAATTGAACAAAATATTCAAGTGATGAAAGAGAAAACCTACAACCAAGATCACTCTGCTCAGTGAGGTTATCATTTAGAATTGACTGAGAGACAGTTTCCCAGAACTCTAGGAAGAGGTAAAAAAAGCTCATCACCACTAAACCCAGCATTTAAAAGAATAAAAAATAAACCAGGAGAAAAAAATCAAAAAGTAAAATTTAAAAAATAGCACAAAAAAATAATGTCACTGAAAAAGGCAAACACTTGGTAAAAGTAATGGATTACCAATTATAAAGCTAGTACAAAGGTTAAAAGACAAAAGTAGGATGATCATGTGTAAATACAACAATAAATTAAGGGATACACATAAATATACATACAAAAGGTTAAAAATAATGACAGAAACATAAACATGGGGGGGCGAGCAAAAAATATAGAGATTTTAGAATATGTTCGAATTTAAATGACCATCAACTTAACACAAACTGCTATAAACACAGCTTGATTTATATGAAGCACATGGTAACCACAAACCAAAAACATATAAGAGGTTTACAAAAAATAAAGAGTGACAGAGTTCCAGTCAAGATGGTAGTGCAGGTAAATGCAGTACTGGGGATCTTTCCGCAGCCACATCAAAATTACAGTTAAATTACAGAACAACCATCATTCAGGACACCTAAAATTTAGCTGAACAGAAGTCCTATACCTATGGATGTAAAAAAGAAGCCACATAAGACTGGTAAGAGGAGCAGACATGGAACAGATTGGTTCTAGACCCACATGTGGAGGTTAAAATCAGGAGGGATATCTCAGCTTCAGAAGTTCCCTGAAAAGCCAGGGATGAAGCCCCAGATCTGAACCCCCAGCCCAGGGTTCCAGTGCTAGGAAGAGAAGACCCATAACTTCTGGCTATAAACACCAGGGAGGATTGTGGCTGAGTGAGATGAAGGGCATCTGGAACCCCAGGCACTCCTCTTAAAGGGCCTACCCAAGGACTTACTCATACTAACTTGCTCTGAGCTCCAGCACTAAGGCAGCAGGGACATATGGGGAGGAAGTGAATTGCCTGGCATCAGGATGACAGCTGGAAGGGCAGCTTTATTCCAGACAGAAGTGCTGGTAGAGGCCATTGTTCTTTTTCTGAGCTCTTCTTCCACAGAGCCAGCAGGCAGGCACCATATATGAGACTCCACCAAATTGGCTCACACTGTTTGCCCCACAGTGGTGATTACTCGAGACCCCACCCACCCACCCATCCACTTGCAGGCCCACCCAAGATGTTTCCAGCAGCTTTTATATACAAAGGGCGTCTCTTGGGCCATGCTTCAAAAAAGCAGCATCTGGCCACTTTGTGTCTTGTACCTCTTGCCGAGTAACTCCAGGCCTGAGGCAACAAAAGAAAAATAGTTAGTTACCTACAAGGGAATTCCATAAGACTGTCAGCAGCCAACATTGCTTTACAGCTTGGCTTCTTCCGGGCACCTCCAAGCTTAGCCCAGTAACAGCCATCTGCAGATTGCTCTGTAGCTTGTGCCGCATGGCCCAAGGCAAGGCACAGGTGGTGGCTGACCTTGAACATACCAGGAGGCCCCAGAACCAGTGCACCTGGTGGACAGCTTTAAAACACACTGGGTTACAACACAACTACCTCCTTCAGTGACACACACAAGGGGCAGAATCGGCAAGCGCCAAAGCACCACTGAAGCAAGTCCGGCCCCACGGCAGCTCCGTTGCTATAGTCACTGTAGGTCCTCACAGCCAGTTAGCCTGGGGGTCAATCTCTCCCAGTGATGCCAACAGCAATCATATCTGAACTGCAACAGAACAGTGCACACAACCCACACAGGAGCACAGCTGGAGCACACAGTTTGAGTAACTGGGGAGGCTGTGCCCCTGGGTTCTAGGACAACTACTGCATAAGGCCACTCTACCAAGTCCAAGAGATACAGCAGCTCTACCTAATATATAAGAACAAGCACAGGGAAACATCCAAAATGAGGAAACAAAGAAAGAGGTCCCAAATGAAACAACAGGAGAAATTTCCAGAAAAAGAACTAAATGAAATGGAGGCAAGCAAACTACCAGATACAGAGTTCAAAGCAATGGTTATAAGTTTGCTCAAGGAACCTAGTGATAACAGTGTAATAAAGGACATGCAAATCATAAAAATGAACCAGTCAGAAATGAAGGATACACTGACTGAAACGAAGAATAATTTACAGGGAAGCAACAGTAGAGTAGATGATACCAAGAATCAAATCAGTAAAATCAGTAATTTGAAATATAAGAAAGCAAAAAACACCCAATCAGAACAGCAAATAGAAAAAGAATCCCCCAAATTAAGGTAATTAAAGGAGCTTCAGGGACAACTTCAAGCATACCAACATTTACATCATGGGGGTGCTAGAAGGAGAAGAGAAAATGTAAGAAATTGAAAACCTATTTGAAAAAATAATGACAGAAAACTTCCACTACTTGGTGGGAAAAAAAAAAAAAATAGACACACAGGTCCAGGAAGTGCAGGGTCTCAAACAAGATGGACCCAAAGAGGCCCACCCCAAGACACATCATAATTAAAATGCCAACGGTTAAAGACAAAGAGAAAATCTTAAAAGCAACAAAAGAAAAATAATTAGTTACCTACAAGGGAATTCCATAAGACTGTTAGCTGATTTCTCAAAAGAAACTTCGCAGGCTAGAAGTGATTGGCAAAGTGATAAAAAGCAAGGACCTACAACCTAGATTACTCTACCCAGCAAAGCTAACACTCAGAATCAAAGGTCAAGTAAAGAGCTTCCCAGACATGAAAAAGCTAAAAGAGTTCATCATCACCAAACCATATGAAATGTTAAAGGATCTTCTTTAAGAAGAAGAAGAAAAATATGAACAATAAAATGGTAAAAAATACATATGTATCAACAATTTAATCTTTAAAAAAAAAGAAAATAAACAAGCAGAACAGAAGCAAAATCAAAGATACAGAGAACATTTTGATAGTTACCAGGTGGGAGGGAGTCAAGAGGATCGGTGAAAAAGGTGAGGGATTAAGAAGTACAAACTAGTAGATACAGAATAGTCATGGGGATGTGAAGTACAGCGTAGGGAATAGAGTAGCCAAAGAACATATATATGTATATTATCCATGGACATGGACAACTGTGTGGGGATTGACTAAGGGAGTGGGGTTGCTGGGCAAAGGGGGAAAACGGGAGAAAAACTGGGACAACTGTAATAGCATAAACAATAAAATATAATTTTTAAAAAAAAAGAAAGAGGACTTCTGGCCAAGATGAAGGTGTAGGTAGATACACTTTGTCTCCTCACACAACCAAAAGAAGGACAACAACAAATTTAAAAACAAAAAATAACCAGAACTGCCAGAATATCGAACTGTATGGAAGTCCGACAATCAAGGAGTTGGAGAGGAACCACCCATTCAGACCAGTAGGAGGGGCAGAGACAGGCAGCCTGGGCAGAGAGGACACAGCAAGGCGGTGGCTGGTGGACTGGGTGGTTCCACATTTGCATGCAGATAAACTAGGAGGAACAACTGGAGAATGAAAGAGACCTGCAGCCCAGGGTTCCAGCGCAGGAAAAGAAAGCCTCAAAATCTCTACTGATAAAAACCCATGTGGGTTGCAGCAGCAGGAGAAACGGCCAGTCTCACAAGAGAGCTCATTTGAGAGACCCACAGGGTCCCAGTACATACACAAACCCACCCACCTGGGAATCAGCACCAGAAGGGACCAATCCACTTGTGGGCAGCAGGGGAAGTGTCTGAAAGCTGGCCAAGAGCCAGGCAAGTGGCATTGCTCCCTCCCCCACATACAGCACCACAAGGCAGTGGTGCGGATTGCCCTGCCCTGGGGAACACCTAAGGCTCCACCCCTCAAATGTAATAAGCATGCCAAGACAAATAAAAACATGGGCCAAGGGAAAGAACAGATCAAAACTCCAAAAACAGAACTAAGCGATGAAGAGATAGCCAACCTAACAGATGCAGAGTTCAAAACACTGGTAACCTGGATGCTCACAGAATTGGTGGAGTATGTTCGCAATATGGAGGAAAAAGGGAAGGCTGTGCAAAGTGAAATAAAGAAGAATATACAGGGAACCAACAAAGAAGGGAAGGAAACCGGGACTCAAATCAACGATTTGGAGTAGAAAGTAGAAAGAAATATTCAACCACAACAGAATGAAGAAACAAGAATTCAAAAAAATGAGGAGAGGCTTAGGAACCTCTGGGACAACTTTAAACACTCCAACATCCAAATCATAGGGGTGCCAGGAAGAGAAGAAGAAGAGCAAGAAATTGAAAACTTATTTGAAAAAATAATGGAGAACTTCCCCAGTGTGGCAAAGGAAACAGACTTCCAGGAAGCTCAGAGAGTCCCAAAGAAGTTGGACCCAAGGAAGCATACACCAAGGCACATCATCATTACATTATCCAAGATGAAAGCTAAGGAGAGAATCTTAAAAGCAGCAAGAGAAAAGGAGAGTTACCTACAAAGGAGTTCCCGTAAGACTATCAGCTGATTTCTCAAAAGAAACCTTATAGGCAAGAAGGGACTGGAAAGAAGTATTCAAAGTCATGAAAGACAAGGACCTACATCCAAGATTACTCTGTCCGGCAAAGCTACCATTTAGATTTGAAGGGCAGATAAAGGGCTTCCCAGATAAAGTAAAGTTAAAGGAGTTCATTATCACCAAGCTCTTATTAAATGAAATATTAAGGGAACTAATCTAAGAAAAAGAAGATCAAAAATATGAACAGCAAAATGACAACAAACTCACAACTCTCAACTGAACCTAAAAAAACAGCAACAAAAACAAACTAAGCAAACTGCTAGAACAGGAACAGAAATACAGAAATGGAGATCACATGAACGGTTATCAGCAGGGAGGGGGAGGATGGAGAATGGGGTTAAAGGTACAGGGAATAAGAAGCATAAATGGTAGGCACCAAATAGACAGGGGGAGGTTAAGAACAGTATAGGAAAGGGAGAACCCAAAGAACTGATATGTACAACCCATGGACATGAACTAAGTGGGGGAATGCTGGTGGGAAGTGGGGTGCAGGGCAGAGGGGAATAAAAGGGAGGGAAAAACGAGGCAACTGTAATAGTATAGTCAATAAAATATATTTAAAAAAAATAAAAATACATTTAGAAAAAGCAAGCCACAGACTGGAGAAAAATTTCCTAACACGCATATCTGACAAAGGACTTGTACCCAGAGAACACATGAAAAATACCTTACATATCAATAATAAAAAGATGACCCAACTGAAAAAAATATGAGCAAAAGACTTACAAATTAGGCCATTCCAGACTGGTGGTATAAGGGGGATAAAAGGTAATGGAAAAAAATACAATAAAATAAGTAAAAATAAAATAAAATAAAATAAAATGACTAAAAGCTGGCACAGTGGAATCTTAATGTCTGTAAACTGAGGAGAATATGCTAATTTAAGGTAATTCACCAAAGTTTTTTAGCAGAGCATACTGCCTTAATACATTCCTTAAATGATTCAAGTCATAAGAAAATAAATTATTATATTTTTCTACTATCAGATCCCTTAGTTTTAGCCATGAAGATCAGCCATTTGCACAGACCAAGCCGACAGTTAACTTGCCTGATAAAGTGACCAAGTCTCCCTTTCCTTAACAGCTCCATCTCACCCCCCAAACCTTAACTCCGTCTCTCCTGACTGCTGGTCCTGCTCCAGGCTCTCTCTCGACCCCGTTAAGTTTTCCCAAACGCAGTTGAGAGACGAATCTTCCCAAAACACCACTGTTCCTCCTATTTGCAATTGCCCAGATGGCAGAACTTCTTAAAACAGGAAGTTAAGACATATTTCAGATTAAGAAGAAAAAAACCTTTAAAAATAAACACAAAGCAGCCCCGGTTAGGTAGCTCAGTTGGTTAGAGCATCATCCTGATACACCAAGGTTGTGGGTTCAGTCCCCGCTCAGGGCACATACAAGTATCAACCAGTGAATACATAAATAAGTGGAACAACAAATCAAAGTTTCTCTTCCACTCTCTTCCTTCCTCTCTCTCTCTAAATAATCAATCAATAAACTTTTAAAAGTAAATAAAATTTTTTAAATAAATAACAAACCAACCAACCAACACGAAGCAATGCTAGAAAATCTGCTTCCAGAGGTAGCAAGTTCTGTGTCACTAGATATGTTCAAATACACGAGAATCTGAACCTGTGAGACCTAGTCCAACCACAGACTTCGGATTCTGTATTTTTTCCCTGGTTGTCTGTACCTGGCATTCCAAACGACCCTCTAAATCTGACTCCCACCTCTCTTCCCAGCAGCCCTGTCCAGACAGGACCCTCACTGTCTCATGCACATATTATATCTGCTGTTGTTCTTACCTGGATGGCTTTCCCCTCCATTCTTAAAAAAATAATAAAATAAAAAGATATGTACCCCTACGTTCATTGCAGCATTATTTACAATAACCAAAGAACTAAGACATGGAAGCCACCGAGGTGCCCATTGATTGACACACGGGTAAAGACGAGGCACCTGTGTATAATGTAGTATATTATGGGACCACAAAAAAGAATGAAATCTTGCCACCTGCAACAACGTGGATGGACCTAGAGAGTATTATGAGAAGCGAAATGAGTCAAAGAAAGACAAATACCACATGATTTCACATATATGTGGAATCTAAAACACAAAACAAACAAAACTGAAACAAACTCATAGATACAGAGAACTGATGGTTGCCAGAGAGGAGGGTGGTTAGGGTTGGGGGTGGATAAGAAAGGTGAAAGGGATTAAGAAGTACAAATTGCCAGTTATAAAAATAGTCACAAGAATGTTAAGTACAGCTTAGGGAATTTAGTTAATAATATTGTAATATTATTAGACTTACTGGGTGACCACCTCATAAGATATATAAATGTCTAATCACTACACGTACCCCAGAAACTAATATAATATTGTATGTCAATTATAATTGAAAACTAAATTTGAAAAATGTAAATGGAGTATACATTTCAATTAAATGGTAAAGGATGTTAGATGACATATAAAAGCAATACTCAACTATATATCCACTACATGCTGCCAATAAAAGTCACTTTAAATATAAAATAAATTGTGCTTGAAAGTAAAAGTATGGGAAAATATATCCCATGCAAACAGTAAGCTTAAAGAGGCTGCCGTGGTTATTTTAATATTGTAAAAGTAGACTTCATGGCAGCATGAAGTCTATTTTAGTTTATTACTAAAGTGCAATATTTTGCAATAATAAAGAAGCAACTCACCAGGAAAATATAACTATCCAAAATATGCGTGCAGTTAATAATAGAGCTTCAAAATTCATGAAGCAAAAAATGATGGGAGAAATCGGCTACACAAAAATTAATTTGGCAGTTTATAAGATAAACTACAAAACTTCCATAGAAAACATAAGAGAAAATCTTTGTAACCTTGAAGTAAACTGTGATATTGTAATTTATAACAATTTATAATAAGAGGTATATATTTGGTCTTTGTCCCCAGATCTGACACAGAGATCTTAAAACCCTTGGAAGTTCCAGTAATGAAAGCAATTGTTATGCTAATAAGGTAGCTTGGAAAGCAAGTGAGGATGGGGACTGTTTGGCAGGAAAAGCAACCTTGTGATTACAGTGTTAGAACTTTCAGTCCCACCCCTGATCTCTGACCTCCAACCTCCTGGGACGGTAGAGGGACTAGAGGTTGAATCAATCCCCAATGGCCAGTGATTTAATCAGTCATGCCTATGTAATGAGGTTTATAAAAACCTAAAAGGACAGGGCTCAGAGAGCTCCCAGGTTGGGAACCAGAATACTTCCACGTGCCACCGTGCCAGTCCCAGGTTCCACGAGGACAGAAGCTCCGTTGTTCAGGACCTTGCCCTATGAATCGCTTCATCTGGCTACTGATTCGTATCCTTTCACATCCTTTGTAATAAACCAGTAATCTAGTGAGTAAATGGGTTTCCTGAGTTCTGCGAGCCAGTCTAGCAAATTAGTTGAACCCAAAGAGGAGGTCATGGTGACATCTGATTTATAGCCAGTCAGTCAGAAGTACAGTTAACAACCTTGACTTTCAACTAGCATCTGAATTTTGCTCTAGCAAATTAATCAAACCCAAGGAGGGGGTCATGGGAACCTCCAACCTGCAGCCGGTCGAGTTAGGAGCACAGGTAACAACATGGGCTTGCAATTGGCATCTGAAAAGGAGAGCAGTCTTGTGGGACACGACACTTACCCCGTGGAATATGATGCTATTCGGAAGTAGATAGTGTCAGATTGAGTTAAACTGTAGAACACCAAGCGGGCATTGGAGCATTGATTGGTAGCATCGGAAACAATTCTCCTACATTGGTTTTTAGGGTGCAGAACAAATACAGGCAAAGATTTATTAAACAGCAAAAAGCACTAACTAAAAGAAAGTAATAACATGCACTTCATCAAAATTCAGAATCTCTTCTAACTAAAAGATTGAATTCTTTCCTCCCAAGATGAAGAACAAGACAAGGTTGTCTGCTCTTGCCAGTTCTATTCGACATTGTCCTGGAGGTCCTGGCCGGGCAAATTAGGCAAGAAAAAGAAATAAAAGGTATCCAGAATGAAAGGCAGAAGTAAAACTACTGAGGTCCAATATATTTCTTCTCAGACAACATAATTTTGTATATAGAAAATCCTATGGAAACCACTTTTTTAAAAAACGAACTACAACTAATACGTGAGTACAGCAAGTGAGCAGGATAGAAGATGAATATACAAAAATCAATTGTACTCCTATATGTGAGCGATGAACATCTGAAATAAAATTAAGAAAACAGTCCCATTCATAATAGTATCAAAAAAATATAATACCAGGGAATAAGTTTAACAAAAGATGTGTAAAGATTACACTCAAACTACAAAACATTGCTGGAAAAAAATTAAAGAAGATCTAAACAAATGAAGAGACATTACAGCTTCATGAATTGAAAGACTCAGTATTGTTAAGATGGTAGTTTTGTACCACCTAATCTAAGACTCAATGCAATCCTTATCAAAAGGCCACTTTTTTTTTTAATTGATGGTGGTGGCAAAAATTGACAAGCTGATCTAAAATTCATGCGGAAAAGCAAAGGACACATTATAGCTAAAACAACCTGGGAAAAGAACAAAGTTGGAGGACATCGCAATATCATAACTTACTACAAAGCTACCACAAGCAAGAGAGTGTGGTACCGGCATAAAGATAGACATTTTTATCAATGAAAGGCAATCGAGAATTCAGAAATAAGCCGTTACATTCATAGTCAACTGAGTTTCAAGGAGGGTACCAAGACAGTTCAGCGCGGGAGAGAACAGTCTTTCAACAAATGTTGCTGGGGCAACTGGATAGCTACATGCAAAAGTATGTATGTGGGCACTTAATTAACTCACACTATACACAAAATTTAACTCATAATGGATCAAGGCCTAAATGTGAGAGCTAAAACTGCAAAACTCTTAGAAGAAATCACAGGGGTAAATCTTAGTGACCTTGGTCAGGCAATGAGTTCTTATGTGTGATACACATAAAAAGGCTAAGAGATAAAGAAAAAACTGATAAATTCGACTTCATTACTCCCTCTAGTGGATCTAAAATACAACCGTATTTATAACTATTTGATCTCTTTTGAAAAATAGTAAAATAAATTTCTGTGGCAATCGCTCTTATCAGTGGCCATTTTAACAGTCACCATGACAAATTAATTTTGACAAAAAGGGGCATGAAGGTATTTTCTGGGGTGATAAGAAATGACCTGTGAGCCTGAGTGTGGTGGTAGTTACACAACTGTACCAATTAATCAAAAGCAATTTATTTTAAGACTTTTAATTGTGCTTTTCACCATATGTAAATTTTACCTCAATAAAAATTTTATTTTATAAAGCAGCCACACTGAGGACTGAGATGCAAGGAGGGAAGATGAGCCCAGTGGTGTGCTTCTCATTACAAGCCCTTCGGTACTTCTTAGAATTTATAAAAGCATGTGTATAAATTACTTTAAATTCTTCATGTTTTGAAAAATAAAACACATTCAAATTTGAAGCTTCTTAGTCTCATTGCTTCATGGAAGACAGAGATGAGAAGACGTCTCCTGTTTGGGGGCATTCATTTACCCACCCAGTCAGCACTGACTGGGGAGACCACCAGGAGGTCCGGGCCAGGGCTGGAGTAAGAAGATGCTTCAAAGCCGCAGTAGAAAGTTGTGATCATTTATTCCCTGTTGTGAGGCTACTGTACCAAACTCATAATCTCTAAAAAGAACGAAAGTCGGAATCTCAAAAGCTTCCATTTTTTTAAAATGCTAAAGCTTATTTGCATATCAAAATTGCCTCAGGACAGTAAGCAGAATTAGAAAATTAAGGAATTACATTTAGAAGGGAGAGAAAGAAGTAGGACAAATGTGTGAACATACAGAACACTCCCTCTGTCACCAAAAAGCCTGCTTCGAGTTTATATCAACCACCCCAGCAATACTCACAAATAAAGAGTGAGACTTACAATATCATGGCTGTTGAATTTCGATAATACTATTATCACAAATTTATTTACTAAATCAATGATAAACATCTTTTTCATTAAAAAAAAATAGACATCTGTACAGAATTGCTCCCTCTAGTGGACCTAAAATATAACCATATTTATAACGATTTCACCTTTTTTATTTTTTTGGAATAATAATACAAGAAATCTCCATAGCAATCACTCCGATCAATGGTTATTTTAATCACTCCAGTGACTTAATTTTGCTTTCCTGTATACTATGCTTTTCTTACTCCCTCTAAGAAAAGATACTTGACATTTGTCTGAATGAGTAGCCACTCATAAATCAGGAAATGACAGGCATTTCAAACATTACTTATGAGGTTAAAAACTTGAAAACTATTCAAGGTTGCATTATAATCAACATAAGTCATAAATATTTTTAAAATTTCACAGTCATTTTTAGTAAAGCAGAACCTAAAGAGCCATTTCAACAGCCCATTTGCCCACGCGTCGCTGCAAAGTGTTCAAAGTTGGGGCAGCAGTCATTTTCCATAAATAATAATTCAAGTTTCATATCTACTTATTTTTATAAAGTAAACTTTCAGATATAATCTAACTATTCATTAGACCCTTAAATCTCAAATGCTCTTTAGAAGTTCTTAGTGAACAGCTTGTTATGCCATGACTACATTTTGCATTTGGGGATATATACAGTTGACCTTTGACCAACATGGGGGTTAGGGACGCCACTACCCCCACCCTGTAGTTGAAAACCTGAGTATAATTTTTGATTCCACAAAAACCTACCACTAATAGCCTACTGTTGACCAGAAGCCTCCCTGATAACATAAACCAGTCAATTAACACATATTTTGTAAGTTATATGTATTATATACCATAGTCTAACAAAAAAGTAAGCTAGAGAAAAGAAAATATTATAAAGAAAGTCATAAGCAAGGGGAAATACATTTATGGAATTGTATGTATTTATTGAAAAAACCTGCATGTAAGTGGACCCATGCAGTCAAATCCGTATTGTTTAAGGGTCAACTGCATGCAGCATATAAGTAACAAATCACATGTTTTAGTCCACATGACTTCCATTTCTAGGCTACTGAGTTTACTACAGCTCAATTAGTCACAGATGTCACAAGTAAGAAACAAGTACCTTAAAGGGAGCAAAGATAACAACATTCAGTTGAGCTGATCTCTGCAACCTGTTTCAAGCAAAATGTTAATAACTAGACAGCAAGCCCGGTGATTACATGATTGATATAAGTTTTACTCTTGCAAATAACTGAATGGAGTTTCGCATAGCTTTTCAAAATGAAGACTGTGAAATGGCAACATATCTTAGAAGTGTGGGCTCTTACAGAAATGAATTTAGGTAAAATACTGATGACGAGGTTTCATATGCCTAGGATGTAACATTTCACAGGAGACGAAGAGATACACTTCCCACCAAAATCGAATGCCACTGCCATCAACCCTACAGAGGCTCAGCTACCTAAAATGGAAATGAAAACATAATGTATGGAAATATTCTCTTAGAAAAACTCCTTAAGGCTTCACATGTATTAATGTATTAGTTTGCAAACATTAAGATCAAAGCCAAAGCAACAAATGCATCCTAAAAAGTTTTTCGTCAGATTTTTATTAACGATATACAAGTAGCAGGGCATAAAAAATTAATAGGCTCAAGCCTTGAAATGTCAAACTCAATGATCCCTCACCATGCTCACCTCCTTTGCTTTTTGTTTCAGACTTGCTGGCTTTGGGTCTTCTTGCCTTGAGCAACTCCACATGGTTAAAAATGGAGAAAGAAAGGTTAACAGATGGTTTAAGAGCCCCTCATCTGTTGCAGTAAGTTAAAAAATAGCAGAGGAGGGAGAAGACGACCCAAGGTGTCAAACACACGAGGCCTGAATTCACAGATGTGTAATTTCAAGGTTTTAGGCTTACCCAATAAACTGTTAAATATTCAGTTTTAATATAATCTACTGTAACTTTGAAAAAAATCAACCCACCTTACTTATGATATTGCTAACTCTTCCGTTTAAAAATAAGTGCCTGTTGTTTTTCATGTATTGAGGATACTGGCCCCTGAGCCCTGCCATACTTATTAGGCCCCTGCACTGTAATCCTGCGCCCCAGAGGCACGTTTCCCATTTCCTGGATCCCCAAATATCCCACAGTGCCAAACTGTCAGTCCTCATATTTCCTGGACAATGAAATCAATCCTTAATTGCTAACAGATCTTTGCACAGCTATCATAGAAACATGCCAGCAACATGCGGCAGGATTCCCTCCTTCCATGCTGTTTAGCATGTGCTGTCATACTTAGGGCCTAGAGAGCTATGTGGAGAAGAACATAGGCATTAAAAGCATCTGACTTAAAAAGACAAGAGCCAACAAATGCTGGTGAGAATGTGAAGGAAAGGGAGCCCTCGAGGGCTGCTGATGAGGCTGGTGCAGCCACTGTGCAAACAGGATGGAGGGGCTGCTTTTCCATCTTTATAATCTGCCCCAGATTCTCCCAGTTACGAGATGTGCCAGTTGGCAGCAGCTGCTTGTCTATCACTCCCGCCTTCCTGCCATCGCCACGGCCTCCTTGCTTTGCTGTATGAAGCTGGTGGGAAGAGGGATAAAATTTAAAAAGAGGGGTAAGGAGGAGAAATAAGAAACAAGGTCATAATCTGAACACGAGGAAGGGAAAGGCTGTTAAAGACCAGGGGCAAGAAAAGGCATAAAACAGGGGTCTTCGTGAGCGGCAGAAAGAACGAGTAAGAGAAACGGATTCCTATTGTTGAGTGGTGTATGAGCCCACCTTGAGATCCGTGGTCATAAAATTAAAGTAGGGCCAAGTTAGTGTGATATCGGGTGAGCAGGAGGGACAAGGGAGCAGGGAGGGTTCCGAGGACAGAATGTGGTCACAGACCCCACACTCACAGGCAGCTGTGTTTCCAGTTACCTGAAAAGGGATTTCAATCAAACAGGAAGAGAGACTGTCTACAGGAAGCAGAATTGTGGTAAGTCTTTGCTACCCTCTTTATATATTTTCAGTATTTTACTAAGATTTTACAAAGCGTATGTATTTCATTTTATAAACAGATAAAAAACAGTAAAGCTATTTCAAAACCAAATTAAAAAGTTAAAAATCTAGCAAAATGCGGTTTTAATAGGAAAGAAAGCAACTAACCCAATTTCCTGTAGAAAAATAGCTGCCCTAAATTTAGATACTTCCTTGACTATTAATTTGGATATTAATGATAACTTTCTACAACAAGAAAAAATACTAATGAATCACTTGGGGAAAATGAAGAAAAGCACAGTACTGGAAAAACACACCAAAAACAAACCCACGAAGCCACTGAAAACATAACAGGATGTCAAGGGGACCTGTGTCCTCTTTGAGGATTTCCGGCTAAAATGTTTGGAGAGAAAGAACTCACTACCAGTAAATCTACGATGAGGGCCGCCTTGGAAAGGCTGGTGACACTTGCTCTTCAGAACCCCCTGCAAGGGCTATGGTCTGCTTCCTGTTGTATGCAGCCCCCTCTCTGGGAAGCTAGGGCAAAGGGGCCCACAGCCCCTTCTGTGTCACACAGCGGGATCAGCAGAGGTCTGCTTTGGAAGTGGATGGGGTCCTCCCAGCTTTCTGGGCCCTGAAGGCCAGTGAAGTGAGGGAGTCCTCCTTGAGAGGGGTAGTTGTTCCAGCTGGTGGCAGGTGTTCTTGAAAGGCCCTCTCTGTCAGCCACAGTTTATCATCTATATACCAAACCTTCCTAAAGCATCTGCATTGCTGGGACTCCACATCTACAGGTTGGATCAAGTATGTCAAGAAGGACTGAGCTATAAGCTCAGGGGAAAAAAACGGCTGGTCAGTGTACACAGATATACCACACTTTAGTTTGATTTCACTAAATCTCAGCTTTAAGTTCTTGGAAGACACAGGGAAGGAACTGAACTGAAGATCCTTGGCTCCTGCTACTTTAAATTTAAATTACCATGAAATTAATTTAGTTTTACTATTACACGTTTACCGTGAGTCCTGAGCCAAGGACATTCTTATATAAAAGTCTTTTTGCAGATGTCACATTTTGTATGCCTGAATAATACTGATATTTGGGGAAACCTATTAATATTTTTTAAAATGGCATGTCTGGTATGGATGGCATTTGGCTTTTTCTAGGGGAAAAAGAACATAATTCTACAAAGTATTAGAAATTCTATGGGGTGGACTGCCGAAGCATGACAGACACACTAATCCCAACTGGCAGAGTTCTTAAGAAATGGCAAACTATTGTTTGAAAAGATAATTTCTGATATAATTGAAAATTGGAGGGGAGGGTCTTAAGACTCTCAAAAAAAGGAAAGAGAAAGAGAATGAGAGAAGGAAGGAAGGAAGGAAGGAAGGAAGGAAGGAAGGAAGGAAGGAAGGAAAGAAAGAGAAAGAGAAAGAAAGAAAAAGAAAGACTGAATTTGAGTACTGCCTTTTACTCTGAGAAAGTTAACTCCTTAAGACACTCCAGCTAGCACAAAGATTGTAAACCAGAGTTTTTCACTGGGATTTTGTGACAGTCAAGTTCAGTACATTCCAGAATGACTGCTTGTTTCAGATATTTGCCAACTTTATGAGGTTTACAGAAGTGAGGGGAAACTGTGCTTTGCCTGACCTCATTTAAGAGCAGGAACACACATTCTTTTAGTTTGAAACCCTGAGTATTCACACTTTAATCTTTCAAACTCCCACCTTCCCGGGGCACCTCAGCTTTCATCAGTGCTTTTCTCATAGTCATGCCTCTTACAGTTTTATAATTTTTAAAAAAGGTAATATTAGAAGAGTCTAAGGCATTGGTATCCGTTTCCCATTAACATGTCCAAGCTCCGGGTTCTGTGCTCCAGCCGCCACCACGCCCACAGCTTCAATTTCAAACCCACTTCCCCTTCTAATGACAGAACTTCACCCATGGCACTATTACCTTATAACTTTCATTTTTAATTAAAGAAGTTAAATTGGCAACAGAAAACACTTTGCTTTCACATTAGCTTTGTTAATAAAAGGTGGAAGTTAAAAGCAGTGTACCTGTGGACAAAATCTGTTTCCAAACTCCAGTTTCTCCTTTATCTCATAAAGGCTTTAAGTTAAAGGTCTATGCTTATGACAATCTTAAAAGAAACAAGGAGAGTTGGAAATATTTTAAAACCAACTATTTTGGCCGATTACCAGTCTTGAAACCAGAATAGATATTTCTATTTGGCTACGGTTTCACAATTCTGAAGACACTTTGCAAAATGATACCTAGATAATTAGTAAAGATAAGCAACCAAAATCCAAAGAAAGTGAAATAAATTTGAAGGAACAAACAGAAAACAACAAAATGAGAGACCTGTAAAAAAATATATCAATAAATATATTAAATGTAAACAGTCTAAATACACTATTTAAAAAATAGATACTGTGCACTGGCCAGTTGGATCAGTTGGTTGGAGCATGGTCCTGTACACCAGAAAGATTGCAGGTTCAATTCCCAGTCAGGACACATACCTAGGTTGTGTGTTTGATTCCCAGGTGGGGCATGTGCCAGGGATACCCAATCTCTCTCTCTCTGTCTCTCTCTCTCTTCCCCTCTTCCTCTTTCTCTAAAATCAATAAACATATCCTCATGTGAGAATTAAAAAAATAAAAAATAAGTACTGTAGGATGAATAAAAACAATCGTTACGCTGTTCATAAACCCACTTCAAATATAAAATATTGGTAAGTTACAGGTAGAAAAAGATATACCATGATAATACTCATCAAAAGAAGGCTGCAATGGCTATATTAAAATTAGGCAAAGTAGATTTTAGACCTAAAAATTACCTTAGATAGAAAGAGACACTGCATAATGATGAAGGGGTCAACTTACCAAGAAAACATAATAATTCCAAATGTGTACACACCTAACAACAGAGCCTCAAAACATATGAAGCAAAAACTTAAAGGAAGAATAAAGAAATCTACAATTATAATCGAAGGCTGCAATATTACTCTCTCGGTAATTGATAGAGTTTGTAAACAGAAAATCAGCAATAACTTTGTGTTGACAGGGGAACTCGTCAACACCATCAACTGATTGAATCTAAATCTACATTTACAGAATGTTTTACCTAAGGACAGCAGAATGCACGTTCTTTTCAAGTGTGCAGAAAACAGTCAACAAGTTGGTCCATGTCCTGGGTCATAAAATACATCTTAAATTTAAAAGAATTAAAATTATATAGATGATAGTCTCTGACTACAACTGAATTAAACTAGAAAACAGTACAGGCACACCTCAGAGATATTATGGGTGTAATTCTAGGCCACCACAACAAAGCGAGTATCATAGTGAAGCAGGTCACATGAATTGTTTGGTTTCCCAGTGCATATATAAGTATTATTTACACTATGATGTAGTATATTAAGTGTGCAATAGCATTATGTCTGAAAAAACAATTATTGCTAAAAAAATGCTGACCATCGCCTGCACTGTTACAACAGTAACACCAAAGATAACTGATAACAGATCACCATACAAATATAAAAATAATAAAAGAGTTTGAAATATTACAAGAATTACCAAAATGTGACAGAGAAACCCAGGTGAACAGATGCTCTTGAAAAAAGAGCACCGATAGTTTTGCTAGATGCAGGGTTTATGCAACCTTCATTTGTAAAAAACACAATATTGTTAAGCACAATAAAACAAGATATGCCTGTGATGAAAAAAAACAGGAAAATTCCCTTCTCAACTCTTAGAAATTAAAGAGCAAGCTTCCAAATGGCCCATGGTTCAAAGAGAAAATCACAAGAGAAAATATGAAGTATTTTGAAGGGGAAAAAAATGAAAAATTTTTTCAAAATTTGTGGGGTACAGAAAGCTGTACTTAGAGGAAAAATTATAGCATTAAATGCTTGTATAAAAATGAAACTCTTACACCAATAATCTAATCTTATTTTTAAGAAATTAGAAAAAGAGCAAAATAAATGCAAATCAAAACAGCAGGAAAAGGGGACTGCTGGCCAAGATGGAGGCATGGGCAGAAACATTTTGCTTCCTCACACAACCAAAGGAAGGACAACAAATAAAAAAACAAACAAACAAACAAAAAACAGAACTGCCAGAAAATCAAAAATTATGGAAGTCCAACAACCAAGGAGTTAAAGAAGAAACATTCATCCAGACTGGTAGGAGGGGCAGAGATGGGCAGCTTGGATAGAGAAGACATGTAATAAGGTGATGTTCAGACAGGGTGGGCAAGGTGGTCCCACATTTGCGTGCGAATAAACTGGGAGGAACAACTAGGGAGCAAGACAGGCCACACAACCCAAGGTTCCAGCTGAGGAGATTTAAGTCTCAAAACCTCTTGCGGTAAAAACCTGTGGGGGTTGTGCCAGCAGGAGAAACTTCCAGCCTCACAGCAGGGTTTGTTCCAGAAACCCATGGGGTCCTAGAATGTACACAAACCCACCCACCAGAAGGGCTCAATTTTCTTGTGGGTAGCAGGGGAACTGAATGAAAGCAGACGAGAGCCAAGCAAGAAGCATTGTTCCCTCTTGGACCCCTCCCCCACATACAGCACTGCAACACAGCAAAGTGGGTTGCCCTGGCCTGGCAAATACCTAAGGTCCCACTCCTTACAAAGTAACAGGTATACCAAGACAAAGAAATATGGCCCAAATGAAAGAACAGACAAAACTCCAGGAAAAGAACTAAGCAAACAGGAGACAGCCAACCCGTCAGATGCAGGGTTCAATATACTGGTAATCAGGATGCTCACAGAAATAATGGCGTATGACCCCAAAACAGAGGAAGAAGTGAAGGCTAT